>BLSH010149993.1:0-25989 GCA_018402905.1 Glandirana rugosa | reverse complement strand
TCCAGAGTGATCATGGGCCTCTTGGCTGCATCTCTGATCAGTCTTCTCCTTGTATGAGCTGAAAGTTTAGAGGGAGGGCCAGGTCTTGGTAGATTTGCAGTGGTCTGATACCCCTTCCATTTCAATATTATCGCTTGCACAGTGCTCCTTGGGATGTTTAAAGCTTGGGAAATCTTTTTGTATCCAAATCCGGCTTTAAACTTCTCCACAACAGTATCTCGGACCTGCCTGGTGTGTTCCTTGTTCTTCGTGATGCTCTCTGGGCTTTAAACGGACCTCTGAGACTATCACAGTGCAGGTGCATTTATACGGAGACTTGATTACACACAGGTGGATTCTATTTATCATCATTAGTCATTGAGGTCAACATTGGATCATTCAGAGATCCTCACTGAACTTCTGGAGAGAGTTTGCTGCACTGAAAGTAAAGGGGCTGAATAATTTTGCACGCCCAATTTTTCAGTTTTTTATTTGTTAAAAAAGTTTGAAATATTCAATAAATTTTGTTCCACTTCATGATTGTGTCCAACTTGTTGTTGATTCTTCACAAAAGATTACAGTTTTATATCTTTATGTTTGAAACCTGAAATGTGGCAAAAGGTCGCAAAGTTCAAGGGGGCCGAATACTTTCGCAAGGCACTGTATATCTTCCAAATACTTCTCAGGTTCCACAAGGGCTTAAATACCTACGGATACTTGAGTCCTATGCGGAGGGTGAGCTCATCATAGGGGGGGACTTTCATTTGGTTTTTGACCCTCAGATGGACTTATCTGGCAGAATTAATATTCCTCTTTCTACTCTTCGTAAATTAAAACAGAAATTGTCTTCTATGAAGCTATTTGATTTGTGGCGAACCTTACATCCTTTTGAAAAGGACTACACTTTTTATTCATCTGTACATAAAACTCAAAGCAGAATTGATTGTCACAATCTTTACTGGGCGCTGCCCCTACAATAAGTGTTAAACCTAAAATTTGGTCAGATCACTCTTCAGTTTTCTGTTGCTTAACCACTTACCAACCGGAAGTTTTTCCAGCTTTAGGACCAGAGCACTTTTTGCGATTTGGCGCTGCGTCGCTTTAACTGACAATTGTGCGGTCGTGCAGCGTTGCACCCAAACAAAATTTGCTTTTTTTTCCCCCCCACAAATAGAGCTTTCTTTTGGTGGTGTTTGATCGCCTCTGCGTCATTTCTGATCACCGCTATAAACAAAAGAAGAGCAAACATTTTGCAAAAAACCCCAAATTTCTTACTTTTTGCTAAAATTCAAATCCAAAAAAAAAAATATAAAAAAACATTTTTTCACAGTTTTTGGCTGATTTATATAATTCCTCATATTTGTGATAAAAAAATCGCAATCGGCGTTTATTGATTGGTTTGCGCAAAAGTGGCCGCGTTTATTGATGCTGAGAATTAATTTCTGGGTTTTTTATTTTTTTTTTATTTTTTACTAGTAATGGTGGCGATCTGCGATTTTTAGCGGTACTGCGATATTGCAGCGGACATGTCGGACATTTTTGACACTTTTTTGGGACCAATGACATTTATTCAGCGATCAGAAATTGAAATGTCCACTGATTACTGTATAAATGTCATTGACAGTGAAGGGGTTAACCTGCACGGGGAGAGCTAGGGGTTAACTGTGTTCCCTTGGTGTGTTCTTACTGTGGGGGGGTTGGGCTAACATGGGCATGAGAGATCAAACTGATCCCAGTGACAGGGATCAGTAGATCACTCATGCCCCCACTAACAGAGCGGGGAAGCGAGTGTTTACATCGGCGGTTCCCCGTTCTTTCCCTGTGGCCGCTCATCGCTGCTCGCCGGCAGATATTGGATCCGCCCGAGCCGCGGGCACACTCCTCAGGAGTGCGGCGAGTGCGCCCCCTAGTGGCTGTTCGCAGATTGCCATGTTTTTACGGCGATTCACGCTCAGCATCCCGACTGCTGCCGTGAAAACACGGCACGCAGTCGGGAAGTGGTTAAACTGTGCAGAAATTCCCTGTAGAAACAGATCCTGGAGGCTTAATGATAACTTATTAGCAGATCCAGTATGTGTCGCTGACATTAAAAAGACAATTTCTAATTTTATGGAAGGTCATAAATTGGATAACTCTGCCCCAATTATAAAATAGGAAGCTCTAAAGTGTGTCTTGAGGGATATTTTTATTTCACATGGGACAAGTCTTAAAAAAGCTAGAACAGCAGAACTCTCCACCCTACTTCAAAATCTTTCTGATCTAGAAACAAAACATAAAAATACCAATTGCGATAAATATATAATTGAGCTTTCTAATGTAAGGAATCAAATTATGCATCTTTTAGATCAATACTTCCTGCGGGATCGTGATAAGTTCTTAATAACTTTGTATGAATATAGCAATAAGAGCGGTTTCCATTTAGCAAAATACCTTCACCCAAATACTTCCTCATCATCTGTTTTGAAACTATCCCCTCCAGGTAAGGACCCGGTTTTTACAAACTTTAATATTACTTGAATATTACTCTGCGCTATATAATATTTCGCAACTTAATCCTGGCCATGTTGGTTTTTCCCCAAGGATGGAAAATTAAATATTATCATATATAAACGAAACATCTTTACCATGTCTTGATTCATCTACAAAATCTTCTCTGGACACCCAGTTAACTTTATATGAACTTACACTGGTTATTCAATATGCAAAAAATGGCAAAGCCCCAGGTCCGTTTAAAAAACTTTTGCCCCAGATTTGACTCCACTTCTTCTAGAATCATTTAATTCTATCTCAGGGTCTCAAACTTTTCCACAGGAGGCTTTAAAGGCCCATATTTCTATTATATTGAAACCGGATAAAGATGAAACCAAGTAGCTACTGGCCAATCTCATTATTGAATAGTGACATAAAATTCTATGCAAAAATGATAGCCAGCAGACTCTGTCTGATACTTCCATATATAATTCATTCAGATCAAACTGGTTTTGTAAGAACTAGAGAGGCTAGTGATAATAATATTAAGATTCTCTCTCTAATATCTCTAGCACAGAAGCGTCAGATTCCAGCCTGCTTGCTTTCGATCGATGCTGAAAAGGCATTTGATCGTCTTAATTGGAGATTTTTATTACATGCACTCTATCAAATCAATCTTGGTAATAATATGATCAATAAAATAATAGCATTATACACTAGTCCATATGCACAAGTAAGAACTAATGGCACTCTTTCATCCCCATTTAAGATTAATAATGGAGCCCGTCAGGGCTGTCCTCTTTCCCCTCTGTTATATGTGATAACGATGGAGCACTTAGCGATGGCTATACGCAATAACCCCTCTATACATGATATCACCACTAATAAAATAGAATATAAAATCTCTCTTTATGCACACAATGCCTTACTTTTTATTTCCTCTCCTAGGCTTAGTATTCCTTCCATCCTAAAAGAATTTAATATTTTTGGTCGCTTAAGTAATTTTAAAGTCAATTTAACGAAATCAGACCTATTGAATATTTCATTATTCAATGACGAATTTCTCATCATTCCCCTTTCATCGGCAGGAGGTAGCAGTGAAATATTTAGGAGTGATGATCCCCACAGATCTCTCACTTATTTTTGACCTAAATTTTTCACCCCTTTTGTCTCGATGTTTATTCCACTTTAAGGAAATACAAGACTTAGGGGTCAATTCACTAAGAGCTAAATAATGGCTAATCCTATGCGGTAAAATACCGCATGTGGTAACAATTGTGCAAGTGTTCAATTCACTAAGAATTTATAGTTAAATACCGCATGTGGTATTTGTTTGATTTAGTGGTAACTACGGCATTAGTTAATGCGGTAATTTACCTAATTGAGCTGGTTGCTAAGGAGGGGGCCAGAAAGCCAGCCACTGCATCCTTAACAACCGATGACTCATCAGCTGTCAGCAGGGGCTTCCCTGTTCACAGCAGTTTCTAAAAAAAAAAAAAGCAGACAATTAAAACGTATGAAAAAAACAGCATGGCCCCCCCAGTCCTTACCCGGCCCTTTGGGTATTTTAAGAGGAAATCCATATCTGATCCTTATCCGAGCATGCAGCCCGGGCAGGTCAGAAAAGGGGGGCCCCCTCCTGAACCATACCAGACCACATGCCCTCAACATGTTGATGGGGACAAGGGCTTCTTTCCAAAAACTCTGGGAGGTGGTTGTGGGGGTCTGCGGGCAGGGGGATTTATTGGAATCTGAAAGCCCCCTTTAACAAGGGGACCCCCAGACCATGCCCCCCCTATGTGAATGAGTATGGGGTACATTGTACCCCTACCCATTCACCAAAAAAAAAAAAGTGTAGTGTTACAAAAAACAACAGACGGTTTTTGACAAGTCCTTTATTAAAAATTGTGTCTTCTTCCTCCGGTGTTTCTTCTCCCTCCAGTGTTTCTTCTCCCTCTGCTGTTTTCTTCCTCCACTGTCATCTCCCTCTGGTATTTCTTCTCTTTTCTCTCTCCGGTGATGTCTTTTTTGTCCGCCACTGCTGCCCGGTAAAAGTAAAAAACACTGTCTTCCTCTGACGTTGGCTGCCTCCATTGTGTCGGCTCCCGGTGTTTGCCATTTCTTATATAGCAAAAGGGGCGTGCCCATCCGTGATGTCACCCAGAGACCCCACGCCTTGTGACATCACAGTGGAGGGAGAAGAAACCACCAGAGAGAGAAGTGGGAGAAGAAACAATGGAGGGAGAAGAAACACCGGAGAAAGAAGACAAGATTTTTAATAAAGGACTTGTCGAAAACCACCTCTTCTGTACACTTTTTTTGGTGAAGGCTTATGGGTACAATGTACCCCATACTCATTCACATGGGGGGGCCTGGGATCTGGGGGGTCCCTTTGTTAAAGGGGGCTTCCAGATTCCGATAAGCCCCCTGCCACGACCCAGGGTTGTTGGGAAGAGGCTCCTTTATTTATTTAGCATCGCTAGGCACCAGCAGACTGACAGTTCCAGTTCCCAGTGTGGATGGTAAACAAACAAAGGGGCGGGGTTACCTGTCATTGGGTGAACCCGCCCCCTTTTTTTATTTATTGGCAGTGGAAACTGGAGATGTCAGAAGCTGGAAGGCAAGCGTAGAGTGTAGAGTTTTTCTTTTTATGGATCGGGGCAGCATTCATTGTGATTGATGCTGAATTTACTTTGGGCGATATTGTTTTTTTCTTTTTAATAAAGGACTTGTCAAAAACTATGTTCATGTTTTTATTTATTTTTGATACTTTTTTTGGTGAATGATTAGGAGTACAATACCCCATAGTCATTCACAAAATGGGGGCTGCTGGGACCTGGGGGCTCCCTTATTAAAGGGGGCTTCCAGATTCTGATAAGCACCCTGCCTTTGGACCCCCACAACCACCGGCCAGGGTTGTGGGGAAGAAGCCCTTGTTCCCATCAACATGTGGACAAGGTGCTTTGGGGGCAGCATTCCTGCCCCAAAGCACCCTCCCATGTTGAGGGTATGTGGCCTTGTATGGTTCATGGGGGGGCGCTTGCTTACCCCCCTCACCTGACCTGCTGGGCTGCATGCTCAGATAAGGGTCTGGTATGGATTTTGGGGGGACCCCATGCCGTTTTGTTTCAAATTTTGGCATGGGGCTCCCCTTAAAATCCATACTAGACCCAAAGGGTCTGGTATGGATTGTGGTGACCCCCATGCTGTTTTTTAAAAAAAAATGTTAATGCAGCCACTGGTTTATTTACATTCTGCTGTCAGCGGGGAATCTCGCTCGCTGGCAGGCCGCCCTGCTCCTTAACAACCAGCTATTATCAAATTAATTTGAATCATTCCTTTCATTCCGATGCTTCAAACATTCAAATGAAACTAATTAATTTCCTTATTTTGTTATTGTTTTTTTTGGATGAGTTGAAATTGGTTACTGTTAATTTCATTCGAATTTCTATTTGGAACAAAACAAACCACACATGTTTATGTCCAGCATCGGTCTGAAATAGAAAGAGATTAAGTATGTAGAGTTGATGTCAATTACCATCTTGCCAAGAGATTACAATTGCATTCCTGTATTCTGGTAGATATAGAAGATTGTAGAGAAAACCGGATAATAAATCTGCACTGATCATCATTGTCAAAGGTTACCTTTAGGTCATCCCCCATTTTATAATATAATTTGGTTTATAGTTGTCAGGTGAAGTATTCAATATGGAATATATCAGAGGGAGAGAGTGTTTTATATGACCTGCATCAAAGCATAGTTGTTCCAAGGGAGACAGAGTCCATTGAAAGACACGTGGGTGGGGAAGAGTGGGGGTGGGAGTGAACAAAGAAAGTGTTTGATATGAAGCACTTTCCAGAAGTCCAAACGGAATGGACCATAAACATGTGTTAGGGAAGAGAGGGAATCAGTTGGGAAGATTCAAGGAAATGAGAGGCTTGGAAGTAACAGGAATGAAGCAGAATTCCAAATGGGCCATCTAGTAATCCTCGTGGAAAATGTGGGAAAGTTGTCAGGAGTCAGGGAAGATCCAGAAAGGATTTTGATGCTAATTTTCAAAGTAGGACCGACAGTAGAATGTAGGAAAAGGGAAGATGGAAGGTCAGTGAAGCTTCAAGGTGCACTGCGAAGAGGAATGTTAAATTGTGCCTGTTCAATATGTGGCCAGAGTTTAAGATGTGATTGCGGGCACCAATCAATTATTCTCACTAGGTGAGCAGCATGGAAATATTTCATAGTGTTGGATAGGTCAAGTCCACCATTTTGCTTTGGTAGTGTTAATAGGCGTCGGAAAATTCTGGGTTTCTTACTGACCCAAACAAACTGGGAGAAAAAAGAATCCAGTTTGTTTGAAAAAGGAAGCAGGTATATGTATTGGCAGGGCTTGAAAAAGATAAGAAAATTTAGGTAGATTACACATCTTTAAAATGTTGCACCAGCCAAATCATGAGATCTGATTGCCACTTCATAAATAACATACAAAAGAAGAGGTAGGAAGTTAAGAGGGGAGGCTTGATTTAATTTGTGGAGGAATATAAGTACCCAGGTATTTCATCAAGCAGCCTGTACATTTGAATTTGTACATGTCTTGTAAATGAGAGATTTGAGAGTTGGGTTTGGCTATTCCCTTCGCTTTGGATTTAGAAATGTTAATTTTCAAGTTGGAAATAGCTCAATATTGATTAAGTTCACAAGGGAGGTTAGGAAGTGAGATGTTCAGGTTAGAAAGGGAAAATAACACATCATCTGCATAAGCAGATACTTTACATTCTTAGGGTTCTAATTGTAACCCAGAGATGTTGGGATTATGTCTGACTTTATCAAGAAAGGGTCCTAGTGAAAGGGCAAAAAGAAGTGGTGAAAGAGGGCAGCTCTGTCTGGTTCCATTCTGAAATTGCTAAGGGTTTAGATAAAACTCCCTTAACTTTGACTTGGGCAGTTGGTGAAGAATAAATGGCCTTCATTCAATCTAGCATGTTTTTACAACAAGGTCAACATGTTTTACACACAGCGAACATATAGTTCCAATCCACTCTGTCAAATGCCTTCTCAGCATCCGTTGCCAGAAGAAGACATGGAGTGTTTAGTGAAGCAGCTGGTTGAACCAGATTGAGTACTTTAATGGTGTCATCTCTAGCCTCATGGGTAGGAATGAAACCAACTTGATCTAGATGAATTTGGTCTGGTAGATGTTGCTAAGATCTTGGTGAACAATTTGAGGTCTATGTTCAGGAGAGGTATTTGACGATAGCTACTGCATATAGAAGGGTCCTTGTCCTCTTTGGGTATGACAGTGATATGGGCTTTAAGGGCTTCCAAGTGGAACGCGGATGAGTCTCAAAGAGCATTAGATGCATTCTCTAGATGCAGAGCTAAGAGAGGAAAAAAAAACGTTGTAATATTGCAACATGAAGCTGTCAGGGCCAAGTGATTTACCTTTGTTTGATGAGTTTATGACCATCGGGATTCCTTCTGAAGTGATTGGGGTTTCCAAAGCACTTTGAGTGGAAAAGTTAATTTTAGGTAAGTTGGAGGAGGGCAAGTAATCTTTGATTTAAGATTGTGGATGGAGTAAAGCAGAAGGTGTACAGGCAGAGGGAATATTATATAAAGATTCATAAAATTCTTTGAAAGTATCTGCAATTTGATTGGATAGTGTTACTTTAGTGCAGTGTGGATGGAAAATGTATGGAATAAAGGGGGAACAATGCTGGTCTTGTAGGGCTAAGCTAATGAATATCCACATTTGTCTCCGTATATATACCCAGTAATATGTTCTGCAAGATTTAAGCATGGCTTTGGCTCTGTAACTAAGGAGGAACTTTGACTGTCATCTGAGACTTAGAAGTTCCCTCTCTGTCTTGGGGTCTGAAGTATGCTCATGAGAAAGTTCTAATTTCTGTATGTCAGAGAGCAAGGTAGTGAGTTTAGCTTCCCTATCGCGTTTTAGCCAGGGGCCATGTTTAATCAGGTTGCCTCAAATCACTGCTCTATACGCTTCCCAAACCCCATTGGGATTGCTATCAGTTGTGGCATTAGATTGAAGATAAAAGGTTATTTCTCTGGTCAAGTTTTCTAGTACTGAGGCATCCTGTAAAGGCTTTCATTTACTTTCCAAAGCCAAATTTTGGAGGAGGGGTCATTCTTTAGAGGGAGTCATAAGAAGACTAGAGCATGGTCCGAACAGGCAATATTGCTGATGTCTGTCATTGTAATTAAAGAGAGATATAAGGTTCTAAGGGTAGGGATAGATGGCGCTTTCTTAAAATCTTATTGGTGACTAGTAAATTCTTACCATTCTATGTGTGTGAGTAATGAACCACAGATTAAACAAATTTGCCTGTGGGTTCATAAAGTGCTATGTGCCAAACCAAAGAAAATATATTATGTGATAAAAAATATGTTACTAAAAAGGGACATACATAAACATGATATATATATCAGAAATAATAAGTGATAGTCCTTGTGTTGTCTCTCAAACATTCATGACCACATTAAACAATTGTCCAACCTGAAATTCATAAATGACACGATAATGAACATATGCACATAAATATAAAAATAAAAAATCTTTATGTACAAAAATGCAATATACAAAAGTGTCCTGTAAATGCCAAAGTGACTTGTGCAGACAAATTGTGCAATAACTTTTTTGTGCAAGTAAGTGGGTCCACTTGTGCTCCCCCTTATGTGTCCTCACTGGACAACGTTACCCCTGCAGGGGTAAAACGCATAAATGCAGACTCTCTGATGTTCTGGTCTCCTGTAAACTGCGCTCCTCATCCACAGATTCTCCTATAAACTGCACTCCTTATCCCCAGATCATCTCACCACATCTGTGCATACAAAGGGAATAATGGAAAGAACTACCATAGCGTAATCTAGTAACTGCCTTTTATTGTTCCCCAATTTGTGTATAGCCAGAAAAAGGTAGCAATTCAGTTTAAAATTAGCCCAGTGCACATGCAAGCACATGGCCTACATCCAAATTAATCCAAAGTAACTTCCTGGAGCCTGTGACAGTTTGCATTCCACAGGTCTTCTCTTGCAAACTGGAAGAGATGTGTACCAATAAATAACTTACGCGTTTCCTCATAGGACGTTGTCTGAAGCTCTTGCATGTGCACTGCTAATTTTAAACTGAATTGGTACCTTTTTCTGCCTATACACAAATTGTGGAAATAGTGTGGAGTGATACACAAATGGAAAATCTCTATTTTTAACTATGGAAAAATTATCTTCCCTAAAATGAGTCTCCTGTATTAGAGCAATGTCAGCATGAGAATGTTTTTAGTCCAGAAGAAGCATTTTTCTTTTTTCAAGGATATTAAGGCACTTTACATTCCAGGAGAAAATGTTGAGCGTCTCCATTCTGGGCGCTTGGAGTGAGAGAGGGGGAAGGGGAGTAGGGGGTAAAGAATAAAAGTAAGGGAAAAACAGAAAGAAGGGAGGGAAGAAGTTAGTGGTGAATTAAGGGGAGGAGAGAAAAAAATGTAAAAGAAGGCTTTTAAGTTTGTACAGTATATGACCTGGTTGACAATTGAGGACCTACAGTGATGATTTGTTCAGGAAATTATATTTATTCCAAAATCGAATGCTAAAAGTGTACACAATTTTGGAGTAATTTTGAAAGACATTTGTCAAGTCTCTATTGGTATTATTGAATATACTGGCAAGATTTTTCATATGAATATTTATACAAAAAAATATATATATGTGTGGCCAACATTACACTACTATAATAACATTGGAAGCTTCCAGAGCTGCACATTCATCCAATGTTCCCAAACTACTGTACATCCTGGAGAGCTCAATTCTCATCAATCACTGCTCTCTTCACTTCCCACTCCACATATTTATTTGAAAACACTTGCTAGAGACAACAAAGGCTCACACATATGAATGCTCAGGAGCTTTACTGAAGACTTCCCTCGTGCAGAACAAAATTTTGATTAACAAATCTGGCATACAACCAGGCATGTACTGGCCATTGGGACTACCAAGAGTTCAGTGACAGACAGCCTGTCAAAGTAATGGCTGCACAGGCCATGCAACCATTACTTTGAGCACCACTGTACTGTCTGAAGCAGGGCCGGGCCTGTGCAAGGAAGGGGCGGGTGCTCTGGGCTGGACGGTATCATTTGGTGGAGGGAGGGGGGCGCAGGTGAAGTGCCGGAAGAGGAGTGGAGGAAGAGTTTGCAGTCTTATGGTGGAAGTCAGCACAGATCAGGCTTCTTCCTTGTCAGTGGCACTGTCACAGCCACATATCCTAATTAATGTGTGTCCACACCCCTCCGATCACAGCATCAATTATTCCTGTGACCTCTGACTTGTGACAGTGGACGCCGATCATCTGGCCACATTCCTCCTCTTCTCCTACATGAGTCTACGACTTTCCAGACTTCCCCCAATCTCATCCCCCCCTCCTTCTGTACCTGTCCTGACCCCAGATGTCTCCGCTTCTCCCCGGCACAGAGCAGGAACTTTTATTTGCAATTACAAGCCTGTGATGAATGGTGGGAATTTCAAGCCCCTTCCAGTGTAGTAGGATGTCAGCATTCAATGCTTATTGTAGGTGGGAGGGGGGTCTACCTTCTTCTAAGGTCTACTGCATTCTGACACAGCCAAAGTGATGCTGAAATTTCACACACTTTGTGGAGTAATAGGAGTGTGCAATGTATAGGTATATTTGGGGTGATAGGAGTGTGCAATGTATAGGTATATTTGGGGTGATAGGCCTGTTCAATGTATAGATCTATATAGGGATGATCAGGTGGGTGCAATGATCAGCTCTGTATGGGGTGAACAGAAGGTTGCAAAAATTGGCCTTAAAGACCGAGCCTCATTTTTAGATTTGTTGTTACAAGTTAAAATCAATTTTTTTGTTGATGTTGGAATGCATCTTTTTCTCGAAATAAAGAGCCTAAAAATAAAAGCTGTTTAGACTCACAGTGGAATGTTTTTACTTTTTTTTTGCCATTGCGTATAGTTTAAATACTGTTTTTGTGCGTGTTTGTAAAATTAAAGTGGGCCAGTCTGGATAAAGTTCAGGGCCAAATTTTTGTCCCAGTCCAGCCCTGCATAAAAGCTTTAAAGTCATTCATTAAAATTTGATGCATTAAAATGATTTGGGCACCACGACTTCTGAATGTTCTACATAACCCCCCAGTATGGCTTCCTATGTCTGTTTTAATAAGGTTCAATACTTTGCTCCGTATGCTCATTTGAAAAAAGCATAATCCATGCATTAAAATGGAGACACTGCAGGAAGCCAAGGATTTGTGAGATCTTGCAGTCTCCAACCCATTGTTATACTACCTTGCTGCACAGCTCCATTACCTGGCTGGAATGAGAACACAACAGCTGATCCCGTTAGGAACATGCTTTCTGCTATATTCCCAGGCAAGAACCTGATTGATTGTTTGGAACTGGGGGAATTCAAAGCAGCTGGGCAGTACCCTACGCTATTTATGATAGATAAGGTGAACAAAGTCAAAACCCACTGGCATTACACTGGTTACATGGCCTTTACCCAAATTTTTCAGAACTTCAACTATCCTGTTTTTGCTAAAATTAGGGTAATTCGACCAATGGTCTCTGGAAGGCCTTGCTTTTATCTTGCAATTTATCTTGACCAACTGCTGATTGCTGAAGGACGTCTGCTTATTGCAGGAGGAGTTTGGCTTGCCCATCAAATGCTTCTACCAGTACTTGCAGCACCGGCATGCCATCCAAACACAATCTAAATGTACTTTCTGGATTTACACCACTCCCACTAGCTTTACTCAAACCTTAACTGCAACCTCTAAGCAGAAACAAATATCAACACCCTATAGTTCATTGCTACAGAGAACCACAAAATCATTGTCTTTGCAGTCTAGAATGTATTGGCAAATGGATTATTAGCTCCTTTAATGATGAACAGTGATCTGATATCCTTGACAATGTAGGGAAAATGTCCCTTTCTGCAAGTCAAAAACGTACCCAAGTTTTCATTATACATCGTTCATACCATACTCCCCAGCAATTCTTCAGTTGGCGCAGGAGGGATACTCCTCTTTACCCATGATGTCAAATTGATACTGGTGCGTTAATACATATGATGTGGAGATGTCCTAAACTGGTTAGGTATTGGGCCCTTGTTCTGGACACCGTTAATAAAGTATTCCTTACTGATATCCCTGTGGATCCCAGAATATGTATATTGGGATGGCTGAATGGAGAGCTATTTAACCCACACACTCACATGATGATCCTTCATCTGTTGTTCATAGCACGAAAGCTCATGGCCCCCGACCTGTTCCTTATGGGTAAAGTTGATAAACAATGTCTTTCAATGGGAACACCTAGTCTATCAACCTTTGATATCACTGACAAGATACCCTCATACTCCCTTAAATTAGTTAGAGATAGGCTGTTAGGCTGACTCATTAATGCCTGCCTCCTGGATATATCTTCACTTTTTTGCATTGGTGTTCATGATATCTAACTGACAATAATCACAACACGTAGGTATTTGTCTGAGAGATCCTTTATGAGTAGAGTTGAGCGGACACCTGGATGTTCGGGTTCGGCGGGTTCGGCCGAACTTCGCGAAAAAGTTTGGGTTCGGTACGGAACTTGACCCGAACTTGACCCCGGACCCCGAACCCCATTGAAGTCAATAGGGACACAAACTTTTCGGCACAAAAATGGCTGTAAAAAAGTCCTGGCAAGTGCTAGAGGGCTGCAAAAGGAAGTAAAATGGGGGTAAGAGTAGGACAAGTGCCCTACAAAAAAATGTGGATAGGGAAAATAACTTAAAATCAAATAAAAAAAATAAAAATGCGAAGGGGGGGTGGATGTGGAGTAGGAGCCTAGAGGTTGACTAGGCCGTGACTGTGGCAGTGTAGGTGATGATTTTAGAACAATAATCTGTCCCTTACAGCAACGGCAGGAACCTGACCCTATAGGAGTAGGCAATGATTTTAGAACAATAATATGTCCCTTATAGCAACAACAGGAACCTGACCCTATAGGAGTAGGCGATGATTATAGAACAATAATCTGTCCCTTACAGCAACAGCAGGAACCTGACCCTATAGGAGTAAGCGATGATTTTAGAACAATAATCTGTCCCTTACAGCAACAGCAGGAATATGACCTTATAGGAGTAGGCGATGATTTTAGAACAATAATCTGTCCCTTACAGCAACAGCAGGAACCTGACCCTATAGGAGTAGGCAATGATTTTAAAACAATAATCTGTCTCTTACAGCAACAGCAGGAACCTGACCTTATAGGAGTAGGTGATGATTTTAGAACAATAATCTGTCCCTTACAGCAACAGCAAGAACCTGACCCTATAGAACTAGGAGATGATTTTAGAACAATAATCTGTCCCTCAAAGCAGTAGACTCTACCTAGTCCAGAATCAGATTGTTCTGTAATGCAGGATGAGATCTGCAATCTGTCCATCAAAGCAGTAGTAGTAGTAATCTCTACCTAGTCCAGAATCAGATCGTTCTGTAATGCAGGATGAGATCTGCAATCTGTCCCTCAAATCAGTAGTAGTACTCTCTACCTAGTCCAGAATCAGATCGTTCTGTAATGCAGGATGAGATGTTATTATATCTGTAATCTGTCCCTCACATCGCCGGCAGCATCCTCTCCCTACACTAGCCTGAGAGCATGTGACATGCAGCACTACGTGACTCCAGCTTATACAGAGGTTGGGTCACACGATGCACTGGCCAATCACAGCCATGCCATTAGTAGGCATGGCTGTGATGGCTTCTAAGGGCAAACCAGTGAAACGCTTGTCGATTGGCTGCCCTGCAGCTATTCAACAGGCGGGATCAAATACCCGAACCCAGAACCCAAACTTTTTTCCAAATGTCCGGGATCGGGTCCGGGTCACGGACACCCCAAAGTTTGGTACGGACCCGAACTTTACAGTTCGGATTCGCTCAACTCTATTTATGAGGTCACAGGATAATGCTTATAGCCCTTGCCATGGATTTTAGGATGGTGTGGGTCAGACTCCACAGAGCTCATTACTACAACTACTCCATTCTAATGAGGCTACTTCCCCTCAGAGGCTAGCCCTTTATTAATCTACTATTAAATTGTATATTTGTACAGTGGGAAATGTTGGATGCATATTTCTTATATGGAAAGTATTTTACTCTTTATGGTTTTCATGGATATGTGATGTATAATATTGCTTCTACATTCTCTGGTTGCTCCCACTGTAGGTCAACAATACTTTGTAGCTATCACACTAACTAATGACCAAAGGTATTGTTAACTTCTTTATTTTTGTTTTATCTGGGTTTTTTTTGTTGTTTGATTTTTTTAATAAAAACTATCTGATTGAAAAAAAAAAGTTGATGCATACATTTTCTGCTTTACAGAGTCACTTTGAAACGCCCGGTAATGAAGTAATTGGGAGAACATAGCCCCCAGCTCTGTCCAGGGACCTGTGAAGTCCTCAAATAGTAGGCCTCAGTTATCTCTCACCTCCATCGCTGCCACTGCAGAACTACCTTACAGTTCAGCAACAGATTACCTATCCTGTTTGGAGAATTATTTTCATTAATTGCCCAGTCATCTTTATATGATCAGTTCTGCTCTCCAGCTTTAGAGAATTGGTAGAAAGAACCTAAGGGGAATTATCTCCCTTTGTGTGAGAGATGTCATCTTGGAGATTTGTAGATGACTATGCTTTAAAAGAAAGACACTTGCACAGACTTCTGGGAAGATGTTGACTTTTACATTAAGGAGAGGAGAATTAAAGGGGAGCTTCAACCAATTTTAATAATAAAGAGACCAATGTGAAATCCATTGAAAAGCCATAGTAATACACATGAGTGCGTCATTTAGAAGACTTGTGTTTGTCTCCTTTGCTTTGGTGGTCTTTCTTCATGTTCTGCCTTTGCCTGTGATCTTTGACTTTCAAAGGTCATCAGTTTTACAGCAAATATTTCAGTGTACTGTTCGAAAATTCACATTCTTCATAGAGAAAACTGATACAATAACAATCATCCATACCAATAAAACTTGTATTTCCAGCTTCATCTGTAATATTTTAGCATTAAATTCGTTTTATATAAGTAGCGACACAGATATGCTTTAAACTGTCAATTTAAATACAATCAGCAAGGACAAACAAAAAGAAATATGTCATCCAAAAATAAGTAAGCACCAGAATAAAGCTATGTGAGCCACATTTGTTATAAAGATATCAGGACATTATTGATTTAAGATGTTATCTTTATTGGGTAACTGGTGTTTTTGATGCCAGCTTTCAAAAATGCTCAGCCATGAAACACAAAGGGATAGGTTTTGACAGCTCCCATCCAAAGCTATCAGTCAGTCAAGGAATGTATAATATTTATGCAACCTGTGTTGTTTTTTTGCTTGACAAGTTGTGCCTTCTGCTCCTTAGCTTGGTAATCTCCACTTAGTTGCATTTAGCAGTTTGTCTCAAACCATTTTGTCCGCAGAGAGCAATTGAGATATATGGAACATGTCATAACTTTACTTAACTATAATGCAGAATTGTTGGTGACAGTATGAGGTCATTTTCCAGGGAGTAATTTGTTTACAGCACGTTATCCTTCTGAAATATGTGGTGTGTAACATAGAGAGAGAATTAAACGTGCCATATAACCATTTTCCTGAAATCCTTGATTCTTTTGTACACTGATACATGAGGGTTGGCCAAGGTGATTTTCATAAAAGAGCAATTCAAGGCAACAAGTGAAAGCATTTGAAGGCTTGAATTGGTCCACTAGACACAAATTCATCCAATTAATGTGGCTGTGTCAATCAAAGCTCACTGAGAGCCACTGGGGGTACTTTCTATAGAAATAAATATAGAACTAAATGTATTTAAGTACACAGAGTAAGTTTTTTTAAAGTAAATAACAGGAAGTGTCTGTTGTAGTGAGAAGTAGGAGGTGTTTGTCTGTGATGGGTCAACAGATTACGTTCAGGACTTATGGGGTGGCTGCAACCCCTAGTTTGTTTTATGTGGATTGATACCTCTTGGTGGGATGAAACTTTGTTTTGACACCTACATCTATGAATAACAGTGGAAATAGACACACTTGCGAGCTGATGAGTGAACTGCCCCTTATGCATGCTCTCTCTTTCCCTCTAACTCTCTCTCTCTCTCATTGGTGCGATTGACATGTTATATACAGATGATGTACAGTGCTCTAAAAATAGATTACTAAAAAAATTCCAAAACAAAATCCTAGCCGTGTCCCGGCACTAACTACACAAATCAAAGCCTCCACATACACAGTTTCCCAGCATTCACCGACCTTTTAGCTCTCACAGACTTGACATGTTTATTCCCCAGGCTGTAGAGCACTGACTCTGAGTTTAAGGTGATCCTAAATGGCGAGTCAGAGAGAGGTACAAGACCCAGAGTGGACAAATTATTGGGATGAAAGGTGTAGGACAGGAGTCTGGGAGATGAATCCCACACAGGACTTTTAAGTCTCCTTTTAAGACACTCTGCCACATATCCCCCACTCTCCCCTTCTCTAGAGTTGAGTCCATACCGAACTTTTGGGTGTCCGTGACCCGGACCCGAACCCGGACATTTGAAAAAAGTTTGGGTTCGGGCTCTGGGTTTGGGTATTTGATCATGCAGGGTATCCAATCAACAAGCGTTTCACTGGTTTGCCCTTAGAAGCCATCACAGCCATGCCTACTAATGGCATGGCTGTGGTTGGCCAGTGCATCATGTGACCCAGCCTCTTTATAAGCTGGAGTCACTTAGTGCTGCATGTCACATGCTCTCAGGCTAGTGTAGGGAGAGGATGCTGCCGGCGCTGTGAGGGACAGATTGTAGATATAATAACATCTCATCCTGCATTACAGAACAATCTGATTGTGGACTAGGTAGATATTACTACTACTACTGCTTTTAGGGACAGATTGCAGATCTAATAACATCTCATCCTGCATTACAGAACGATCTTATTGGACTTGGTAGAGTCTACAGCTTAGTGGGACAGATTATTGTTCTAAATTCATGGCCTACTCCGATAGGGTCAGGTTCCTGCTGTTGCTGTAAGGGACAGATTATTGTTCTAAAATCATCTTCTAGTTCTATAGGGTCAGGTCCCTGCTGTTGCTGTAAGATTATTGTTCTAAAATCATTTTACTTCCTTTTGCAGCCCTCTAGCACTTTCCAGGATTTTTTTACAGTCATTTTTGTGCCGAAAAGTTCGGGTCCCCATTGACTTCAGTGGGGTTCGGGGTCAAGTTTGGGTCAAGTTCCGTACCGAACCCGAGCTTTTTGGCCAAGTTCGGTCGAACCCACCGAACCCAAACATCCAAGTGTTCGCTCAACTCTACCCTTCTCCCCCCAGTTGTTTCAACCCCAGGTTTGGAACACCTGTAGCCCAAGCGTACTTGGTCTGTAAGAACCTCCTTAGGGACCCTGATGTGACTGAACACAGCAAACAATTCAGTGGCATTGTTCTTGGCAGATGTGTTATGCAGAGGAATTGCCTTGTGGTTATGGGTAGCATAATCCATAATAAAAAGAACATGCTGATGGGCCTGGGCAGACTTGCAGTGGAACCACAATCCTCTCAAAAGGCACTAATTGGCAATGGCACTATAGGATTTTGACAGTGGGGCAGGGGTGCCAACATTTGACATACTGGATAGGATTTACAATAATTCTCAATCTCAATGTCTTTTTTGTACCCAAGGCCAGTAAAACAAGTATAACATACTTTCAGTGTTTTTTTTTAACACTCAAATTACCTTTCAGCAACGGTATGTGGGTGAGCTCCAGTTCCATCTTTCTGTATGGCTTAGGGACCACCAACTGACCAATTGTTTCATTATTCTTTTTATACACTCTATACAGCAATTTCTCACTGCTACTGAAATAGTGAAAACAGAGCCTGTCCTTTGGTTTGACAGATATATCACTAATCATCACAACATTCTCCCAGACCCTGGTAAGGGTTCTTTTCTCTGCTCAATGCTAAAGTTTTCCTTATTTGTATTAAGATCAGCAAAATTAATGAAATCTCAGTGTCAGCAGAAGGCCATTCACTCTCACTGCCTGTAGGGACTTTCTCAGACTCCTCCTGAAAATCTAGGGGTCCCTGAGAGGAAGTCTTTGAAAAATTGTCTGTGCAGGCTATGGATTCTGGCTCTGTCTCTGATTCAGATACTGTGACCAAGTCTGGATGATCCCACAGTTCCCAAAAATGTGGGAAATCCCTTCCAATTATTGCATTATGCACCAGATGCATCACAGTACCCAGGTCAGTTTCAAAGTTTACTGTTGCAAAAGGATACTCTCGAGTATCCCCATATACACAGATTACAGCAATTTTTTAGCATGAAAGTCTGCAGGTGAAATTACATCCTTTTAAACCAGAGTAACCCATCTTCCTGAATCCAGCGAGGCCATGATATGCTTATCATTTTACAATTATTTGGCACATGTGTTTTCCCATAACTGGTACTACAGTGCACGAAACAGCAGTAAACAGAGACTGCCATGTACCCCTGAAAGAGAAGTCACACTGCATAGGTTCATTCTTCCATAGGCTGTTTTCTGTTCCTGGCAACGAAAACACTCAATGTTTGCTCAGTTGGGTCTGCTGACAGGAACCAACTTCCCTGGTTTGGGATGCCAAACTTCAGACCTGTTGCTAAAAATTCTCCCTTCTGTCTCCTTGCCATGTTTGCCACCCACTTCCCCTAGAGCACTTTTTCTTGTTAGCTGGGGAGACTGTGGCTTCGGATGGAAAGCCCGTGAAGTTTCAGGGAAGGTGACCAGGTTCTCAGCGGCAAAGCACCTCAGAAAGAGCTGACCTGGGGTCCCCTTGGTCATCCACTTCTGCAGAGGGATAGGTAAAGACCTCATGTAACAATCCATTACCACATGTTTCACTATCTGCAGCCCAGACAGCGACTCTGGTTGCAGCTACTTTCACAACAGGTTGATAAGGTCAAACATTTGAGATTGTGGATTCTTCTCAACTTGGAAGGACTAGCTGCTAACCCGCTATGCTTGTACCGCTAAGGTAACACTTAGTCATGTCAGTGTTTCCTGCTTGACTTCATCATAATCCAAATCCTCCATAGACTTCAAATTATAATAGGCCTTCTACTATTCACTAGTTAGTAAGGGGACGACCAGCCCTGTGCAATGAGTTTTAGGCCAGCCTTCCCTCTAGGTTCTTCCAAACATAACCAGAAAGGCCTCTGGGTCATCATCAGCAGTTATCTTTGACGAACATCTGCAGATTTTGCAGGAGACCTTTTTGCAAGCGTCTGCACCCCGTCTGTCATTGCTTTTCTGTCTCTTTCCACAGCACTTGCTAACTTTTCAATTAGCAACTGCATTTGTCACTGTACAGCCTCGATCTTCTTTGTTTGTTCCTGCACAGCACTAACCTGATGTTGTAGTACAGTGCTTGCTTGCTGCTGTGCAGCATTTATTTGCTGTTGTGTGTATAGTTGAGCGGACACCTGGATGTTCGGGTTCGGCGGGTTCACTGAACTTCGCGAAAAAGTTTGAGTTCAGCCCCGAACTTGACTCAAACTTGACCCCAAACCCCTAACCCCATTGAAGTCAATGGTGACCCGAACTTTTGGGCACTAAAATGGCTCTAAAAAAGTCCTGGAAAGGGCTAGAGGGCTGCAAAAGGAAGCAAAATGGGGGTAAGAGTAGGACAAGTGCCCTGCAAACAAATGTGGATAGATAAAATAACTTAAAATCACATAAAGAAAATAAAAACCCTGCCTTCTGAGGTGCTGGCGGTGCCACAGGTGCGTTGGCGACCTCTTCCTCCTCCTCTGCCTTCGCCTTGTGCTTCCACTGAGCCCCCGGTGTCAATTGGGAATGCCCTCAGCAGCGCGTCTACCAGCGTGCCCTTGTAGCCTTCCGATCACGCTCCAGTGAGGGAATTAAGGAAGGCACGTTGTCCTTGTAACGGGGATCCAGCATGGTGGCCACCCAGTAATCAGCACAAGTTACAATGTGGGCAACTCGGCTGTCGTTGCGCAGGCACTGCAGCATGTAGTCGCTCATGTGTGCCAAGCTGCCCAGAGGCAAACACAAGCTGTCCTCTGTGGGAGGTGTATCATCTGTGTCCTCCGTATCCCCCCAGCCATGCTCCAGTGATGCCCATGAGCTGCATTGGGTGCCACCCTGCTGTGAACACGGTTCCTCCTCTTCCTCCTCATCCTCGTCCTCCTCATCCTCCAGAACTGTGCCCTGGCTTGAATTTTTTTTTACCTGGCCTATGCTGGTGCAGGAACCCACCCTCTGAGCCACTTGTGAATGACTGGCCTGATAACCATGGAAATGACCCTTCTTCCTCCTCCTCTTTCTCCTGTGCCACATCCTCTTCCATCATTGCCCGAAGTGTTTTTTCAAGGAGACATACAAGTGGGATAGTAACGCTGAGAACAGCGCCATTGGCACTGGCCATGTTGGTGGGGTACTCGAAACACCGCAATACGCTACACAGGTCTCGCATGGAGGCCCAATCGTTAGTGATGAAGTGGTGCTGTTCCGCAGAGCGACTGACCCGTGCGTGCTGCAGCAGAAACTTCACTATTGTTTGCTGCTGCTCGCACAGTCTCTCCAGCGTGTGCAAGGTGGAGTTCCACCTTGTGGGCACGTCGCATAGGAGGCGGTGAGCGGGAAGGCCGAAGTTCCGCTGCAGCGCAGACAGACGAGCAGCAGCAGGGTGAGAACGCCGAAAGCGCGCACAGACGGCCCACACTTTCTGCAGCAGCTCTGACATATCCGTGTCGTTTTTTAGAAATTTCTACACCACCAAATTCAGCACATGCGCCAGGCATGGGATGTGCGTCAAACTGGCTAGGCCCAGAGCTGCTACGAGATTTCGCCCATTATCGCACATCACCAGGCCGGGCTTGAGGCTCAGTGGCAACAACCACTCATCGGTCTGTTGCTCAATGCCCATCCACAGCTCCTGCGCAGTGTGGGGTTTATCCCCCAAACATATCAGTTTTAAAACAGCCTGCTGTCGTTTCCCCCTGTATGTGCTGAAGTTGGTGGTGAAGGTGTTACGCTGACCGTATGAGGAGGTGGTAGAGGAGGAGGAAGTGGAGTAGGAGGAGGAGGCAACAGGAGGCAAAGAGAAATGCCCTGCAATCCTCGGTGGTGGAAGGACATGCGCCAAACTGCTATCCGCCTCAGGCCCACCGGCCACTACATTTGCCCAGTGTGCAGTTAGCGAGATATAGCATCCCTGCCCGTGCTTACTGGTCCACGTATCAGTGGTTATGTGGACCTTGCCACAGATGGCGTTGCGCAGTGCACACTTGATCTTGTCCCCGACTTGTTTGTGCAGGGAAGGGATGGCTCGCCTGGAAAAGTAGTGGCGGCTGGGAACCACGTACTGTGGGACAGCCAGCGCCATCAGGTTTTTAAAACTGTCCATGTCCACCAGACGGAATGACAGCATTTCAAAGGCCAGGAATTTTGAAATGCTGGCATTCAGGGCCAGGGATCGCGAGTGGGTAGGGGGGTAGTTCCTCTTTCTCTCCAGTGTTTGGGAGATGGACAGCTGTAAGCTTCCATGGCACCATGGTGTGGAAATGCTTGGGGACGGTGGCGGACATGATGGCATTGCTGTCATATCATCTGTTTGCTGGGTGGCAGGTGACACTGGAACTGTAGAGGTGGAGGAAGAGGCTGAGGCAGCAGCAGAAGAGGAAGCAGGAGGAGCCCGTGACCTTTCTTGGATTTTGCTTATTCCACTGCAGCTCGTGCTTTGCATGTAGATGCCTGGTCATGCAGGTTGTGCTCAGGTTTAGAACATTTATGCCTCACTTCAGGCTCTGATTGCACAGCGTGCAAACCACTCGTGTCTTGTTGTCAGCACATTGTCTGAAGAACTGCCATGCCAGAGAACTCCTTTGAGCTGCCTTTGGTGTGCTAGGTCCCTGGGTGCGGTGGGTAGTAGCAGGCATACTGTTTAGGGGAGGGTCGCTCCGCTTTTGCAACCTGCTTCCTCTTTTGCTTTGCTGGTGCCTCTGTGCGACCACCACCTCTTCTTCCAAACTGCACACGTCACTCGCATGACCTTCATTCCATGTGGGGTCTAGGACCTCATCATCCTCCTCCACATCATCTTCCACCCACTCTTCACCACTGCCCTCCTTGTCAGTCTGCACACTGTAGAAAGCCACAGCACTTGGCATCTGTGTTTCGTCATCATCAGAGACGTGCTGCGGTGGTGTTTCCATGTCCTCATCCTGAAACAGAAGTGGTTGGGCATCGGTGTACTAAATGTCTTCCACTTCTGGGGCAGGGCTATGTGGATGGCCCAAGGAAAGCACACCAGCAGAGTCATCAAAAAGCATAAGAGACTGCTGCATGACTTGGGGCTCAGACTGTTTGGCTGATTTACAAGGGGCTGAGGTGAAAAACAAATGCCAATGGGGTTCAGGTGCCAACTCTGAGCTTTCAGCAAGGGACCCGGTGGGAGACAATGTGAAGGCACTGGAGGCATTGTCAGCCACCCAATCTACTATCGCCTGTACTTCTTCTGGCCTCACCATTCGTTGAGCGGCATTCAGGCCTACCATATAACATTGAAGATTCTGTCGGCTACTCACACCTGAGGAAGGTGTTTCACTTGTGCGTGTAGCTGGCACAGATTGACCACCTCCTCTCCTTGCAACAGGAGCTTCACCAACACCACCAACACCAGCAGCACCAGGACCACGTCCCTTATTTGACGCTCTCCTCATTCCGGATGCAAATGTACTAGTTAGTACAAATTTATATTATTTTTTTAAACCGGCAATGTGCAAATTTGTGCAAGAAATGCACAACAAGGTGCAAATGTACTATGTAGCACTATTTATTAATAATAATAAAAAAAGAATAATAAATGATTCTTCTTTTTTTTTTTAAACCAGCAATGTAGACGCACTTTTTAATTTTGTGCAAGAAATGCACAGCAAGGTGCAAATGTACTATGTATCACTATTTATTAATAATAAAAAAAGAATAATAAATTATTATTCTTTATTTTTAAACCAGCAATGTAGACGCACTTTTTATTTTTGTGCAAGAAATGCACCGCTGGCCGCAAATGTAGTATTTAGCATATATATATTTTTTAATCCAGCAATGTAGACGCATGTTTTATTTTTGTGCAAGAAATGCACAGCAAGGTGCAAATGTACTATGTAGCACTATTTATTAATAATAAAAAAAAATAATAATAAATTATGATTCTTTTTTTAAAAAACCAGCAATGTAGACGCACTTTTTAATTTTGTGCAAGAAATGCACCGCAAGGTGCAAATGTACTATGTAGCACTATTTATTAATAATAAAAAAAAAAGAATAATAAATTATTATTCTTTATTTTTAAACCAGCAATGTAGACGCACTTTTTATTTTTGTGCAAGAAATGCACCGCTGGCCGCAAATGTAGTATTTAGAATATTTTTTTTTTTTAAACCAGCAATGTAGACGCACGTTTTCTTTTTGTGCAAGAAATGCACAGCAAGGTGCAAATGTACTATGTAGCACTATTAATTAATAATAATAAAAAAAGGCCCCCTGTTTCAACATTGCGCTAGTTCTTTTCTGCTCTAGTACGTGTTCCTAGCTCATCTGTGTTTTCCAGTCCATGTTGCTTTCTCTAGTCTGTGTTCCTAGCCCCAGTCCATGTTCATAGTTTCTGACCTCCCGTGACTCTACTCTCTTCTGTGACCCTTGTGACTTCTGTGTGTCTGCCTTTTTGCATCCTCTGTAAGTCCAGTGTACCTAACTCCTCCTTGTTTCTTTTTTTTTGGACTGACTTCCTGTGTACTGACCTTGGCTCTCTCTCTTTCTCCAGATTTGCTTTGTTGATTGTATTGTTTGCCTCCTACCCTGACCTTTGGCCTGCTATCTGGTCCATCTCCGCATGCCAATTAGCTTGCATGACTTTGTACCTGCAACTTAAGCCACAAAAAGGTGGAGCTCACCTCCTCCATTTTATGGTTGATAGAGGGTCCACAATTATCCAGCCATATGTGACACTTGTACTCCACTTATTACATTCCCAGGCTGTCCCTGTACATCCACTGTTGTCCGTCCTTTACCAGCCCCTCTATTCCTATCGTAGGCTTACAAGATTTTGTCTGCCACTATATGTCCCCTCCATAACTGTTTTAAAATACATATACAGATATGCAGAGCTCACCAGTGGAGAGGGGGTGAAATCCTGTCCAATGAACATATAACGTACACATCAAAGCTGTTGAAGGAACTTATACTGCTGATGAGGAGAGCAAAGATGCTTTCCAATGTGCTTGGTCACCAATCACAGATTAGTCAAGCAAGGGATGTATAGGGATGCGATATCTGTATCCCTGTGCTCTATGTCACCTTGAATATTTCTTTTTAGATCTTCCTCACTTCTTACACTCATTGCATATCTGTAAGTTCAGGTCACTCTAATGGTAACACCTAACTAAAGTACATACAGTATGCAATGCAATCCTCTTTCCATAAACTTGAATGATACATGTTCTAGTTCATACCATATACATCAGTGCCTGTGATGACATTGCCATTACACTGCTATTGGTTCAAGCCATGTTTTATAAAACCACACTGCGTAGAGCTTAATATAGAGTAAAATAGTAGTGGTAGAGGGTTGTACCGGTTGGTCATCGACTAATGCAGAAAGTCTGGAGTTTAAGTGATACCCATTATTGGCTCATTTAAGTTATTAAAGATGCAAACTTTCAGTATAAAATGTATAAACCAAAGACATGCTGGTAGGTTAATTAGATCCAGTCTAAATTGTCCCTAGTATGTGTATGTATGAATGTGAGTTAGGGACCTTAGATTGTAAGCTCCTTGAGTGTAGGGACTGATGTGAATGTACAATATATATGTAAAGCGCTGCGTAAATTGACGGCGCTATATAAGTACCTACAATAACAAATAAATAAATATAAAGCCTCACAAAGGGATCTAAGTTATCCTGAATGCTTGCATCTTTAAACACTTAAATTAGCCAAAAAAATGTGTATCACTTAAACTCCAAACAGTGAAATAATTTGGAGCTAAATCAGTAGACCCTAATATTTATTGGACAAATACATTCTTTAGAAGTTTGAAATCATTTTGGATACCTTCCAATTCCATTCAAGCTTTAAAAACTTCATTAAATGTGTCACAGCCCTGAACTTTGACCAGTGATGCATTCCAAGCTCAACTCAGTCAGTGATTATTACTGAATCCTGTCCCTTTTTGATTCAAGATATTTTAACTGGTGACCTACAGCTGATACTCTCTAATTCCCTTCGCTGTAAAGAAACTACCAATAGTCTTTTCTTCTATTCCAAGTTGCACAAATGCCAAGCAGTCAGAAAACCTGCTGGTGGCAACATAATTGGCCCAGAAAATGATTTAAGTGGGTAAACTGCGATGTTTCTAATTTTTGTTGAAATGTCAATCAGATCTAATTAAACTTTCAGTCTGATCTATAAATGTTTTTTTGCTTTGACTGGGAAAGGCC
>BLSH010149992.1:15305-25569 GCA_018402905.1 Glandirana rugosa | reverse complement strand
TCGTGTTTTTTAGTACGAACGTCTTGAAAAAATTTGCGTCGTGGTCGCACTACGGGGTCACACTTATCCATGTAACCTTAATTACCTGTCGTAAAATCTTCGCGAAACTTTCGCGATAAAAATCGTGTGAGTGATGAAATGTAACATCGATTCACAGTAAAGAAGTCACAACAGTGTACTTTTCTATATTATGTTATAAATGTTGTTACAGACTTCTACTGTAGGAGTTTGTGGTACGGCATTAACGGGGGTAGGTCTCTAGGGGATGCGAGGCGCAAGCTTTGGGCTGGGTGGAGTTTATGCGGAATTCTGGGTTTAGTTAACTGTATCGTGGGTTGTTCGATTCCGTGCGATCGTTCGGGTTCCGTCCGGACCCGGACCCGGACTTTGTCCCGAAGTTCGGACGGACCAGCAGAACCCGAACGTCCAGGTGTTCGCTCAACTCTAGTTGTAAGTAGCGGGTATCTTAGGAGTATTCGGGTTCGAGTGGTTTCTCCATATTGAGTAGTGTTTAATTAAGTAGCTCTTGACGATCGGTCTGTAGCTTGTTGGGTGCTATGTCAATTGATTTGGGTCTTAAGGCGTATTTGAGGTGGGTCGGGTTTCGAACGCGGAGCGTAGGGGATCTCTGGATGGGGGCAATTACGGCATGGTGTTTGAGGATGTCATCTTCAGACATTGTTGTAAATATTGTATTATATCTTTTCATGTGACAACACTGAAGAAATGACACTTAGCTACAATGTAAAGTAGTGAGTGTGCTAAAAATAGCGCTTTCAAAGCGCTTCTAAAATGCTGTCCATTAATTCCAATGTACCTATTCACACTGGGGCATCACGCTGGTGCTGCGTTTAAAAAAGTTCTGCAAGCATGATTTTTTGTGCTTATTCTGAGCGCTAAAAATAGCCCATTTACATTGAAATTAATGTAAAGCGCTTTTAAAGCATGGTAAAAGCGAGTTAAAAGTGCCAGCAAAACCGCCCAGAGGTTGTGGAAAGTTCAAAATACCAGGAAGCAAACAGGATGCAATGTAGGGGGATGTGCTATTTATTTAATGCTAGCGCTTCAAAAGCGCTTGAAAAACGCCTGGACGTTAGCGCTAATTATAGCGCTAACGCTGGAAAAATGCAGAAAAAGCGCAGTAATAACGCTTGATGTTTTGCACACGTTTTTCAAACGCCTCAGTGTGAAAGTAGCCTTAATGTATGAACCGCTGACAACATAAATGAGTATACCCCTAAGTGAAAATGTTCAAATTGGGCTCAATTAGCCATTTTCCCTTCCCAGTGTCATGTGACTCATTAGTGTTACGAGGTCTCAGGTGTGAATGGGGAGCATGTGTGTTAAATTTGGTGTTATCGCTCTCACTCTCTCATACTGGTCACTGGAAGTTCAACATGGCACCTCATAGCAAAGAACTCTCTGAGGATCTGAAATAAAAGAATTCTTGCTCTACATAAAGATGGCCTAGGCTATAAGAAGATTGCCAAGACCCTGAAACTGAGCTGCAGCACGGTGGCCAAGACCATACAGTGATTTAACAGGACAGGTTATACTCAGAACAGGCCTCTTCATGATTGACCAAAGATGTTTAGTGCACGTGCTCAGCGGCATATTTAGAGGTTGTCTTTGGGAAATAGACGTATGAGTGCTGCCAGCATTGCCACAGAGGTTAAAGGGGTGGGGGGCAGCCTGTCAGTGCTCAGACCATACGCCGCACACTCAAATTGGTCTGCATGGCTGTCGTCCCAGAAGGAAGCCTCTTCTAAAAATGATGCACAAGAAAGCCCGCAGTTTGCTGAAGACAATTGAATTACTGGAACCATATCCTGTGGTCTGATGAGACCAAGATAAACATATTTGTTTCAGATGGTGTCAAGCGTGTGTGGTGGCAACCAGGTGAGGAGTAGAAAGTGTGTCTTGCCTACAGTCAAGCATAGTGGTGGGAATGTCATGGTCTGGGGCTGCATGAGTGCTGCCGGCAATGGGGAACTACAGTTTATTGAGAGAGACATGTATTGTGACATATTAAAGCAGAGCATGATCCCCTCCCTTCGGAGACTAGGCCGCAGGGCAGCATTCCAACATGATAACGAGCCCAACACACACCTTCAAGATGACCACTACCTTGCTAAAGAAGCTGAGGGTAAAGGTGATGGACTGGCCAAGCATGTCTCCAGACCTAATCCCTATTGAGCATCTGTGGGGCATCCTAAAATGGAAAGTGGAGGAGTGCAAGGTCTCTAACACCTGCCAACTCTGTGATGTCATCATGGAGGAGTAGAAGAGGACTCCAGTGGCAACCTGTGAAGCGCTGGTGAACTCCATGCCCAAGAGGGTTAAGGCAGTGCTGGAAAATAATAGTGTGCACAAAATATTGACACTTTGGGCCCAATTTGGACATTTTCACTTAAGGGTGTGCTCACTTTTGTTGCCAGCGGTTTAGACATTAATGGCTGTGTGTTGAGTTATTTTGAGGGGACAGCAAATTTACACTGTTATACAAGCTGTACACTCACTACTTTATATTTTAGCAAAGTGGCATTTCTTCAGTGCTGTCACATGAAAAGATATATTAAAATAGTTACAGTATAAAAATGTGAGGGGTGTACTCACTTTTGTGAGATACTGTATATATACAGTGCATTCGGTATTAGGGATGAGCCGAACACCCCCGGTCTGGTTCGGTTCGCACCAGAACATGCAAACAGACAAAAAGTTCAAGGCGAACATCTGAACAGCATTAAAGTCTATGGGACACAAACATGAAAAATCAAAAGTACTAATTTAATTTAAAGGCTTATATGCAATGTTATTGCCCTAAAAAGTGTATGGGGACCCGGATCCTGCCCTAGGGGATATGTATCAATGAAAAAAAAAGTTTTTAAATCAATCTTTTTTCAGGAGCAGTGATTTTAATAATGCTTAAAGTGAAAAACATTAAAAAAAATTCCTTTAAATATTTTGCCTGAGGGGTGTCCTTAGTCTGTGTGTAAAAGGGCGCATCTCTGTGAGTTGTAGAACATAGCCAGAGCAAAATGATATTTCCATAGGAAAAATTGTGATTTAAAATCGCGTCTGTAATGTATTGCCGGCTACCGGCAATATACTAAAAATCTATGGAAAAAAGTACGTGGGGTCCCCCCCCCAGTCCAAACCAGGCTCCTCGGGTCTTGTTTGGATATTAAGGAGAAGCCCGCGGCAAATTAAAAAAACATTTATGTGGGGGTCCTCCTAAAATCCAAACCAGATCCTTATCCGAGCATGCAGCCCTGGCCAGTTAGGGTGGGGGGGGGGGTTGGGCGAGCCCCCCTCCTGAACCGTACCAGGCTACATGCCCTCAATATGGGGAGTATGGGTGCTTTGGGGGAGGGGGGGCTCTGCCCCCCCACCTCAAAGCACCTTGTCCCCATGTTGATGGGGACAAGAGCCTCTTCCCCACAAGCCTGGCCGGTGCTTGTGGGGGTCTGCGGGCGAATGGGCTTATCGGAATCTGGAGGCCCCCTATGTGAACAGGTTTGGGATACATTGTACCCCTACCTGTTCACCAAAAAAGGAGTGTAGTGTACAAAAAAAACATTAGGCAGTTTTTGACAAGTCCTTTATTTTGTATTATAGCTCTTTTCTTCTTTCTTCTTTCTTCTTTCTTCCTCCATCTTCTCCTGACCCGGTCCTTCTTCTGGTCTTCTTCTTTTAGTCTTCTTGCTTCCTCTCTTCGTCAAAAGAAGAAAGAGCTATAATACAAAATAAAGGACTTGTCAAAAACTGCCTATTGTTTTTTTTTAAACTACACTCCTTTTTTGGTGAATGGGTAGGGGTACAAAGCTATTCACATAGGGGGGGTCGGGATCTGGGGGCCCCCTTATTAAAGGGGGCTTCCAGATTCTTATAAGCCCCCTGACCGCAGACCCCCACAATCGCCGGCCAGGGTTGTGGGGATGAGGCCCTTCTCCCCATCAACATGGGGACAAGGTGCTTTGGGGGGACCTCAAAGCATCCTCCCCATGTTGAGGGCATGTGGCCTGGTATGGTTCGGAGGGGGTTGGCGCTCGCTCGTCCCCACCCCCTCCTGCCATGCCAGGGCTGCGTGCTCGGATAAGGGTCTGGTTTGGATTTTGGGAGGGGGCCCACGCCTTTTTAAAAAAAAAAATCGGCGCGGGGTTCCCCTTAAAATCCATACCAGACCTGAAGGGCATGGTTTGGATTTTGGGGGGAACTGCGCATCATTTTTTAAAAACATTTTGGCATGGGGTTCCCCTTAAATTCCATACCAGACCTGAAGGGCCTGGTTTGAATTTTGGGGGGAACCGCACGTCATTTAAAAAAAAAAAAAAATTAGCATGGGGTTACCCTTAAATTGCATACCAGACCTGAAGGGCCTGATTTGGATTTTGAATGGAACCTCATGTCATTTTTTTAAAAATTTTGGCACTGAGTTCCCCTTAAATTCCATACCAGACCTGAAGGGCCTGGTTTGAATTCTGGGGGGAACCACACGTCATTTTTAAAAAAAAAATTGGCACGGGGTTCTCCTTAAATTCCATACCAGACCTGAAGGGCCTGGTTTGGATTTTGGGGGGAACCGCACGTCATTTTTTTGTTTAAATTTTGGCAGAGGTTCCCCTTAAATTTCATACCAGACCTGAAGGGCCTGGTTTTAATTTTGGGGGGAAATGCACGTCATTTTTTTGTTTATTTTGGAGCGGGCCCTGCTGTTGTAAATTAGTTAAAAAATTGTGATAAAATCCCCCAGTCAAACAGGTGGCGAAAAATTGGGCCTTGTGTGTTGGCGTTGCCAGAACACTGTAACCCCTTGCAGTTACTCTTGTTGGACGGAGGAACTTGGCCTGATGTTGTAAATTAGTTTAACCAGAGCCCCTTTTTACACTTGTTGTTTACAAATTAAAATCTTTTTTTTTGCTAGAAAATTACTTAGAACCCCCAAACATTGTATTTTTTTTCAAACACCCTAGAGAATAAAATGGTGATCGTTGCAATACTGTTTGTCACACGGTATTTGCGCAGTGGTCTTTTAAGCGCAATTTTTTTGGAAAAAAAATCGCTTTTTTGAGTTAAAAAATAAGACAACTGTAAAGTTAGCTCAATTTTTTTGTATATTTTGAAAGAGGATGTTACGCCGAGTAAATAGATACCATACATGTTAGGGTTGAAAATTGCGCACACTTTCGGAATGGCGACAAACTCCGGTACTTAAAAATCTCCATAGGCGACGCTTTAAATTTTTTTTACGGTTACCAGGTTAGAGGTGCAGAGGAGGTCTTTTGCTAGAATTACTGCTCACACTCTGGCGATCGCGGCGATACCTCACATGTGTGGTTTGAACACCGTATTCATATGCGGGCGTGACTTACATATTCGTTTTCTTTGCTGCACGAGCTCCCGGTTACGGTGGCGCTTTAAATTTTTTTTTTTTATTATATTTTTCCTCTTAACACTGTTCCTTTAAAAAAAAAAATCTGATCACTTTCATTGCTATCACAAGGAAATGTAAACATCCCTTGTGATAGTAATATATGGTGACAGGTGCACTTTATGGAAGGATGGGGGGTCTAAAAGACCCCCCATCCCTCCTTTGCACTTCACAGTATTCAGATCGCCAAAAACGGCGATTCTGAATACTGTAATTTTTTTAACACCCGCACCCTTTCCTGCCGAGTAAACCAGAAGTGACGTTCTGACGATGCTTCCGGAAATGTACCAAGAAGTCCCGATTGAAGGGACTCCACACGGTGGCCAGAAGTGTGGATCGGAGCTCCGGTCTCCTGGTGGGACGGGAGACCGGAGAAGAGCGGTGGACGGTGGTGCGGGAGGTTGGTCCCTCTTTCTCCCTGGGATAAAGACCGAGCAGCTTCCAAGGCGGATCGGCCATTATCACCTGATAACGATAGCTGCAGGCTATACCCCGATACATCCACTTAAAGCTGCCACCATTTATAAACGACGATTCGCGTTGAGTGGTTAAAAATTGTGATGACATGCTCCAGTTCAACAGGTGGTGAAAACTTGGGCCTTGGGTGTTGTCGGAGCCAGAACACTGTAACCCCTTGCAGTTACTTTTGTTGGGCGCAGGAACGGGCCCTGCTGTTGTAAATTAGTGAGCCACTCAGTCGTTATCCCAGGCAGCAGGAGGGGACATTCCCCCCTCCCGCCACTGTCCGCCGCTCTTCTCCGGCCTCCCGTCCCACCGGGAGCCCGGAGCTCCGATCTCACGCTCCTGGCCACTGTGTGGAGTCCCTGTGGAAGGCGGAATCAGCTTTGATCAGGACTCCTTCGTACATTCCCGGAAGCAACGTTACAACGTCACTTCACTGTGTATATATATATATATATATATATATATATATATATATATATATTTATAGATATAGATATAGATCTATATCTATATATATATATATATCTTTTTTATTTATTTTTTCCCTACACTAACCTGTCTGCACTAACTTGACAGATTTCTAACTATCTATCTAGTTAGCTATCTATTTTTAAACTGCCTGCCTACAGGAACCTACACTAACTGTCTAACACCGCCGCCGACATACTATCAAAGAGCCGCTGTACAAGCAGGATGCCTTTAGCCAATTAAAGCTCTCACAGCAGGCTGCCCGTTGATTGGCCGAAGCATGCAATGACATTTTAAAACATTATGGGGCGCGCAAAGTTGCCGCAAATGCCCCATAATGTTCGGGAGAACCCGAATGAGTGAACAGGCTCGAACATACAGTGGGTATGGAAAGTATTCAGACCCCCTTAAATTTTTCACTCTTTGTTATATTGCAGCCGTTTGCTAAAATCTTTTAAGTTCATTTTTTTCCTCATTAATGTACACACAGCACCCCATATTGACAGAAAAACACAGAATTGTTGACATTTTTGCAGATTTATTCAAAAAGAAAAACTGAAATATCACATGGTCCTAAGTATTCAGCCTTATAAATCGCATAAAGATACTGCGCTAAAGGTAAAATGTTAGTACTGCATCAGAGGGCATAAGCTGCTGCTCTATCTCACAACCAAAAGATAAATAATTCGTCAAACACCTTGAGCAGCGCTGAGTAGTATTCAATGGAACAAGAATAAGCAAATACCCTTCTAAACTATGGTGCAAGTGGAGCTAAACCATCCTGTTGCTCCAATTCATAAATACAATAATTAAATAAAAAGCGGAAGAACAGTCTTTAGAAATAACTGATGAATGTCTCTAGTGAACATTAGGCAATAAAACTGAACAGTCTTTGTAGATATAGTAGATTAAGATCCTTAAACTGCCACACCGGGCGCAGAGTAACAAAAGGACACACCCAACGTGTTAGACAGCACCGCATTCAGTGTGAATCCGTCACCAGACAGCTTATATGCTTACCAGATGCAGCTGGTAAAATCGCCTTTAGCTTTCTACCCTGCCAGGGTCCCTCTGCGGGGATGTGGGATCCTTTTTGCACTGCAGGAGTTCCGACTGGAAACATTCGGTGCTCAGTATTAAACCGCAATGGATATACCATCATAAACGTGCCAGACTCATGTGGAGATTGGAAACACTGCACTACAGCTAAACAAGCTGGAAACCGATGCTTTGTGCTCCTTGGTAGGATGGGACCAGAGGCATCGCTGTGTAGGAGAAGGAACTGTGGATCCGGCCAATGAAATGGACTGGTGGAAAAAGTAACGCCGAGGATCTGAGCAGGGAACCAGGAAGCTGGTCTGTTCACCCCGTCTGCTGGAGGTGATGTCAATCCTCTAGCTGCAATCAGACAGGGGAGTTGAGAGACAGCGCTGGTGAGGCCAGATGGGAGGGGCGTGTCTTGAGAAAGTGGTAACACGAAACATGTTGTCACAGTGATGGGACCACTTCATACATTCTGTGCAGACACCGTGTGGACATGTGAATGACTGTTCCTCCAGCCGCCCCTCCCATCTGGCCTCACCAGCCCTGTCTTTCCCCTCCCCTGTCTGATTGCAGTTAGAGGCAGCAGACGGGGTGAACAGACCAGCTTCCTGGTTTCCTGCTCAGATCCTCGGCGTTACTTTTTCCACCAGTCCATCTCATTGGATTCCACCAGTCCATCTTGGAGTCCTTCAAGTGTTTTTTTAGCAAACTCCATGCGGGATTTCATGTGTCTTGCACTGAGGAGAGGCTTCCGTCGGGCCACTCTGCCATAAAGCCCCGACTGGTGGAGGGCTGCAGTAATGGTTGACTTTCTACAACTTTCTCCCATCTCTTGACTGCATCTCTGGAGCTCAGCCACAGTGATCTCTGGGTTCTTCTTTACCTCTCTCACCAAGGCTCTTCTCCCCCGATAGCTCAGTTTGGCCGGATGGCCAGCTCTAGGAGGGGTTCTGGTCGTCCCAAACGTCTTCCATTTAAGGATTATGGAGGCCACTGTGTTCTTAGGAACCTTAAGTGCAGCAGACATTTTTTTGTAACCTTGGCCAGATCTGTGCCTTGCCACAATTCTGTCTCTGAGCTCTTCAGGCAGTTCCTTTGACCTCATGATTCTCATTTGCTCTGATATGCACTGTGAGCTGTGAGGCTGGGTTCACACTATCCGACAAAAAAACGGTCCGACTTTGATCCTACTTTGCTGTGCGATTTACGGTCCTACATAGGGTCAATGTCGGACCGTTTTTTCTGTGAACAGTGATCCGACTTTGATCCAGACAATGCCAGGCACCTTGTGCTCTGGGGATCTTGAAGGGGAACTCCACGCCAAATGAAAAAAAAAATGGCATGGGGCCCCCCTCCAGGAGCATACCAGGCCCTTTGGTCTGGTATGGGTTTTAAGGGGAACCCCATGCCGAAAAAATGGCGTGGGGTCCCCCTCAAAATCCATACCAAACCCTTATCCAAGCATGCAGCCTGGCAGGCCAGGAAAGGGGGTGGGGACGAGCGAGCCCCCCCTCCTGGACCATACCAGGCTGCGTGCCCTCAACATGGGGAGTATGGGCAGTTCGGGCAGGGGGGGCTCTGCGCCCCCCACCCAAAAGCACCTTGTCCCCATGTTGATGAGGACAAGGGCCTCTTCCCGACAACCCTGGCCGTTGGTTGTCGGGGTCGGCGGGCGGGGACTTATCGGCATCTGGAAGCCCCCTTTAACAAGGGAGCCCCCAGATGCCGGCCCCCCACCATATGTAAATTAGTATGGGGTACATTGTACCCCTACCCATTTACCTGGGAAAAAAAATGTACAAAAAAAACACAAGTTTTTAAAATATTTTATTAAATAAGCTCCGGCGTCTTCTCCCCTCTCCGGCGTGTTCTTTCTTCGGCTCTTTTGCGGAGTCTTCCATCTTCTGAGGGGTCTTCTTTCTTCTCCTTCTCTGCGGCGTCTTCTGCTCTTTTGCCGGTCTTCTCCGCTGTCCTATTCCCTCTCTTCTTCTTCTTCCCATGTTGACACGACGCAATCTCCTTCACGAATGCCCTCTCCGCTGTGTGCTGTGCCTTATATTGGCATGGGGCGGGGCCACTCGCTGACATAACCCGGCAGGTCCCGCCCCTATGATGTCACAGCCCCGGCCAGGGTCTGGTATGGAGTCGCATTTTTAAGCTGCAAAAAAAGTCTGACGATGCTAAAAGCAGCTGTAAAAATGCCCTGCATGCATGAGACATTTTCCTGGTGCTTAGAGTGCACCACACTGTAAAAATCACAGTCCGCACAGTGCGGGTATAAGACAGTCAGACATTATTATCTCCCTGAGGAAGCCATGTGACCGTGTGCCGTAACGTGTAGGGGAGGGGCCAATCTGTCGCCACGCTGAGGCACGCATTGTAAGCATGCCTTGGAAATACTGTCTGATTGTCTTATACCTGCACTTTTAACAGTTTGGTGCACTCTAAGCAACAGGAAAATGTGAGTCAACGTTGATAGAGGGAGTGAAGTTCCGCTTTCATTTTGGATGATGTCCCCATGCTTGGTTGGACCGACGTTATATAACCATATTTTTCCAGAGCACAACTCCCTTTAGTGATTAAATAAATCTGGCAGAACATTTTCCATTTAAAACTTTGTTCATTGTTGAATTATTTTCTGTCTTGTCCTAGATACAATTGTTAATGTTAACAACTATCTGGAGAGTATCATTCTGTTTGCCAAGTGACTTGCAGTGTCTTAATGTTCAAGTGCTCAGGTCATAAAAATGGAAATCCAAATGTTAGTTGCGGATTGCTCCCTAATACCTGTAATCATTTTGCTATTGTACACTGACCTCTTTGAGGAACTATAGTATATTTTCAGTACGAACATGA
>BLSH010149991.1:24646-40857 GCA_018402905.1 Glandirana rugosa | reverse complement strand
GGGGTGATTGGCCACCGACATATCTTTCTCCATCTGTTCTCCAGCACATTACTGTATTACTGTGAATGTATGCAGGCATAGTGCATAACATGGTGTAAGTGGATTTCTGCCAGCCACAGGGTGTGTCACCCCCCTCCAGCCTTAGAACAAGAGGGAGGTGAAGTCTCCATTAATCTACATGTAATATCAAGCCCCCTGTGTTTAGCTAGTTAGTGTGCATTAAGGAGGAGGTAGCGAGTGGTCTGTCATTTACCACTGTGTATACACCCACATGTGTGACTCTATAGTCACATGGGCTGCTCAAATGTGATAGGGGTGAAATAACTGAAAGCGGAGCATGTGCAGAGCCGCCAACACTGCTCTGCAAAATTCCTAGCTGAATTGGGGACTTGGACAAAAGGTGGAGATAAAGAACAGCATGATCAACCATTTTTTTTTAAGATTACAGAAAAAGAATCTCACAGTGACTGAGTGAGTATTGTGGGAGATTAGCTCATGGGGATCCCTTTCCGGAGGAAAAGAGTCAACGTGCAGGCAACTTTTGTTAAAATATGGTGGCTTGCCAGATTTGTTATCAAAGGTTTGCAGGTATCAAACAAACAAAAACAGAAAACAAAACCTTGCCGTCTGGCGCTGAACTAAACAATAGGGTTTCCTCACTATATGGTGTGGGGCTGGCCCCGACACCCATAAAACATAAGCAAAATGCAAACCTTGTTTTTAAAGTCCAAAACAGCACACAGAGCTCACTCAGATTCCCCTGAGTTCCAGGTAAGAGCCAAAGTGAGATCTCTTCCTGATTATTTTAAGCCACCTGCTGGTGGACTCCAGTGGACCACAAACTCCAGACCAGAACCAGCCCTGCCACGGTGGATGGTAAAATCCGGACCGGATTCTATTTAATTCAGTCCAAATGAACACATACAAGGCGACAGCGTCCATCTACCACTTCGCCTCGCATACCGTCACAGTATGAACAGAATGGAATACAGCATTTGATGGTAGTTTTTTATGATGTGGGTTAAGTGACACTGAAAAAATGCACAACAAAGGCAGCAAAACACACAGTATAAAACATGCAAACCACAATACACCAAAATGTCCCATGAGCTACTTGCTGCATGTAGGGTGTGTGCGCTCCCATTATGCTTGCTACATGTGAATGAGGTCTGAAGGTAAAATTGGTGTGTATAATGCTGGCTATACCAAAACTATGTACAGTAATAGGAGGACCCACCTGAACAATCTATTTAATTTTATCAAATCAGACAGGCCCTTGCACTACATAGCTGATGGTATATTTAATCACCTCCTTACTGGGCACTTAAACCCCCCTCCTGCCCAGACCAATTTTCAGCTTTCAGTGCGCTCACACTTTGAATGACAATTACTCAGTCATGCAACACTGTACCCATATGAAATTTACGTCCTTTTTTTCACACAAATAGAGCTTTCTTTTGGTGGTATTTAACCACCGCTGGGTTTTTTTATTTTTTATATAATTGAAAAAAAAACACATTTTTCTTCGTTTTTGTTATAAAATTTTGCAAATTAGTAATTTATCTTCAGAAATTTTGGCCAAAATTTATAATGTTACATATCTTTGGTAAAAATAACCCAAATTAGTGTATATTATGTGGTCTGTGTGAAAGTTAGCAGGTCTACAACCTATGCTGCAAATCACTGAAAATTGATCACACCTGATATACTGACGGCCTATCTCATTTCTTGAGACCCTAACAAGCCAGCAAAGTACAATTACCCCCTAAATGACCCCTTTTTGCAAAGTAGACATTCCAAGGTATCTAGTAAGTGGCATAGTGAGTTTTATGAAGTTGTCATTTTTGCCCACAATTCTTTGCAAAATGAAGATTTTTTTTTTTCAACAAAATTGTAATAACAGGTTATTTCTCTCACATGGCATATGCATACCTCAAATTACACCCCAAAACACATTCTACTACTACTCCTGAGTATGGCGATACCCCATGTCTGGGACATTTTTACAGTCTGGCCACATAGAGAGGCCCAACATTGAACTAGCACCTTCAGGCGTTTTCGGAGCATAAATTACACATCTCATTTCTCAACCACCTATTACATTTCTGAAGGCCCTAGAGCACCAGGAAAATGGAAGCGCCCACAAAATGACCCCATTTTGGAAAGCTAACACCCCAATGTATAATCTATGAGGCATAATACGTTTTTTGAACGGTTCATTTTTTTCCAGAAGTTTTTGGAAAATGTGGAAAAAAAATGAAAACACATTTTTTTTACACAAAGTTGTCCATTTGTAAGATATTTCCAACAGATAGATAGTACATAGCAAAAATGACACCCCAAAACACATTCTGCTAGTCCTCCTGAGTATGGCAATACCACATGTGTGAGACTTTTACATAGCCTGGCTACATACAGAGGCCCAACATACAAGGAAACCCGTCAGGTGTTCTAAGGACACATAACATTACAAATACCAAGAATTACACCCCAAAATACATTATGCTGAGTAAAGGGTAAACAAAAGATTACCTATGGTTTTAGTATTGCAGCTGTCCACAGGAGGATAGCACTGGTCCAGGCAGCAGGCAGGGACTTGGTCAGCTACAGCAAACACAATTGTCCAGGCAACAGGCAGGAATACTGTCCATAGTACAGGCAGGGATACTGTCCATATACAGTCCACGATCAGTGCAGGCAGAGATGTTGTCAACAGTGCCAAAATATTGGTCCTGGTAGTAGCACAGTGAACGCAGTTGTCCAGGCAAGAGGCATGAATACTGTCCATAGTCAGTACAGGCAAGGATACTGTCCATATACAGTCCAAGGTCAGTGCAGACAGATTTTGGCAACATTGCCATAATATTGGTCCTAGTAGCAGGCAGAAACATGGTCCATAGTCCAGGTAGCAGCAGATGTGTGGTCAGTTCATCCGGTAGGCAGAGGAATGATGGCAATAAGTCCTGCAGGCAGAAGCAGGGCCTTGGTCAGGACATAATGGGGAAAGGGGTAGAGGCTTCTCCCACCCAATCTCTTTGAAGCCTCCGAGTCTCCAAACCCTAATCTGGGAGAGAGAAAACAAAAACAATGTTTTCTTCTTCCAGAAAAAACCATTCTGGAGCCCCTCACATATGTGAGACCCCTGTGTTATGAATCCCACTACTCCAGTTGCAGGGTACAAGATCAGTCCAAGAGGCAGGCAAAAAACGTGGTCAAACAGTCCATGGTCAGTTCCAGATCAGGCAGAAGCATGTACAAAATCCGTAGGCAGAAGCGTGGTCGAATAACAGTCCAGGGTCAATTCCAGATCAGGCAGAAGTCTGTACAAAATCGGCAGGCAGAAGCATGGTCGAATAACAAGCTAGGATCAGTTCCAGAGCAGGCAGTGGCATAAGGGGGGCAAAATAAAAAAAATAACTGAGGAACCATTAATAATTTACTACGGTATGAGAACGCCAGAAGCAGTCACCTATGCATAGACCTGGTTGGGAAGGGCACTGGGCACAATGATAAGTGGTGTCTCTTCTAACGCCTTTACTAGAGCACACCCGGCATCTTTTCTGGTGTTTTTGGCCTGTGGGTCTGGGAGGGATTTTATCAGGGAAATGGCGCTCGGACAGTCTGCTACACACATCGGATGTAATATTTTCGGGTGGGCCGTTGGGGTATAAAAGGGTGGTGACGATATCCTCCTGGTAACCAAGAAATGGTTTGGGGTTTACGGTGGAATTTCGATATATGACATGGGTATTGTATATGGCCAAATAGAAAAAATAGAGGGCAACTTTTTTATTACCAGTAGTATGTTCTCCTGATAAATAAATAGGGTTCCAACATTTGATCGTTTAGATCGACTCCTCCCATGTACAAATTGTAATCGTGGATGCAGGTTGGCTCCTGTATTGGGTCATTTCTTCTGGGGATCTCCACAAATGTATTGTTGTGTATAGAAGATAACATATACACATCCCTTCTGTCCCTCCACTTCACAGCCAGAACTTCCTCATTACGTAGACTTGCAGCCTTTCCTTTTCTAAGCTTCATGTTTACTAGTCTTTGAGGAAAGCCCACCCAATTTTTTTCTGGCTGTGCCACAGGCTGGTGTAATCTTCCTGTAGAGGTTCCGGAACAGAGGTAAACTAGTATAAAAATCATCCACATACAGGTGGTAGCCTTTGTCCAGGAGGGGGTAAATTAGTTGCCAAACGATTTTGCCGCTTGCACCTACATAGTCTGGGCAATTAGGGGGATTCAGCTGGGAGTCCTTCCCTTCATAGACCTTGAAGCTGTAAACATACCCCGTGGTTCGGTCGCACAATTTGTAGACCTTCACTCCATAGCGGGCCCTTTTACTGGGGATATATTGTTTTATTCCCAGCCTTCCTCTAAATTTTACCAGGGATTCGTCAATACATATATGCTGGTCGGGGGTAAATAATTGTGGAAATAATTCTGAAAAATAATTTAGAATTGGGCGAATCTTATAAAGCCGGTCATAATTTGGGGCATTTCGGGGGGCACTGGGTATTGTCGTTAAAATGTAGGAATCTCATGATCATGGAAAATCTTGTCCTGGGCATTACGGATGAGAAGACCGGTATGTGGTAGATGGGGTGGGTGGACCAGTAGGAGCGGAGTTCATTTTTGCTGTTTAGTCCCATGCAGAACACAAGGCCCAAAAAGGTTTTAAATTCTTCCACTGTTACGTCTCTCCACTCATAGGGACGGGAATAATAGGAGTTTGGATTAGCCTGGATAAATTGGTGTGCATATAGGTTGCACTGGGCCACAATGGATCGCAGCATGTCCTCAGTAAAAACCAAATAGAAAAAATCAATTGGCGAAAAATTTTGTGTGTCCACCTGGACTCCTGGTTGGGCAGTAAAAGGGGGAATCCTAGCTTCTCCTGAATTAGGAGGAAGCCATAAGGGGTGCTGGAGTGAGTAGGGAAGGCCGGCATGAGACCTAACCCTTTGGGGCTGAGGTACAGCGGTGCTGGTGGATGGCACTGGGGTGCTGGTGGATGGCACTGGGGTGCTGGTGGATAGCACAGCGGTGCTGGTGGATGGCAAAGCGGTGCTGGTGGACAGTATTGCCTCCTCATCAACGTGCCTTCGTCTGGCGGGCGGACAATATTCCTCATCTGAGTCCAGCTCTAATTCACTACTTGAGACCGGATCGTAGGCCATATCAGACTCAGGCTCAGACTCAGAGGAACTTGCAGGAGAGAGCTCCCCGTTGCTCTCCTCAGCTGCAAGAATATTGTAGGCCTCTTCAGCAGAAAAAGATCTTTTTTGCCATTGTTGCAGCACTAATTGGCACTGATGACACGTATGGCACTAATGAGGTGATGGGCACTGATGTCAGGTGACACTGACGACAGATCAGGTGGCACTGATATGTGGCACTGGTGACAGGTTAGGTGGAACTGTTATGTGGCACTGATGACAGGTCTGGTGGCACTGGACATGTGGCAGTGATGACAGGTCAGGTGACACTGATGACAGATCAGGTAGCACTGATATGTGGCACTGGTGACAGGTTAGGTGGAACTGATATGTGGTACTGATGACAGGTCCGGTGGCACTGGTGGCACTGACACGGGGCACTGATGACAGGTCAGGTGGCACTAATGACAGGTCAGGTGGCACTGATGACAGATCAGGTATCACTGATGATATGTGGCACTGGTGACAGGTTAGGTGGAACTGATATGTGGCACTGATAACAGGTCCGGTGGCACTGGTGGCACTGACACATGGCACTGATGACAGGTCAGGTGGCACTGAGATGTGGCACTGACAGATCAGGTAGCGCTGATGATATGTGGCACTGGTGACAGGTTAGGTGGAACTGATATGTGGCACTGATGACAGGTCCGGTGGCACTGACACGTGGCACTGATGACAGATCAGGTGGCACTGACACGTGGCACTGATGACAGGTCAGGTGGCACTTTGACACGTGGCACTGATTGGTGGCACTGACACGTGAAACTTATGACAGGTCAGGTGGCACTTTTTATGACACGTGGCACTGATGCTATGTGGCACTGATGGTACGTGGCACTGATTGGTTGCACTGACTAGTGGCACTGGCAGATGGCACCGGCAGATGGCACTGGCAAATGGCACTGGCAAATGGCACTGGCAGATGGCACTTGACAGGTGGCACTATGAGGGGCACAGTGAAATGTGCTTTTAACTCACAACAGCACAGGCAGCAGGGATCGATCACTCTCTCCTCACACAGCGGTGTCTGTGTGAGGAGAGAAGGCAGGCAACGAGAGATGATCTCATATGTTTACATTTGAGATCATCTCTCATTGGACCCGCCGATCGTGTGGTAAATGGCCGCTGTGTTTGGCCATTTACCACGATCTGTGATTGGCTGTATCCAAGGGACACAGCGATCACAGAAATTCAGGGCAGCGCGCCCGCGATCGCGGGCGGGGGGCAAGCAAAGGGGACGACGTCCATGGACGTCCCCCCGGCATTTCAGATCTGCGCTGGAGCCGTACTTCGGCAATAGTGCGGATCTGGAGGGGTTAAAGGATACTGTACAATCAGATTGTTCTATATATGGACACCTTAAAGGAAGAAGTAGGAAAGTGAGTGGAAATAAAAGAGGTGGTACAGTGAGGGAGGTGGTCCAGAGAGGTAAAACACGCAATCTTCTGTAATGCAGTAAGGCAGTGCATGATGGGATATGAAGTTTCCTGGATGGTCACATGATGCCACAGGAAGTGAAGGACTCAGAATGCATTTTTTCAAAATTTTGAACAGAGAGGTGCAGATTCAAAGCTGTCATGGGCTAGATAAGTGAGAAATAAGCACATTGGGATGGCTTGGGTAGAAAATACATTAGAAAAGGCTTCTATTTACTATGAAAAGTTAAATTGCGCAGGAAAAGGTGAACTTAGCGGTTAATGGACATCCAACTTTAGTGCATAATGTCTTTACCTTCAGGAATTTCACTCAATCCTTATTTGTGTCCAAGTTTATATTAGTTGGAATGAGTCCACCCTTTTCTGGCGGCAACTTTAATTCACGAAACCACGTTTTAATAGAGTACATGTTTTACAGCTTCTTGCACAATTGCAGTAAGCCATCCCCTTCAGCTGTGCTGACCTCTTAGAAGCATCTAAGTTAGGGTCTTGCAAGGCAGTGATGACTGTCCATATGCGTAGAGCATTTTGGTTATGTGCCTGAAATATTAGTATGTTTATGTATGTAGAGTGCAGGTAGGCATTTTTTAGACATACACTTGTAGGCAGGTGCAGTCCATGTTCTCCACTGCAGTTGGCACGCAACCACAGTGTCATTGCAGAGGGAGAGGAAGTCAAGAGGAACATGGTTCCTCTATGGTTTTCAGGATTACTGAGGCAGAGTTTTGGTTGGATGCAGGAGACTCTGGTGGCCATGTTAGGTGTGGCAGAATCTATTTAGGACCCTGGCCCCTGGGTTTGGCACACATTCCAGCATGTGGGTAGTGTAGGACAGGTTACCCATCTGTCAGGGACAGTATTGGCAGTAAGGAAAGGTTCCAGATGAGGAGGTATAGCGTAGGGAAAGCGTAGGTATTCACCACTCTGCTGGAAACCTCTCCACCTGGGCTTGGAGTGGCGTGGCCCCTTTCTGCCCCTGTCAGCTCGGCTGAGACCCGCTCTTCTACATGCTGCTGTCATTTGTGAGTGCTTCCCGGTTGGGTCTCCTTCTACTGGGCTTGTTGTGAACTGTTATAGTTTGACTTTAGTACAAGTTTTTCAACTTTATCTGGATTGAGTGTGTAACTGCTGCCGCACCACAATCCACCCACACACTTACAATATATTGAACTGATTATATTCTTCATCTTAAGGATTAAGCGACTCTGCTAGAGCACTGACTATTACATCAACGCTAGTACTTCTTGTCTTCCTAGCTTCCACATTGTGGGGTACTTCATAGTACCTCTCTAAAACTTGGCAGTGTCCTAAATTATGGCATTTCTTTTTTTTATTAATGTCATATCCTCACTATTCATTCAGCATAGCACATTTCTGGATTTTAGACTTTGCACACAAAATGGTCCTGAATCTAATATATTCTATTTTATAACTGAATATAAGGTTTTTTTCTACTTTTGGGTCTGTTTCTATGAAACAAACAACTCAGTTGGTAAGAAAATATTTATATGAGTCAGTCTTTTAAAATAAAATCCCACTGCACTTTAATATTTCACCTGTCACTGACTGATGTCTGTCTCTTTACACACGAAAGCATTGGTAGTCCCCTCACTACTTCCTTGCAGGACTTTTTTTTTTTTTACATTTTGGATAGAGTGGACAGGGAATAGAACACCAGCAAAGTTTTTTCTTTTAATAGTATTTATTCATTTTGTTAATGTAAATAAAGAGCAGAATACAGCTTACAATCATCAATATTAAAACAGAAATGGAGAACAAGATCTTGCAATCATGTCCTGAAGGAAATCCAAATAATAGCTTTCAAGTACAAGCAAACATTACAATTGGTGTAACATAGATGTTCATTTGAACACCTTATGGCTGGTATGGTCTGAAACCGGGTGAAGGTAATACAGATCAGGGAAGCTGTGACCGGAAGTTAAAGCATGTCAGACGTGTAGTGGCTGTTAATTGTTCACATCCAGGTTTACCCATGAGTTGTAGCGTACAGGGAGTTCAAGTGTCTCTCCAGCCACCCCTTATGGGAACATGCTGTGGTCAGGGGAGCCTCAACAACCTCAAATATTCAAGTGTACTATGAAGACCAACCTGGGAGATAAGGACACATACGTCCTAGCCGTTTATACATCTTAAGACATAGGAAATGATTGTAAATAAACTTAGATCATTAGCAGAAATGTATCCCAGAGAGCGATTCTGGTTAAGGAAAGTCAGGAAAACAAGAGATTATCCGGGCAAATCACTCCACTTGATAAGCTGACTAACTGTAAACTGATTTCATAGAAAAGCAACAATAACTTGATGTGTCTTAGGGTGGGGGGGGGGTACCTGTCAAGTTTTTATTACTGTCTGTGCCCCAATTAAAGAGATTAACCCTCTCTATTTTGCCTGTTTATCGTTATCACCAAGTGTGAAAGAGAAAGGAAAATACTAAATTGTGGGTTCTCAACAGAAAATGAGTAGTGGGGAAATATTCCAATGGGGACATGGGGACACTAGTTCTTATGACACCGGTGACAACTAGTAATTCCCTAATTTTGTATACCTTTTCTCTCACTTCCTGTAGTGACTGTGGTATAGAAATTGAATGGAAATCTCTCCAATGGCATATAGATGGCAAAAAAAACCTGAAAGGGGTTATAATCCTCTCTACTCAATCAAATTCTGTGACGAGGGATCGGGGCTCTGAATCAAGCCCACACGAGTGCCCCCACAGGAAGCAGCCTCCTATGGGGGCACCTGCCTAAGGGGTGGAGCCAGGAGCACCGGCGGGGGACCCCAGAAGAGGGGTGGAGGCAGGAGTGCCGGCGGGGGACCCCTGAAGAGGAGGATCAGGGCTGCTCTTGCAAAACAATTACATAGAGCAGCTAAGTTAGTAAAAAAAAAAAAGAAGGTTTACAATCACTTTAAAAGAGAAGTTTTTAGAAAGATTTTATTTTTCTTAAAATCATACTTACCTATGTGGATGCAGTATTGGTCCGGTGCTGCATCTGTCCGCTGCTGCACTAATGCCCATAGTTTAGGCAACAAGCTTTGTGAACTGACAGCTCTTATGTCTAGGGACAACTTGGATCTTTTTGCAATTACAGAGACATGGTTCAAGGATTCAAATGACTCGGAAATAACTATACCAGGGTACACACTATACAGGAATGACAGAGTAGGGAAGAGAGGAGTTGCCATATATGTAAAAAATGGCATAAAACTAACATTAATTCAAAAGACAAATGAAATACTTGAAACCCTCTGGGTCTGCCTTCCAACCAGGGAGGGATCTTCCCTTAGAATTGGAATAGTATACAGACCCCCAGGACAGAGTGAAGATTATGATAACTTGTTGATTGATGAGATAACTCAAATGGCAATGAAGGGAGAGGTTTTGATTATAGGTGACTTCAACATGCCTGACGTTAACTGGAATTCTCAAACTGCTATTACAAGCAGGAGCAGGGATGTAATGGAAGCACTGAATGGGGTTTCTCTAAAACAGTTAGTAAAAAGCCCAACCCGAGGTGATCATATTCTTGACCTAGTACTGACAAATGTGGATCAACTGCCTGATGTTGAGGTGGGGGAGAATTTGGGTTCTAGTGATCACCAATGTCTTTGGTTTGATATTAAAACAAGAACTGAAAAATATATACAAAACATATACAAAAACAAAAGTTTTAGATTTTAAAAGGACAAATTTTGCTGAAATGGGGAAATTTCTAAAAAACGAACTGAAAGGTTGGAGTAAAATCACAGGAGTAAGTAATCAGTGGGCACTATTAAAGTCTACCATCTTGGAGGCAACTAGGTTATATGTCAGGCAAGTTAGTAAGAATAAACGGAAGAAAAAAAACAAACAATATGGTTCACCAAAGAGGTAAGTAGGATAGTAAAGGGAAAACAAATGGCATATAGAAGATTCAAGGAAACAGGAGGTGCAGCTGACAGAGAGGAGTATAAAAATAGACAAAAGGAGGCCAAACACATTATCGGTGCTGCAAAAGCACAGTAAGAGGAGGAAATTGCTAAGTCTATTAAGGAAGGAGATAAAACCTTTTTTAGGTATATTAGTGATAGAAGGAAAAAATACTATGGGATCACTAAAATGAAAACTGGGCACAACACATATGTTGAGGGAGACCAAGATGTAGCAAACCATTTAAACAATTACTTTTGTTCAGTCTTCTCAGAAACAGACTGCACTAATGATAACAAGTTAGGGAATCATATTGGTTCTAGTAATGATGGTTCATTTCTAGGATTTCTGGAGACAGAGGTAGCTGAGGAACTGGCTCGGTTAAAGCTTAATAAAGCAATGGGCCCTGATGGTATTCATCCCAGAGTTCTAAGAGAACTTTGCGATATAGTTGTTGGACCATTAACAAATCTTTTAAATAAATCTCTTCTAACAGGAAAAGTTCCCCATGACTGGCGGATAGCTAATATTTTACCTATCCACAAGAAGGGCAGCAAGGTAGAAGCTGGCAATTACAGGCCAGTGAGTTTAACATCAATTATAGTCAAGGTAATGGAATCACTTCTCAAAAGAAGGATCATTGATCACCTAAAAATACACAGCTTGCTGGACCCAAAGCAACATGGCTTTACTGAGGGCAGATCGTGCCAGACAAATCTGATTTAATTCTTTGACAATATTACCAGTGTTTTGGACCAGGGTGGTGCTGTGGACATAGCATATCTTGATTTCAGCAAGGCATTTGATATGGTTCCACATAATGATCGAATACAAACGTTGTACAAGCTGGGACTTAACCCTTGGGTGGCTCAGTGGATATGCAGTTGGTTAAAGGATAGATCCCAGAGTGTGGTTGTAAATGGGGTTCACTCAGAACAGAGACCAGTCACTAGTGGGGTACCACAAGGCTCTGTACTGGGTCCTGTTCTACTTAACCTATATGTAAGTGATATAACTAAATGTTTGTTGGGCAAGGTATGTCTCTTTGCTGATGATACAAAGGTGTGTAATAGGGTTGATATCCCTGGAGGTGTCTGTAACATGGAACATGATTTGGCATTGCTGGAAGATTGGTCAAAGCAGTGGAGACTGCAGTTCAATATTTCTAAATGTAAAATAATGCATCTAGGGAAAAAGAATCCGCTTAGAGAGTACAGCATTGGGGGTACAGTGTTAGCCAGCACTACAGAAGAAAAATATTTGGGGGTGCTTATTTCAGATGATTGCAAATGAGCAAACAGTGTGACCAGGCAGTGGGAAAAGCAAATAGAATTCTGGGATGTATCAGTAGAGGGATCACCAGCAGGAGGAAGGAGGTTCTGATTCCTCTATATAGATCTTTAGTGAGACCTCACTTAGAATACTGTGTCCAGTTCTGGAGACCACACTTACAAAAAGATATTGATAAGATAGAACGAGTTCAGAGATGGGTAACAAAAATGGTGAAAGGTCTGGGGGATAAAACATATCAAGAGCGACTTCAGGAACTTAATATGTACAGTCTGGAGGGAGAGGGAGGGGTGAATAAGGTTCAGGAGGGCAGTCTTTTCAATATGAAACCAAAATCAAGAACACGGGGACATGACCTCAAACTAACTGGAGGGAAGTTCAAAACTAATCTTAGAAAGTGTTATTTTACTGAAAGGGTGGTTGATGATTGGAATAAACTACCAACAGAGGTTGTGAGACAGTCAACAGTAAATGGCTTCAAACATGCTTGGGATAAACATAAATCTATAGTCAGACAACAAATTTAATGTAAAAAAAAACAAAAACAAATTAAAAATAAATAAATAAATAAATAAATAAAAAGGGGCAGACTCGATGGACTACTCAGTCTTTTTCTGCTGTCACTTTTCTATGTTTCTATGGCTCTAACAGAACCAAAAACCGGTGGTGTTTGATCGCTTGGTTCTCAGAGCTCTCTATCAGTCTCTGGATCTCTGCTCTGTCCCCCCTGCGCTCACTGGATCACTGGGCTGTGTAAGGGGTGGGAGTGGCCGGCTCAGGCTCTCAGCGGCTTGCTGAGAGGCCAAGCCAGATTCCAGTCCACACGGTCACAATCTTTCCGTCTGGACCGGCTCTGTGATGTCAGCCTTTGGCTACACATCTCCTTTAAATACCCTTTGACACCCTAGTGACTCCTAGCTTGACTATACATGTATTCATGTTTTCAATTACCTTTTTTCTTTTTTTTTTGCTATAGACATCTTATCCAATAATTTCTACACAAACAAAACAATCTAAATGTAATAAACTACAATGAGCATGCAGAAAAAGAGACATTTTAATTACGTTAATTCAATTTACCAGCATGCAGCAATATTTGTGTTTTCTGAGTTTAGCTACTGCTTTCAGACCAAACTCTCTTACTTTGAAATCATTTTTGTTTATACCTCTGTGTTCTATTTAGTATAACACACACTGACAACTGTTACATCTTACTTTAAATTGTGGCAAAATATGTAAAGGCTTAAAAAAAATAATGTTTTAGACAGTCCACTTTATGGGCTAAATAAAAATAATGTTTTAGACAGTGCACTTTATGGAGCTAGATGCAAACATTTTTGGCTATTTTTAGAATGGAAATTAAAGATGCTCACAGCATATGGCATCTAAGGAAACTGTAAATTTGTGTGTGATCCTTGGAAAAAAGGCACATTTCAGAAAGCTTACTAATCTGAGCTGTAAGATGAATCCTCTTGATGTGTAGTGCTTTAATCTTGAACATAGATATGACCTAGGTGACCTTACTTGATCCATCTTTCTAATGAGCGCAATATTTGAGTTTATGTTTTATACATTTATAGTTTTACTATTAGAGCTTAGAAGCCTCACTTAAACACCCTTCAGTTAATTTTTTTCTTTAATGGCAAGTTCTGATGTTTTTTTCCCCGCTCTTGTAGTGATCAAAGTTCTTCATTGTGCATGGTTTTATCACATCAATAACATTTTTTTTCTGAACTTTTGACTTTGGAGACTTGGCAACTCTTACAAACAACCTCATTATTCATAAGATGAATGTGGTATTTGGTGTTTGTTTCTATTTTTCCTTTGCTGTTCAGGATTTTAATAATTTATCTGTTTCACTGAGCGCCAACACTTGCTTATGATTTTGCATAATGTACTTCTGAATTTGACTATAAATGTTTAGCGCTTTTCTAGTAACTATTTAGGAGTTAGCCTTGTGCTTTTTTTTTTTTCGGCCTTTGTGATTTATTATTATATTATCAGACATTACGCAGTTTAATTTCTCCAGAACAACTCTGTGCAGTGTCCCAAAGCTGCTATTACTGGTTGATAAAGGGTACGTTATGTGATTGCTTTGTAGGATATAGCAGGTACTATGTAGCTTATTCTTGTCTAAGTTGGATCGCTCACTGCAGAAAAAAAAGAAAAGTCATTCACTCTCAAAATGAGATTTCACATTGTAATCGGAATGTTTTTTTGCAAGAGATACATTTATCTCAAAGTTTAATCTCCAGGATTCCCCACAGATTTGTTTGAAAATTGCTTGAGATAAAGTCTACAGTATTCTTGTGAAAAGAATGCAGCCCTGTAGCCAAAGGGAGATGTCTGTCATGAATGGCCATTGTGTTTTTGACTCCCTATGTAGAAATTATGTGAACCGGTCAATTATTTTTTCAAAGCTGAAGAAAACTACAAGAGATGATAAAACAGAGAAAGCTTTCCTGTCAGATCCATCATTTTGTGAAAAATCACACCTCCATCATTTCATATATACTGTTTCTGTTCTGATTTTGTACCTGAAATTAATCATTTAGCAAAGTAATTAGGTTATGCCAACAATGGATTTATTCAGTAATATGTCAGTTTGTTAATTGAAACATTGAATCTGTTTCTGTTTAGGTTGAATTTTCTTGGTTTAAATTAATAAATGCTATGCTATGTACATGTTGTCTATGAGTTTTTACTTAGGGCTGTTGACAATCAGTCTAGCTTTAATAGATATGTGACTTTTTATATTATGATATCATACTGTGTGTCTTTCCGTCACCAATGTAGAATAATTGTAGATGTTGTAATTGTTGCTTATACAATCAACATTTGTCTTTCAGATTGCATCAGACATGATATCTGCATTTGATAAGATATTATACCATAAATCCACATTGCCTTGACCTAGTAATAGTTTCCTTACACCATCCCCATTAAATATCCCAGAAACTACTCATATCCCTTAGTTAGAAGCAAGTTCAAGGCTGCACAATCTGTCCAGCATCATTGCAACCTCTTTTAGTGCTATATTCTGATACAAATTATAGCATTACTAGACACCAGGGACTTGGGGTGAAGTCAGTGGCTGGTGAGGCACTGGCTAGTATCAGAGCCAGATACACACAGGTTACATACGCCGTGAAGGTTAGAGCGTGAGCAATAATTCTAGCAGTAGACCTCCTCTGTATCTCTAAACATGTAACCTCTAAAAAATTTTTAAAGTGTTGTCTATGGAGATTCTTAAGTACTGAAGTTTGGCGCCATTCCACAAGTGTGCGCAATTTTAAAGCGTGACATGTTAGGTATCTATTTACTCTGCGTAACATCATCTTTCACATTATACAAAAAATCAGGCTAACGTTACTGTTTTTTTTTTATTCACAAAAGTTTTTTTTTTTTAAAAATGCGTTCAAAAAATTGCTGCGCAAATACCGTGTAACATAAAAAGTTACAATGACCACCATTCCCTAGGGTGTCTGCTAAAATATATATATATAATGTTTGGGGGTTCTGAGTAATTTTCTTACAAAAAAAATATGATTTTTACATGTAGGAGAGAAGTGTGAATTTGCATGGGTGGCAAGGGGTTAATTACCATAAGTAAGTAATATACAAATAATTATTATATATTATTTTTATGGTAATTTACTATATTTTCAAAAACTGTACTCAAGGAGGTGGCTTAATTGACAAATTACTGAAGTTTGAAGTTATACAGTAACTTCAAACCAGTAACTTCACAGTAAATAGATAAATAATAAATTATTATGTTATAACATATAGCATAATAATATATGATTTAGCTTGTACCTTTTCAGCAGCAGCAGATTCTCATTCTCCCTCTTAACTGTGTGAGAAAAACATGGGATTATGGGTAAATCGTATACACATAAACTCATGTTTTTTCTTGTAGTTAAGAGGTCTGGACAGGAAGGGAGTATTTGTCTTTTAGACACACGCCCCCTTCTATGACAGTGCAGTGAGGCGTGCCTCCACTGCAGCATTTTTATTGGACAGCTTGGTCCAATGGTACTTTATCATTGGATTAGGCTCAAAGCTGTCCATTGAGCTCAGTACCTCTGAAGTGAGGAGAGGCACTGTGAGCTCATCCTCCCAGTCTGCTGCAAACACAGTGGGGTTGATTTATTAAAAGAATATAGACTGTGCACTTTGCAAAGTGCAGTTGTACTCTGGAAGTGCAGTTGCTCCAGAGCTTAGTAAATCACATGCAAGGAAAATTAAAAAAAAACATAATTTTTGCTTGCACATGATTGGATGATGGAAGTCAGAAGAGCTTCTGCTCATTTACTAAGCTCT
>BLSH010149991.1:4451-18937 GCA_018402905.1 Glandirana rugosa | reverse complement strand
CAGACCCCCCTCAGTGCAGACACCCCCCCAGACCCCCCTCCTCAGTGCTGACACCCTCAGTGTAAACACCCACCCTCAGTGCAGAGTGTGCAGCAGCAAAAACAAATCCCCCTCGGTTAGCAGACCAGCATAGGGCACCGGACACATACACTCCTCCCTTAAAGGGAGTCCCTTTTATTACACCAGCTCTCAGGTGTAACTGCGTCGCATGGCGACATCATGGCAACCCCCTCTCCCCCTCTGCCCGTTACCATACCAGCTCAGGGCCAGGACAGGGTGGGAGGCTCAGTCTGCTCAGATAAACTGTACACTCGTCCGGCAGCTGGAGAGGACACAGGAGAGTGTGCAGCTGCGCCTCCTGGGCTAAGATAGTGACACATTCAGCAGCGAAGTAGGAGGAGGAAGACACCGGCGAGGTGCGGGAAGTTGGGATGGTGTCACCCCTCTAGCAGGTATCCCCCAGGTGGGGACCACACCCACCGCACCCCCCCTAGCGACGCCACAGATCTAATAGCTAAGTAATGTTATTGTGCTAGATTACATACAGTAGCTATATAAATTCATATACAGTATGTACCATTGATATCTAAAGTACTTAATCATTGGATGACTTGATGCATCTAACGATATGCAACCTTTGCATTATGTGGTGCAGTTTTGGCAATATCACTTTTGATTTGATTGTATGTCCATATAGTTTTATATATGTTTATATTATAAAGCGCTGCAAAAAATGTTGGCGCTATATAAATCCTGTATAATAATAAGTATAATAATATATGTTGCGGAGCTTAATTTTAGATACACTGATAAATACCATTTCTCTAAATATAAATAGAAACTTTATAGCTTAAAAGATGTTTTATTGATATGTATTTTAGGTCATTCCGCACATGGTTTTACAATACATTATGCTTTTATTATTAGTCATGTGTTTGCAGTTTTTAGATCTTATTTTTTTAATTAATTAGTTTATAGTATTCTGCTTTTCAGCCCTAGTAAAGGGGGAATTTTGAGCCCCCAAAATGTGTTGGCTTCATCTTCTGACCTTTTATCAAGATGAATAAACGTTTAAGGGACTTGTTACAAATTTGTGGCATTTTCATCCTTTACACTCTTTTTAGTGATGATATAGGAACAACATTTCCTACATTTGCCTCATGTATAACCTGCTAGTGCAGTACAGTGTTTTGCATTAAAGGATTACCTAGAAGGGGCAAGCTATCTGGCACTATACACATCCAGGTAAGAAGGTACAACATCAGCTCAGCCTCATCAGTGCCCATCAGTGCAGCCTCACCAATGAAGTCTCACCAGTGTCCATCAATGCAGCCTGTTCAGTGCCCATCAGCTCAGCCTGTTCAGTGACCATAAATGCAGCCTGTTCAGTGCCCATCAGCTCAGCCTGATCAGTACCCATCAATGCAGCCTGTTCAGTGCCCATCAATTCAGCCTGTTCACTGCCCATAAATGCTGTCTGTTCAGTGCCCATCAGCTCAGCCTGTTCAGTGCCAATTAATGCAGCCTGTTCAGTGCCCATCAATGCAGCATGTTCAGTGCCCAAAAATGCAGGCTGTTCAGTGCCTATCAGCTCATCCTGTTCAGTGCCCATCAGCTCAGCCTGTTCAGTGTCCACCAGCTCAGCCTGTTCAGTGCCCAACAGCTCAGCCTGTTCAATGCCCATCAATAGCCTACCCTGCCCCACCCCTAACTACGCCTCATAAATTATCTCATGAAATGACACTGTTAAATGTTTTATGCAGAATTACAGTAAGTTAAAAAAATAAATATTACCAACAACAACTTTAACAATATTATCATAAAGCATATCAGTACCCATCAGTGCAACCTATCAGTGCAGCCTCATCAGTGCCCATCAGTGCAACCTCATCAGTGCTCATCTGTGCAGCCTTATCAGTGTCCATCAGTGCAGCCCCATCAGTGCAGCATATGAGTACCCATCAGTGCAACATCATCAGTGCCCATCAGTACAGACTATGAGTGCCATCAGCGCAGCTTCACCAATGCCCATCAGTGCAGGCCCATCCGTTCAGCATATCAGTGCTGCCTTATCAGTGCAGCCTCATCAGTGCCCATCAGTGCAGCTTATCAGTGGCCATCAGTGCTGCCTTATCAATGGCCATCAGTGCAGCCTCATCAGTGGCCATCAATGCAGCCTATTAGTGCCCATCAGTGCAGTCTATTAGTGCCCATCAGTGCAGCATATCAGTTCCCACTAGTGTGGCATATCAGTGCTGCCTTATCCATGCAGCCCCATCAGCGCCACCTCATCAGTAGCCATCAGTGCAGCTTCATCAGTGCCCATCAATGCAGCCATATCAGTGCCTGTCAATGCAGCCTATCAGAGTCTATCAGTGCAGCCTCATCAGTGCCCATTAGTGCAGCCTCATCAGTGCTCATCAATGCAGCCTGTCAGTGCCCATCAATGCAGCCTGTCAGTGCCCATCAATGCAGCCTATCAGTGCCCATCAATGCAGCCTATCAGTGCCCATCAGTGCAGCCTATCAGTGCCCATCAGTGCAGCCTATCAGTGCCCATCAGTGCAGCCTATCAGTGCCCATAAGTGCAGCCTCATTATTGCCATCAATGATGCCTATCAGTGCCCATAAGTGCAGCCTTATCAGTTTCCATCAATGCAGCAGGGATCACAGGGAGGAATAGGGAGAATTGCCGGCCGGATCACACAGAGTGGGGATCTCCCGCTGTAAGGCCACTGGGGCGTCGGGGGCAGTAGCGGGGGAGTGCCGCTAGTTTTAGCGGCGCTTTACCGATGTTATAGTGTTGCTTTGGCGCTGCTATTGAGGCAGCAGCATGGCGCTTTTAACCCCTAAGAAGGGGTTGACAAGGGATTAAAAGCGCTGACGCACACAAAGTGGTGTTCAGCCCATTCAGAAGCGCTGCCCATTCATTTCAATGGGCAGGGGTGGTGGAGGAGCGTGTATACACCGCTCCTCCACCGCCCCAAAGATGCTGCTTGCAGGACTTTTTTTTCTGCCCTGCAAGCGCACCACCCCAGTGTGAAAGCACTTGGCCTTTCACACTGGGGTGGATTGGGGGGAGTTTTTCAGGCACTTTACAGGTGCTATTTTTAGCACTAAAGCACCTGAAAAGAGTCCCAGCGTGAAAGGGGTCTAACACAGCTTGGGGATTACAGGGTATTAGAGCGGCCCGGGGGCAGGGAGGCAATTGCCCCCTGTCAACCCAGTCTGCCCCTGCTCTACACTCACCCTCAGCTAATTTCCACTCACCAAATGCGAGCAGGCCAGTGGAAATTTTGAGGGCTGCTAAAGGTAAAGTTTTTATTTTTTTATTAAATAACAAACATGTCATACTTACCTACTCTGTGCAATGGTTGGGGTGCAGCCCCAAACCTTCTCATCTTGGGTCCCCACCGGCGCGCCTGGCTCTTCCCCCCTGCTGAGTGCCCCCCCCAACCGGTCTACAGAAAATGGGCATTTTGTGCTTACACCTACAGTATGTTGCAACTGTGTACTGCTACAGCACTGTTTGCTTAATGTTATATAGTAATTTCCAAAGAAACAAGCATATTCACATCAAAAAAGTTATAACGATGTATAAAGAAAATGTGTCAATAACAAAAAGTCATAAAAAGAAATAAACTGTACATTTGACACCCACACACAGTCATATACAATTAGCTGAAGAGAAACCCTGTGTCATGAACCCATTGTAACATTCATGTCCTGTCTGTTTGCTTACCTCTTGGTTGTGTCAGCCTAGAGGCCATGCTCATCACCACCTGTGGGCTAAGTAGTCCCCTCTCAGTGAACTCCACCCCAGTCTCCAATTAAGGAAACACTATTTAAGACCATGTGCTGCAAAGCCTCCTTGCCAATCAATGTTGTGTGTGTTTGTCTTCGTGTGAGGTTGTTCCTGTCGTATGCTCTGAGTCTATTTCCGTTTACCAACTTTTGGCTTGTTCTGACTATCCCTGCCTGCTTGATACCCCGACCTTCAGCTTGTTCTCTGTTTCTCCTGTCTGCTTGATACCCTGACCTTGGCGTGCTCTTCCGTCTGTCCCTGTTTGCTTGTGGCCCTGACCTTTGGCTAGGCCGCTGACTATCTTTACTGTTCCTGCGATGCTGCTTCCTCTCTTCAACGAGGAGGCTAGGGGACCCTGGGGGCTGTGACCTGGATCCAGTTGCAGCCAAGTCTATCCTCACTACCAGAGGCTCTGGCGAATACCTACTGGCTCTTAGACTCCGCACCCTGGGGAAACTGATGCACTAGCTCCCTGTGTTTCAGTGTCAGTGCTCCAGGTGCCCGTCTTCCATTACCAGCTGGAGCTCATTAGCAGCAGTCAGCTATAGGTCCACGACCTTAGCGGTGTGCTTCGCAACCTTAGCGGTGCACTTCGCACTTCGGTGGTGCGATTCGCATCCCAGCGGTGTACATCTGTCACCTGACCCCAGGTGTCCTGACACCCTGTGTTAACCACTTCCTTACTGGGCACTTAAACCCCCCTCCTGCCTGGACCAATTTTCAGTTTTCAGCGCTGTCACTATTTGAATGACAATTGCGCGGTCGTGCGACGCTGTACCCAAACAAAATTGACGTCCTTTTTTTCCCCACAAATAGAGCTTTCTATTGGTGGTATTTGATCACCTCTGTTCAGCAGTTTGGGGATGGCCCCTTCCTCTTCCAACATGACTGCGCACCAGTGCACAAAGCAAGGTATAAACAATTGGTTATAAACAATTTGTTGCTAGTTGCTTCATGCATAAGATGAAATTTAAACCATGGTAATGATATTATTAATACAATAATAAACAAACCTTGCATGTATTCAGCGCATAACAAAATTTGAAGCCTGTACATATCACTGTGATATTCAGAGATTCTAAATCCAAATAGTGAATACAAGTGCAGATATGTTGCCGCTGAACTAATTAATCAAATTGCTGTGGAACGGGGGATAAAAATCCATAAGATTAAAAAAACAATATCCCTGGAAAGTACCTGGCTTTTGCAATTGTCTTTAGAAAGGATCTGACAACAAAACGTACATAATGAGGACTCAAGGCCATGTCAAAGTATTGATTTCTCGCTCATTCCCTGACAAGTCAATTAACTAATTCCCTTCTATAGGAAGTTACAAATCTTTGTTTTCTTAGTACAATCTTCATTGTCTCTGTTAGAGGTTGACTGTAAAAGTTCATATTTTACAGCACTCTAAAGCCTCGTACACACGGGATGATGATCGTATACAACAGGTCGTACGAACGACCGTTGTATGCGAAATCGATCGTTCGTATGCGCGATTAGAACAGCCGACATACGATGGTCGTACAAAGGGAGCAGACTAGAAAACTTGGTCATACCAACATGCGGTCATACGACCGTTGTATCGTGTGTACAGAGCAGTTGGTACAACAAGTTGTATTGTGCAAAACACGCATGCTCCGAAGTCAGGAATGGCCGGATGCTAATTACATGCACCTGAACGTTCTTTCTGTGGTCGTACGATCGTGTAGTGCAGTCAGTATGCTAGATACAACAGCCAACATACGATTTGAGACGATCGTACGTACGATCGTCGTCCCGTGTGTACGAGTCTTAAGGGTCATTTACTAAAGTGCAAAACAAAAAACAGATTACTGAAGTGAATGATAAAATGGTGTGCTTCTGCTATTGCATATCCTATTCTATCTTTAGAATGGTATGGAATGCTTTGAGGAATTAGGACTTTACCTGATGAAGCTTCACAGACATCAAAAAGATTGTGTGGGGACAGGCATATCTAGCAACAATGAGCATAAGAAAATTGAGAAAAAATTGGGCCAATGCGTAATATATATATTTGGTATTATTACTATTATTATCATTACCTCTAAACTTTTAGAGCGCTTAGTCTACAACTCTCTGGACTCCTACCTCACTGACAACAACCTTCTTGACCCTTTACAGTCTGGCTTTCGTTCACTATACGCCACTGAAACTGCCCTACTAAAACTCACTAATGGTTTACTAACCACTAATCTGTACTCATACTAATAGATCTTTCTCCTCAAAAAAGTCCACTCTCTTGGCCTTCAAGACTCTGCTCTTTCCTGGTTCTCCTCCTACCTATCATAGCACTCCTTCAGTGTTACCTATAGAAAGGTGAGTACCGCTGCTCTAGGTGAATGGGTTCTGGCAGGGAGGAACCCAATGAGTGCTAGCCATGGCTCGTCTCCGTCTGGCAATGTAGAAAAAGGAATGACTGCACCTCAAAGGAAGTCCGAAAAAGTATCTTTGTTTATTGAAGCATCAAATGGCATGGTACAGGATGAACCAGGTCAAAGGCAGACACGGTTCACACTTAACAACAGTGTTTATTCATTGCCTGCAATGAATCTATCCATGGCATAGAGGGGGTGGCAGGAGAGAGGGGGCAGCGCCCCTGCACCCTAATGGATGGGCCACCACTGCAACCAATATAATCAGTCTCTCCCCTCATGCCAGGGTGCTAGGTGTAATCCTGAACTTTGACCTGTCCTTTCAGCCCAAAATCCAATCACTGTCCAAATTGTGCAGACTTCACCTCTGTAAGATCTCCAAAATAACCCCTTTTTAACAGTTGAAACCACTAAGTAACTTATTCACTCCCTTCTTATCTCTTGCCTTTCCTATTGTAACTTTTCATTTGCCTACCTCTTTGCAGGCTATCCCCTCTTCAGTCTATCATGAATGCTGCTGCCAGACTCATCCACCTTAGCAACTGCTTAGTGTCCGCCACCCCTCTTTGCCAATTCCTCCATTGGCTTCCTATTGCCCAATGAATAAAATGTAAAATATTAACAACAAATATTACCAACATACAAAACCTTTTCCAACTCCACCCCAGTATCACCCAACTCCAAGTATCACCCAAACCATCTTCTCCGCTACTCCCAAAACCTCCTGCTCTCTAGCTCCCTTATCTCCTCATCTCATGCTTATCTCCAGGACTCTAGATCCTCTGTCATCTTCTGGAACTCCCTACCCCAATCTGTCCGGCTATCTCCTACTCTATCCCCTTTAAGGAGATCACTGAAAACTCATCTCTTCAGGGAAACCTATCCTGCCTTCAGATAACAAAAAAAGATTTTCTTTCTCTCATAAGTTCATCCCTCACAGTTATTGCTTCGCCCTATTAGACTGTAAGTTCCCAGGAGCAGGGCCCTCCTTTACCTCTTGTATTAAATTGTGTTGTTGTTGTAATGTCTCCCTTTATATTATAAAGTGCTACACAAACTATTGGTGCTATATAAATCCTAGATACTACTACTACTACTACTAATATTATTTCTAGTAGTAGAAAGTAGTAGTAGTATTGTGAATGAAAATAGTATTATAATGACTTTTCAGGTTCAGTAAAAAAGAGGACTGGAATTACAACTTCCTGTTAGATACTTATCTGAAAATTAGGAATAAGGGGGGGCGTGGCTAGCGGCACACTGCACGTGTCCAGAGACAGCTCCGGCGGACCAAAGGAGAAGCCAGGGCCATCCAAGAGAACATCCACTAGGTGAGACCTGAAAAACACACCATCGGCTCACCCACATCACCCCCTTCACTCTCATCCCAAAATCGGGGAATTCGCGCAACAGACAAAGGGACCGTGGAGCAGTAATCGAGGCCGCGGCTTCACCTAAGACTAGGCCGCGAGGACCTCCGGACGTTAATTTAGGTCACCAAACCAACGCTACGCCCATAAAAGGTGAACCTAGACCCCCCCAAGACTAACACTGACACCCGTGAACACACCGGGTGTCCCCCAAGAGACTACCGAGTAGCGCTAGGCCCGGACGCGGCCTACTAGTAGCGCCCAGCCCCTTCCGACTTTCTACAACTAATCTCCCACCAGTCCTGATCACAGAGACCGGATAGAGGCCGGGGGAATTGTCAGGAAGATATACAGATTCCCTCCTGTACAACCACAGTAAATAGGCCGTGCAGGCCTGAAGCCGCGATCTATAGTATGTGGCAGGTCTTATGCAAATTCAGGGAACCATATTGAAACAATCCATAGACCCGGCACGGATCCCAATTCTCCCAGTTCTGATAGAGCCCAAGGAACTTTTGGTAAAAAACTTCCCACGGAACTTTGGGCAGGAACGTCAGCTTTCTATTTGATTCTCTCTCACTACTTAACTAGTACCACTCCAAACCCCCGGTCTCACCCCTCTCTTGTATTTCAACACCAGAATGACACCTTAATAAGGGGCGCAGGGAGACCACATATCCTTTACCAACAGCAGGGACAACCAAACAAGATGGGTAAACCCCAAAAATCATTGACACAACCAGGATCACAAACGAGATCTCAACGTTCACTAGCTGGTTCGTCTGGCCCAGACATTGCAGATATCTTTAAAAGCCATTCCCAGAAAGGAAAATATATGTCAAATATCAAAAACCCCTCACAAGACTTTACTGACGATGAGGACTTTGATGATGATGTCCCTGCAATCTCTGACAGGACATCCAGAACAAACACCAACCACGACCAACCCCTGACAATAGGGGATATGACGGAAATAGCGGCAGACATGAAAAAATCCTTTTCAGCCGCAATCACAGACCTTAAAGCAGACATATTAGTTCTGTCCGAACAACTAGCAACAAACAAAAAATCAGGAAAACAAAGGGACAGAGCAATCAAAAGATTGGAGTTTGTCACCACTTCACATTCAACACACCTCATCAACATTAACAGACAAATGGAAGACCTGGATAATAGAGGGAGAAGGAATAATATCAGGATAAGAGGCATACCTGAATCAATAAATTCTGAAGAAATAAAGCCGGTCCTCACTTCCATCTTTAATAACGTCTTGGAAAGACCCATAGACTCCACCATCGAATTCGAAAGGACCCACAGAGCCCTAAGACCCAGAGGCCCAGATTCAACTCCCCCCAGAGACATCATTTGCTGTCTTAGCAGCTTCCCCCTCAAAGACAAGATCCTGACAAAAGCCAGACAGAACGACCAAATACTCTTCAATGGCTCAACAACAACTATACGAAGACCTATCACCCTTAACCTTGAAAAACAGGAAAGCGATAAAACCTAATAAGTGGAAATTCCCATTTGCCGTTCGGATCACAATTGACGGAAAACAAGTTCTCCTTCACACACCTGAAGACATCCCCTCCTTCTGTGAGGCCATTCAATGCGAAACCATAGATCTTCCTGAATGGTACCAAAAGTTTCGCTTGCCTTCTCCATTGACCCCACCAGGTCACTCCCCTGGAAACTCCCCCCTTAAAACACCATACACTAAAGGGGGCAAGAAACAAAAATCTGTTGAGGGCCATAACACTGGCACACCTGTTACTAAGTCACAAAGAACAAGAGATAATAGATTCTGAGATACGTCTTGTACACCCCATCTTCACCTGATTACCTCAAGAACGAACTATCATCACAAACAGACATTAAACCTTACCAAGATACCTTAATACCTCTTCACCAAACATAGGAACAGACAATAGAAGTGAAGCCACAACTAATGAACATAATTTTGTACAGAGCTTCCTTGTTAATGGCCCCCTCATGTTTTATAAAGGAGCGAGCAAGAGTGGAAAATAGGAAAAACGGTCCGAATGAAAGATCCACTTGCTTAAAGGACTCTTGATCCTTAACTTTCCTACCAAAACAACATTTATTTACATGGGATCTACCATTCAAACTTTGTTTACTAAATACATCCTGCTCAGGATGACATCATGCCAAAGACTACGGCTACTCCTCCAACACCTGTAGCCTGTACCGAATGACGGGGCGGGGGGGGGGGACCGAGAGAGGGGGGAATTTCCTCCTCTCCTGCCTGGTTCTCCTCGTCTCTCTTTCTCCTTTTTGCCTTAAATTGCCCAGGAGGAAGAGCCTCACCCTAGCCAACCTGAAATCTAATTTTCTACATTGTGAGTAACTGATAATACGAGTTTTGGAAAATACTTGTGATTTATAATCCTTCTTTAACAGGTTACAACTCTCCAAACGAGCCCTAAGGGCTTCAGGCGGGGGCGGAGCTCTCGTTGCGGACATGAGAGCCACACAGCTAATAGTATGTTTGATTGTGTTCACATATGTTTCATGGTTAAGAATCTACATTGTTTATGTTTTGTATTCCTGTTTTAACAGTTTAATGGTCGGGAGACAGGGGACCCACTGCAACAACCTAACCTACTGGGTTCAGGTGACAAGGGTCCTGATATGTCCCCCTGATTGCTTAAATATTTCCAGTTGGGGGGGGCGTGGCCGGCCGAGCTTCTGTATGGACGCATAGCAGAGAGCTCCGTTCCGACCGCCGGGGAAAAGACCAGATATAGCCGCATAATCAAGGAGACCCGAAGCCAAAACGACCCTCCCTGCCACCAGGACATCAGTGACTTTAGCGGTGATGTCCAAGCGCAGAAACGAGCACATGCAAGTGGTTAAAATCCCAGAGTACTTCTCCAGAGGCCTAAGGCAAGATGGCGCCGGCTCGAGCAGGGAACAGCACGCTGAGACGGACACCGCGCTGACACAGGGGAAGACCCTACAGCAAGGTAACATCCACACCTACATACACAGGGACCCTCTGCCTGAGGATAACAGCCCCACATCCAGAAGCCCAGCCAAATCAAAGCCCAGAAGGGACTCCACGCCAGATCGGGATGACACAGGGGGCATGGAGGAGGGAGGAAATCAGGCCGACATTGAAGCAGGGCCCACAAACAATGCAGATCCGATTGCTATATTCCCCACAACGGGCCAGCCGGTGTCTGATATGATGTTAAAGGAAATGCTGATGTCCCTTAGAGCCTCCCTGTCACCGGACCTAGTAAGCAGTATCCATCAATGCCAGAAAGAAGTAGCTTCACTAGGGAAAAGAGTAAGCACAATGGAGGATAGATTGAGTGACTACACTACTCCCTTTAACTTACTAGTGGATGCCCACAACTCGCATGAAGAGGAGTTATTATGGATCAAGGACAAAATAGCAGACCTAGAGGACAGAAGTAGAAGACAGAACATAAAAATAAGGGGCATTCCAGAATCTGTCCCCAATCACCAATTACAACAATTTGCCCTGTCCCTATTCTCCACAATGGCCCCGGACTTAAACCCACATGATTTGTTGATAGACAGAATACATAGGGTGCCCAAACCCTCTTTTCTGCCTGCGGAGACTCCCAGAGATGTGCTCTTAAAAATGCACTATTACCACACAAAAGAATTACTGATGTCCATCTACAGGAAAACTGGTAATCTCCCAGAACAGTACTCCTCTCTACAGCTACTTCCAGACCTGTCCAAACACACGCTACAACGCAGACGTAACCTGGCTACCATCACCAAAGCTTTAAGAAATCACGCTATACCTCACAAATGGAGATACCCGGCCACTCTATCTATCACACACAATGGAAGCACAAGGTCAGTAACATCTTTAGAAGAGGGTCTATCTGCCTTGCGGGAATGGGGAATAATCCCAGACCCACCACCATCCAAACAAAGCCCCCAGCACGTTCCACACTCTGATAATGACTGGCGCATAGTCTCCAAGAAGAAACCTCCCAAAAACTGAGACAGAAGCGGCTCAAATCAACATTCGCTCAATAAACACAATTCCCCATCAGGTCACTAACCGGATACCTCCGATTTGACACCCCTCCAATACCGGTAATCCCGGTTTTGTATCTAGATCGCATTGTTAGATCTTGTTCCTTTTCTTTTTTTTACCTTTTCTATGTTTACATTGGGAAGCTCACATTTGTTGTTCTACATCACCCCTAACCCTCTCTTCCCTTGTTCGGTGCATGATATGGAGCCCAACGTCCACCAGGCCTTCGACATCAAGAATTCTGAATATCATCTGGCAAATAGGAGCCTGATCAACATGGACCAAGAAACAACACACTTCCGCCTGAACTCAACCACAGAGTCTCCCTCTGGACGAGTACGTAACTGTGAGTACGCAACTACACCCAACATTACGCTAGACACTCTACCACCGTGATATCATGCCTATCTCTTAATGCCAGAGGCCTCAATCATCCGGCCAAACGCCGCTCTATGTGGGAAGAGGCAAACAGACTTAAAATTGACATATTAGCAATACAAGAAACCCACTTTCAAAAAGGTGCCACACCGAGGTGCGCTCACAAGAACTTCCCCAACATCTTTCTTGCCTGCGACTCCAAAAGCAAAAAGAATGGAGTGCTTCTCGCAATCAGAGACTCACTGGCTTTCTCCCTAAAAGATGTAATCCTGGACCAAGAGGGCCGATACATAATAGTCACCTGCGACATCAATGCCAAACCCTTTACCTTAGTAACTCTCTATGCCCCGAACTCTCGTCAGATGAGATTTCACAAAACCCTTCTAAGGCAAATCACCAAAATCAGGTACGGCCATCTCTTAATCTGCGGTGACTTCAACCTCACGGTTGATCCCAGCTTAGACAGCACAAAACCATCCCCAGGAAGAAATGTTTCCCTAAGAAATTTACTCCACACGGAAGAACTTTATGACATTTGGAGGTGCCAACATGCATCAGAAAGAGACTTCACGTTTTTTTCTACAAGACACCGGAGTTACTCCCGCATAGACTTATTTGTGTCTGATAAATGGCTATTACAACAAATCTCATCATCTAAGATCCACGCCATAACATGGTCTGACCATGCAGCCGTATCCATACAAATAGCGGAAAAGGGTGCCTCCCCCCCAACCCGCATCTGGCGCTGCAACACAGATTTACTACAAAATCCAAACACAACAAAAATTCTAAAAGACAAATTGTCAGAATTTTTCTCTATTAATGCTCCCTCGGTAAACAACCCTTTTTTAATCTGGAATTCCCACAAAGCCTTCATAAGAGGCATATTAATTCAGCAAAATGCTAGAGCAAGGAAGGCACACAACTCTAAGATCAACACAATCACTGAAGAAATACATAAACTAGAAACACTAAACAAGCAGAACACCACACTTAAAACCACAAATACACTGCAATCCTTGAGAGAGGAGCTGCGTAAACTTCTACTACACCGTCACCTAGTTATCCTGAAACATACCAAAGCCAACTACTACGCTAACGCAAACAGAGCAGGCAAACTCTTAGCGAGCAAACTCAAGACGAGCCAAGCCAAGTCGAGAATTGCATACCTCACTCATCCAACCACAGGCCACAAGATAACTAACCCTCAAGAGATTGCGAACCAACTCGCGACCTTTTATGGTAACCTATACAACTTAGCAAAAGACTCACACACCCCACAACCCACAGAACTAGCAATTGACACTTTTCTCCAAAAACTAGACCTCCCGTCTCTATCGCCTCTACAACACCAACAACTTAATGCCCCATTTACAAACAAGGAGATTCAAGCCACAATTAATTCACTAGCTACAGGGAAATCACCGGGGCCAGACGGCCTCCCAAGTGAGTACTACCACGCTTTCCAAGAAATCTTAACACCCCACCTTACCTCAATGTTTACCGAGGCAGCATCTTGCTCCGAGTTTCCCCAAGAAATGCTTAAAGCGCATGTGATTGCACTACCAAAACCGGGGAAAGACCCTGCCATAGCAGCCAACTATAGACCAATATCTCTACTAAATGTAGACATAAAAATATATGCTAAAGTCTTATCTCAACGATTAAATGAAATTTTACCAACCCTCGTAAGCAGCGACCAGATGGGGTTCATAAAGGGGAGACAGACCTCTGATGCTACCAGAAGGATCTTGAATATTATCAACTTTGCGGAACGCACACGAACGCCTTCTCTGCTGCTCTCCATAGACGCAGAGAAGGCGTTTGACAGGGTGCACTGGAACTATATGACAAAGGTTTTATCAAAATTTGGCTTCACTGGCCACATACTGTCAGCAATCCTCGCCCTTTACGCCCACCCCACAGCACAAGTCTACACATCAGGTATGCTTTCGGACCCATTCCTGATCAATAACGGCACAAGACAAGGTTGCCCACTATCGCCCACCATATTCAATTTATTAATCGAACCCCTGGCAATAGCCCTTAAATCCCACTCAAAAATTCACGGCTTCCATATAGGCACAAAAGACCACAAAATCACATTATTCGCGGATGATGTAATACTTTCCTTGACCAACCCAATGACATCACTCCCAGAAGCCCTTCAAATCCTAACCGAATTCAGCCAAATCTCCTATTACAAAGTCAACTACTCTAAATCCCTCATCCTCAATTTAGGTATCAAAGAAGCACTCAAAGACTCCCTCCAAAAGCAACTTCCCTTCAAATGGAGCCCACACAGCATACCATATCTAGGCATCCTACTTTGTAAGAAAACATCTGAACTACCATCACTAAACTTCCGCCCACTTATTAATAAAATTCAAGCACAGTTGAAACAGGCCACTCAAGAACTTTCCTGGGCAGGTAGACTAGCCGCATTCAAAATGATGATTCTACCACAAATCTTATACGAGACCCTCACTACAG
>BLSH010149969.1:70937-81630 GCA_018402905.1 Glandirana rugosa | reverse complement strand
GGACAGATTATTGTTCTAAAATAATTTCCTACTGCTATAGGGTCAGGTTCCTGCTGTTGCTGTAAGGGACAGATTATTGTTCTAAAATCATCTCCTACTGCTATAGGGTCAGGTTCCTGCTGGTGCTGTAAGGGACAGATTATTGTTCTAAAATCATATCAAACTGCTATAGGGAGAGGTTCCTGCTGTTGCTGTAAGGGACAGATTATTGTTCTATAATCATCTCCTAGTTCTAAAGGAAGAGATTCCTGCTGGTGCTGTAAGGGACAGATTATTGTTCTAACATCATCGCCTACTCCTATAGGGTCAGGTTCCTTCTGTTGCTGTAATGGACAGATTATTGTTCTAAAATCATCTCCTAGTTCTATAGGGTCAGGTTCCTGCTGTTGCTGTAAGGGACAGATTATTGTTATTTCCCTATCCCTATTTCATTGTAGGGCACTTGTCCTACTCTTACCCCCACTTTTCTTCCTTTTGCAGCCCTCTAGCACTTTCCAGGACTTTTTACAGCCATTTTTGTGCCCAAAAGTTCGGGTCCCCATTGATTTCAATGGGGTTCGGGGTCAAGTCTGAACTCTTCCACGAAAACCCGAACCCAAACCCGAACATCCAGGTGTTCGCTCAACTCTAACTACAAGTGCAAGCAACGATAGATTCCCTTAGGAAAGCGGGTCTCACAGTCAACCCAAGAAAGTGTGCCATCGGTCTAGAGGAGGCCAAATACCTTGGCCACATTATCAGTCGGGGACTCGTTAAACCCCAAACCAACAAACTGGAGGCAATCCAGAAATGGCCCCAACCTCTGACTAAAAAGCAGGTGCGAGTGTTCCTAGGGATCACGGGGTACTATAGGCACTTAATACCCGACTTTGCCACCATTGCCGCCCCCCTGATGGACCTGACAAGGGGTCGGTCATGGTGAAGTGGAATACCGAAGCCGAGAAGGCATTTCAGTGGTTGAAACAAGCCCTCTGTGTACAACCGGTGCTGGTGACCTTGGAATTCACCAAGGACTTTGTGGTGCAGACCGACACCTTTGATGTGGGTCTAGGGGCCGTACTGTCCCAGATCAGGGACGGGATGGAGCACCCAGTTGTATACCTAAGGACTAAGCCGGAAACTAAACCGGCACAAAAAAAATGATGCCATAGTCGAGAAGGAATGTCTCGCGATTAAAAGGGCCTTGGAAAGCCTAAAGTATTATCTATTGGGCAGGCCGTTTAGACTGGTCACCGACCATGCCCCCCTGAAGTGGATGTGTGACAACAGGGAAAAGAATAGTCAGATGACAAGGTGGTTTTTGGCCCTATAGCCCTACAAGTTTACAGTAGAACATAGGGTGGGAAAGCTGAAAAACAATGCGGATGCCCTTTCCAGAGTTCGCTGGATGGGTGTAACAGTTGCTCAGCCACAGGGGCTTGAGCAGAGGGGGATATGTGATGTTATGTGAGGTGCGATAGTGGACAGGTGATATTTGTCGCCTCGCATGCGTTGACTTGGAATGCACTAGGGAGAGTCCGACCCGGGTTTTGCAGCCACCGTGGCAGAGCTGGTTCCAGCCCGTAGTTCCTGGTCCACCTAAATCCCTCTTCAGCTGCTTGAAATACCCAGGAAGAGATCTCAGTTTTGCTCTGGCCTGGAACTCAGTAGAACTACACTGAGAGAGCTACATCCTGAGAGTTGGTTGCTCTAGGGACTGCAAGAGAAAAGGTTTGCGTTTGTTTGTTTGATGGCATCAGGGACAAGCCCAACATTATATAGAGAGGTATCCTGCTCTGTATTAGTTTAGCGCTGGATGACCTGCAAACTTTACCAAATAAAACTAGCAACCCGCCAGATTTTAAGAAAGTTTGCCTACCAGCTGCCTTCTTCCCAGGAAAGGTGATCCACACGAGCTAATCTCCCACAATATATATTCTTACACTGCCTGCACTGCCTGTATATGATCTACACTGCCTGCACTAACTGCATACAGATCGCACTATCTACCTAGCTAGTATCTCTCTCTACACTGAACTGTCTACACGCCACTAGCTAAACTCTCTCTCTCCAGCATATTATACACACACTACATATGGGCCACTATACAAATGGCCTTATATAGTTTGGGCGTGAACTAAGACCTGCTGAGCAATGATTGGCCAAAGGCACCCTGCCTTTGCCCAATCATGGCTCTCACAGCAGAGTGTGCTGTGATTGGCCAAAGCATGCAGGTCACGTGCATGCTTTGACCAATCAGCGGGTGGCATTTCCCCGCAATTTCACTGCATTATGGGGTGCTCAAATTTCCCGTGAACAGCCCATAATGTTCGACATTCACCGAACAGGCGAACCCCCAGGGGCCCATAAACAGTAGCAAGGTCATCTCAAGCGCAGCAGTGAGCTGTAGTAAAGTTTAATCTACCGAGTGCATTTATGGAGGTGATGCTAGTCCTAGATTGAAAAGGTTTGCACTATCCAAAATAAAAACAGAGTAGTAGAAAAGGGGGCAGGGAACAAAGGGAACTTGCAGTATAATAATTACAGGAGGGGCAGTCCTTTAACCACTTCAGCCCCGGAAGGATTTCACACTTTAGGACCAGAGCACTTTTTGAGATTCGGCACTGCGCCACTTTAACTGACAATTGCGCGGTCGTGCGACATTGTACCCAAACAAAATTTGCACCCTTTTTTCCCCACAAATAGATCTTTCTTTTGGTGGTATTTGATCACCGCTCACCGTCATTTCTGATCGCCGCTATAAACAAAAGAAGAGCGACAATTTTGAAAAAAAACAATATTCTTTACTTTTTGCTATAACACATATCCAAAGAATAATATATAAAAAACATTTTTTTTCAACGGTTTTGGCCGATTTATATTCTTCCTCATATTTTTGATTAAAAAAAATCGCAATCGGCGTTTATTGATTGGTTTGCGCAAAAGTTGCTGCGTTTATGGACGATGAGAATTAATTTCTGAGGTTTTTATTTTTTTTTATTTTTTACTAGTAATGGCGGCGATCTGCGATTTTTAGCGGTACTGCGATATTTCAACGGACATGTCGGACCATTTTGACACTTTTTTGGGACCATTGGCATTTATACAGCGATCAGTGCTATAAAAATGCACTGATTATTGTGTAAATGCCATTGACAGTGAAGGTGTTAACCTGGGGGTGGCGCTCTAAGGGTTAACTGTGTTCCCTGGGCTTGTTCTAACTGTGTACGGGCTGCCCTGGCAGGGGAAGGGGAGTGATCACAGCTTCCATATAGAGAAAGGCTGTGATCACAGCCCTTCCCTATCTCACAGAGCGGAGATCCGTGTTTACTTACACGGATCTCCGTTCTTTCACTGCGGGGGGGCATCGCGGGTAGCCGACGAGGATCGAGTCCGCTGCACCCGCTCCCTGGCCCCCCCTGAACACAGTGAGCATGCGGGCGCGCCTCCGGCAGCGCGCGCGCGCTCAAAGTACATGATATTGTAGCCGCCGCCATATGACGGCGGTTTGCGATATCGAGCTACCTTGTCGCCGTCAACCTGCGGTTGACGGTCGGCAAGTGATTAAGATGTTCTCCTTCTTCATGTTTCTGTAGTCCTGCCTCTATCTACAATAATAATAAAAAGCACTCATTGGTTTAACCAATAAGGCAGCAGAAGAAGTGGATAAAGTACAGGTCTACTGAATGAATGAAACAGAATCAAGAAGATGCTTGCATTGCAGGTCCTCGGGTACAACTTTCCCTCCAGCAAGGAGAACAGTGAGCAGCACAGTTGTGACATCACCTAATCTCATACTAAATCTCCTATGAACTGTCAGAGGCACCAGTGCCTTAGTCCTCAGACTGCAGACATGTGGGATAGAGGGACAGGGCTTGTGTATTACTAGTAACCATACCCTAGAAGTAAATAGATTAAAAAAAAGTGTAAAATAAGGTGGATTGTTAATGTACCCAACAATATGGCTTGTAAAATATAATTATTTTATTTACATCTTATTAAATAGTCATGTACATACGGTAAATGAAAAAAGTATTTGATCCCCTGCTGATTTTGTGCGTTCCCTTCACAAAGCATAATTTAGTACTTTGTGGCAAATCCCTTGTTGGCAATCACAGAGGTCAGACATTTCTTGTAGTTGGCCACCAGGTTTGCACACATCTGAGGAGGGATTTTGTCCAAATCCTCTTTGCAAATCCTCTCCAAGTCATTAAGGTTTTGAGGCTGACGTTTGGTAACTCAAATCTTAAGCTTCCTCCACATATTTTCTATGGGATTAAGGTCTGGAGCCTGGCTAGGCCACTCCAGGACATTAATGTGCTTCTTCTTGAGCCACTTATTTGTTTCCTTGGCCATGTGTTTTGGGTCATTGTCATGCTGGAATACCCATCCACGACCCATTTTCAATGCCCTGGCTGAGGGAAGGAGGTTCTGACCCAAGATTGACGGTACATGGCCCCATCCATCGTCCCTTTGATGCGGTGAAGTTGTCCTGTCCCCTTAGCAGAAAAACACCCCCAAAAAGCATAATGTTTCCACCTCCATGTTTGACGGTGGGGATGATGTTCTTGTGGTCATAGGCAGCATTCCTCCTCCAAACACGGCAAGTTGAGTTGATGCCAAAGAGCTTGATTTTGGTCTCATCTGGTCACAACACTTTCACCTAGTTCTCCTCTAAATCATTTAGATGTTCATTAGCAAACTTCAGTACTTCATGTACATGTGCTTTCTTGAGCAAGGGGACCTTGCAGGCACTGCAGGATTTCAGTCCTTCACGGCTTAGTGTGCTACCAATTGTTTTCTTGGTGACTATGGTCCCAGCTGCCTTGAGATCATTGAAAGGTTCCCCCGTGTAGTTCTGGGCTGATTCCTCACCATGTTTCTTCCATTTGCGAATAATCGTACCAACTGTTGTCACTCTCTCACCAAGCTGCTTGGCGATGGTCTTGTAGCCCATTCCAGCCTTGTGTAGGTCTACAATTTTGTCCTTGACAACCTTGGGCAGCTCTGTGGTCTTGGCCATGGTGGAGAGTTTGGAATCTGATTGATTGAATGCTTCTGTGGACAGGTGTATTTTATTCAGGTAACAAGCTGAGATTAGGAGCACTCCCTTTAAGAGAGTGCTCCTAATCTCAGCTCATTACCTGTATAGAAGACACCTGGGAGCCATAAATCTTGCTGATTGATAGGGGATCAAATACTTATTTCACTCATTAACCACTTGCCGACCAAGCGCAGGTTGACGGCGACAAAGTGGTTCGATATCGCAAACCGCCGTCATACGACGGCGGCTGCGAGATCGCGCACTCTGAGCGCGCGCGCCGCCGGAGGCTCGCCCGCGCGCTCACTGTGTTCGGGGAGGGCCAGGGAGCGGGTGCGGTGGACTCGATCGCCGCCGGCCACCTGCGATGCCCCCCCCCCCGCACTGAAAGAACGGAGGTCCGTGTAAGTAAACACGGACCTCCGTTCTGTGTGAGGGGGAAGGGCGGTGATCACAGCCTTCTTCTACATGGAAGCTGGGATCACTTCCCTTCCCCTGCTAGGGCAGCCCAAACACAGTAAGAACGCGCCCAGGGAACACAGTTAACCCTTAGAGCGCCCCCTGCAGGTTAACCCCTTCACTGCCAATGGCATTTACACAGTAATCAGTGCATTTTTATAGCACTGATCGCTGTATAAATGCCAATGGTCCCAAAAAAGTCAAAATGTTCCGACATGTCCACTGAAATATTGCAGTACCCCTAAAAATCGCAGATCGCCGCCATTACTAGTAAAAATAAATAAATAAATAAAAACCCCAAAAATGAATTCTCATCATCCGTAAACACGGCAACTTTTGCGCAAACCAATCAATAAACGCCGATTGCGATTTTTTTTATCACAAATAGGAGGAAGAATATAAATCGGCCAAAACTGATGAAAAAAAATGTTTTTTTTGTATTTTTTTTGTATTTGTATTTTAGCAAAAAGTAAGAAATTTGAGTTTTTCTGCAAAATTGTCGCTCTTCTTTTGTTTATAGCGGCGATCAGAAATGACGCAGCGGTGATCAAATACCACCAAAAGAAAGCTCTATTTGTGGGAAAAAAAGGACGTAAATTTTGTTTGGGTACAACGTCGCACGACCGCGCAATTGTCAGTTAAAACGATGCAGCGCCGAATCGCAAAAAGGGCTCTGGTCCTAAAGTGTGAAATCCTTCCGGGGCTGAAGTGGTTAAAATGCAAATCAATTCATAACTTTTTTGAAATACATTTTTCTGGTTATTTTTGTTGTTATTCTGTCTCTCACTGTTAAAATAAACATACCATTAAAAGTATAGACTGATCATTCCTTTGCCAGTGGGCAAACATACACAATCAGCATTGGATCAAATACTTTTTTCCCTCACTGTATTGTATATTAAATTAATATAACTATTCATAATTCAATATCCAAATATAAGAAGAAATACAATATAATCCATATATGGTAGGGAGTGAGATACTCAAACTTCTATGAATAAATTGAATTTGTATCCAGCTGGGAGTGGGAATAGCTCAACCTGTTTCTCAGATACAAATTACGCTTCAGGAGTGTGAATGAGCTGTACAATATTGAATATAATATATAATATATACAAGGTTTCTTCAAAAGGTTTCCACGTTTTTTTTAGAAGTTTCACAGCCATCTTCACTATAGCATGACAACTCTTATGCCCCGTACACACGGAACGACGATCGTACGTACGATCGTCGCAAATCGTATGTTGCATAATGTAAATAGCATACTGACGTGCACTCGACGGTCGTACATACAACTTGCCGGCCGAACGTGATGACGCGAACGAGCGTATAAAGAGGAAGTGCTGGTATCGTAGCGTCACCCTTTGGGCTCCTTCATCTAATTTCGTGTTAGTTGAAGTGGACTTGGCGCATGCGTGTTTAGCACAATACAACTTGTTGTACACAACTGCTCTACACACGATACAACGGTCGTATGCAAACTTGTTGGCACGACCAAGTTTTGTAGTCTGCTCATACAACTCCCATGTACAACCGTCGTATGTTCGACTGTTGAAAGCGCGCCCACACACGATCGATTTCGCATACAACGGTCGTAAGTACGACGTGTTGAATGCGATCGTCGTCCCGTGTGTATGAGGCTTTATACTAAACCGCCGGCTTGCCAGACAGACTAGTCACACAACACTCTCAGACCTGACTAATTACTACTCCTCCCACCCTCACCATTTCCAAGGAAAATATAAGAGTGCAGAAACGTTTTTGTATATTAATATTATATTAATATCATACAAGATTTATATAGCACCACCAGTTTGCACAGCTCTTTACAAAATGAAGGCAGACATAACAGTTACAATACAATTTGAAAAGATCTATAAGTAGTGCTAAAAGGTAAAAGGGATTGTGCTAAAGAACTCAATAAAAAACAAATAAAGTGCAAATAATTGCCTCCTGAAAGGATGTCATAGTGCATTGAAAAACGAATGACGACAAAGTGCAAACATGTCCATGTGCATTTAATTTATATACAACATATTAATAACCAGCAATCATCAGCAAGACAACTTGGCTCACCCCCCCCCCCCCCCTCCCGAAGATGTCATTGGTGAAAAAACTCGTCGGCAGTGGGCTGGAGGTGATGACATTGCCTAATCGCTTTCCAGCAGTATCGCACGAGCCGACAGCCTGCTGCATCTCACATCATTACTTTATATGCTGTATATCATCCGTTTTGAAGTAATTGTTACCACTACTTTATATTAAAGCATTTTGATCATTTGATGGGCTTCACTATGGCAGTATTTTTTCTTTAATATTTTTAAGTCACTTAATGTGATCCGTGATCCACTGACTGCCGCTCTCTTTCCTTTGTGATCAGTTGTTCTTGCCTGTTTGACCATTATAGCTTATGGTGCTACAATTCTAGTAAGAGGCGTGCTTAGGAGGGTGCTGCTGGTGACTGATCCCTTTACCTGTTTACATTGCACTGTGCACTTTCTGGATGGATTGATTTATTTCACACATGGCTTATTAACCATTTATGGACTATCTATTGTTGTTTTGCTGATGATGGCTGGTTATTAATATATTGTATATAAATTATATGCACATGGACACATTTGCACTTTATTATGTATTTTGTTGTCATTAGTTTTTCAATGCACTATATAACGTCCCTTTAGGAGGAATTTTTTTGCACTTTATTTGATTTGAGTTCTTTTGCACAATCCCTTTTACCTTTCAATGCTGCTTATATATCTTTTCATATCATACACTAGCTGGTATCACAGTTAAATAAGTGGTTGCCAACTGAGCGCAGGTTTTTTTTTACCATTTCTGTTGTTTGCAATACAATTTGGTAGAAGAGGAATCAGAGGACCCTGCTCGATAGTGCTTACGAAATATGCGCTGAAGTAGTACTGCCAATTGTATCTAGGGTGAGCGCAGGGACTGTCAAGGAGCAACAAATGCTGGGGAACACTGAATATGCAGATTATAGTAGCGTAACAAATAGACCTGCAAACATAAGGGCAAAGGCGTGAAAGTAAAAAGAAAACAATAGGACAATCCTAGAGGAAGGCTGGAAAAAGTACAGATGGTGGTCTGTGTAGCAGCTCAGTGACTTAGGAAGGGAGCCATGGTCAAGAGCGACAACTCTATAAAGGGAGCCCAATACAGTGCTGTGATTGCCAAGGAAAGGGTCCCAAATCATTAGAAGCCTGCAGGCATGTGTTGTCACAGGGAGTCATAGTATACTGCAGATACACAGCTAAGCTAAGCTCAAGGAAGTGAACTGCTATTTTTCAGGAGGAATTCAAAACAAAAGGTATTTTTTTCTTAGGCACAATTAAAGGGTAAATAAACGAATAAAGAACTGGCCTTAGTGCTTCAATTAGTAATACCCACAGCTGCAGTCAAAAAAACACCAAAATACAAACTCATACTTCTAAATATTGTTGGGCTAGGCCTTTAAGTGCACCATATAAATGTGTGGTACCTTTTTTAATTAAAGGGTAATTCTACCTTTGTGGATAATTAATATAGCATATACAATTGCTACACAAGCAATGTTGTATAAAAAACAATTAAAAATGACATTTCATGCTGCAGCTGCTGTAATTTTCTGTAAAGTTAAAAGCCATATGGCAATCTGGAGATGTCCTTTACACTTTTGGTGTACAAAACACCACAAGTAATGTAATTTCATGCTCGTGTGATTGACTCATTAGGGTTGATTTACTAAAGCAAATAAACTGTGCACTTTGCAAAGTGCAGTTGCACTCTACAAGTACAGTTGCTCTAGTCTAGAGCTTAGTAAATGAGCTAAAGCTTCTACTAATTCACTATGCCCTGGAGCAATTGCACTTGCAGAGTGCAACTGCACTTTGCAAAGCACACAAGCTATTTAAAAATGTAACAGTGCAGCACTAGAATACATTTTAATATGTGAATATCCACGAATCAAAGAGTAAAAATTTACACAAAAAAACAACAATCAACAGTTAGTGAAAAAGCTTTACAGTAAATGGCTTCAAACATGCTTGGGATAAACATAAATCTATAGTCAGACAACAAGGTTAATGTAAAAAAAATAAAAAAAATAAAAAATATATATATAAATAAATAAATAAAAAGGGGCAGACTCGATGGACTACTCAGTCTTTTTCTGCCGTCACTTTTCTATGTTTCTATGTTTCTAAGCTGCTTGTGAATGAAGTTGGTGACTCACTTCTATCAGTTCCTTGTACAGATATGTCAGGACATGTGGTAACCCACAATGGAACTTAAACGTCCTCTGGAAGAAAAAACTCCACAGTGCGATGAAATAAATCTTTGTGGTGAATGCCTGCAACCAGTACACAGTGCACTCACCAGAAACTGGATGTAAGCAAACCTTGCATGGGTAGTCAGCATCCAGGTGGACATGGGATCAGGAAGCTAATCCATTCTCAATGCCCCCTATACGGTGATTACTGCATGAAAAAAGTTCACCAGGAGCCAAGGAGAAGCAGATATGGTGTAGTATTTATTGGATACCAATAGCACATGGCCAGTAAAAACAAGTATAAACACTTATAAAAACACGTGCAAAAAATACCGTCCCAATGACGAGGATGTGGCAATGGAAACGTCAGTGCGTAGGACCTTAAGGACGCGTTTCGTGCAGAAGTACATTATCAAAGGGGTCTGCCTATCCAGTAGATATCCTGATTAGTGTTGAGCGAACCCGGACTGTAACGTTAGGGTCCGTACCGAACTTTTGAGTGTCCGTGGCACGGACCCGGACATTTCAAAAATCGTTCGGTTTCGGTCCGGGGTTCTGCTATTTTACTCCACGTGTTGAGAAGCTGCAGGGCAGCCAATCAACAAGCGTTTCACTGGTTTGCCCTTAGAAGCCATCACAGCCATGCCTACTAATGGCATGGCTGTGATTGGCCAGTGCATCATGTGACCCAGCCTCTTTATAAGCTGGAGTCACAGTGCTGCAGTCACATGCTCCTTGGGTTAGTGTAGGGCACATATGTCAAACACAAGGCCCGCGGGCCGAATGCGGCCCTCCAGGCCTTGTCATGTGGCCCTCGCACCCAGTTTTGCAGCCGGAATGTGGCAGAACTCCATAACCGACGGGACGTCGAAGAGTTGTGCACCTCATTTTATCGTCTTGGGGCCTGGCTTTGGCTTGCTAAAAACTTTACAGGCCCAGGCACGGTG
>BLSH010149969.1:38839-65410 GCA_018402905.1 Glandirana rugosa | reverse complement strand
CATTTTTTTATTTGATTTTAATTTATTTTCCCTATCCCCATTTATTTGTAGGGCACTTGCCCTAGTTTGAAGATGATTTTAGAACAGTTATATGGCTTCTACCGTTAATTAATACTTTTCAGACACAGTTTGAAGATGATCCACATTCACCTCCATTTTTGCTTTTTTTATGTTTTTATTTTTTTAAAAATATTTAAAGTTATTTCCCTGTCCCCATTTTTTTGTAGGGCACTTGCCCTACCCTTACCCCCCATTTTACTTCCTTTTGCAGCCCTCTAGGGCTTTCCATGACTTTGTTACAGCCATTTTTGTGCCTAAAAGTTCGGGTCCCCATTGATTTCAATGGGGTTCGTTGTCCGTGCGATCGTTCGGGTTCCGTCCGGACCCGGACCCGGACTTTGTCCCGAAGTTCGGCCGGACCAGCAGAACCCGAACTTCCAGAGGTTCGCTCAACTCTAATCCTGATCCTATTTCCACCTGTATGCTGACTGAGGATACTCACAGATATCGGGCACCATCGTTTGGACACAGGATACCCATGTAAGGCTTGCTTACATCCAGTTTCTGGTGAGTGCACTGTATACTGGTGGCATTCGCCACAATGTTTTATTTCATCACACTGTGGAGTTTTTTTCTTCCAGAGGAGGTTCCATTGTGGGTCACCGCATGTCCTGACATATCTGTACAAGGAACAGATTCACCAAGTTCATTCACTAGCAGCTTTTTCACTAAATGTTGATTGTTGGTTCTATGTGTCAATTATTACTCTTTGATTCCTGGACATTCAAATATTATAAGTTATTCTAGCTCTGCACTGTTATATTTTTATATTCTGTTGGAGGATTGTATATTCACCTTTTTAGTGCTAGCAGCTTGATTATTATCACTATTGTTTTTGCACTCACTTGTCACTTTTGAATTTATTTACACAAGCTATTTGCCTTTAGTATATCAACCCCCCTGATTCTCTCAGAAGTCTTCAGTAAGATACCAATTAAATCGTAGGTACCCCCGCAATAGGAATTTCAGTTTTGGTGAGATACTCCCAAAGTGTAAAATACTTTTAAAGGGATGCAGGATCTGCAACATTCCCAATTAGAACAATGAGAGTAGGAATCTGCTACAACATTTGTAAAATCATTGCAATGTACATTGATCACCCAGGGGTGATTGATTTTTTTTTTCTTCAACAAAAATGGAATTACTCTAACATTTCTTTTGTTCATGTTAACATAACACATTTTTACCTTTAGAGTTCATATCCACTTTAATTGGGAAAACACTGCAGAGTGAACATAACCTGATTCGGACAATTTCCTGTTCAAGTGGCACACAGCCAGTGCTAATGGCAAAGCAAGCAATATAAAGTAGAATTCTTGAAAGTACCCTGTCAAGAATTTCAGTTCTAAGAAAATCCTTGGGGCAAAATTTGAGGGTGCTGGGGAAATCTAACCATCTGCTGTCTGCATTTACTGCTGTTCAAGATTTCAGTAAGCTGGTAGATTTTTGAAACAAAAATTGATGAAAGTCATCTGAAGCTGACAGCTGTCCAAAAAATGTATGTGTAGTCTTTTAAATAAACTGATTTGTGGTATCCATAAAGCCATTGAAAAAATAATCTCTGGTAAAAGTAAAAGTTCAACAGGAACTGCCCAAGATTTGAACTGTGTATGGACAGACTGAATGTACCAAGCTGATCGATTGATTAAAGTTGGTAAAACCAGCCTGCCGGATTTACTTGCGATTATTGCCAGCAGCTGCTATAGCCACTAGCAATAATCACTGTCTTCTCCTAGCAGGAACGGTTTCCCCCGCCGGGGGATGGGGGAGTACTACAAATTTCTTTCTGCAACCATGGGTTGCAGGAAAGAAACTTTCACCATCTTTGCCCTGCTAGACATGGGCCGAACGACCCCCCGGTTTGGTTCTCGGCAGGACTTTCGAATATTGCAAAATTTTGGAACCGAATAACAAACCCCATTGAAGTCTATGGTATCCAAACTGTAAAAATCAAAGTTCCCATTTTGAAGGCTTATATGTAAGAAATTGGGCATACAAAGGGTATGGGGGTCCAGGTACTGCCCTGGGAGACATGTATCAATGAACACAAAGTTTGAAAAAAAACATAATTTTTAAATGAGCAGTGATTTACTGATTCTTAACCACTTCAGCCCAGGAATGATTTCCCACTTTAGGGCTAGAGCACTTTTTTGCGATTCGGCACTGAGTCGCTTTAACTGACAATTGCGCGATCGTGCAGTGTTGTACCCAAACTAAATTTGCGTCCTTTTTTTCCCACAAATAGAGCTTTCTTTTGGTGGTATTTGATCACCTCTGCCTCATTTCTGATCGCCGCTATAAACAAAAGAAGAGCAACATTTTTTCAAAAAAACCCAAATTTCTTACTTTTTGCTAAAATACAAATCCAAAAAACAAATTATAAAAAAACATTTTTTTCCATCGGTTTTGGCCGATTTATATCCTTCCTCACGTTTTTGGTAAAAAAAATCGCAATCGGAGTTTATTGATTGTTTTGCGCAAAATTTGCAGAGTTTACGGATGATGAGAATTCATTTCTGGGGTTTTTATTTTTATTTTTATTTTTTACTAGTAATGGTGGCGATCTGCAATTTTTAACAGTACTGCGATATTGCAGCGGACATGTCGGACCATTTTGACACTTTTTGGGACCATTGGCATGTATACAGCGGTCACTGCTATAAAAATGCACTGATTAGTGTGTAAATGCCATTGGCAGTGAAGGGGTTAACCTGGAGGGGCGCTCTAAGGGTTAACTGTGTTCCCTGGGAGTGTTCTAACTGTGTGTGGGCTGGCCCGGCTGGGGGAAGGGAGTGATCACGGCTTCCATATACAGGAAGCCTGTGATCACAGCCCTTCCCCCTCTAACAGAACAGAGATCCGTGTTTACTTACATGGACCTCCATTCTCTCACTGCGGGGGGGCCATCGCGGGTAGCCGGCAACAATCGAGTCTGCCCTACCCGCTCCCTGGCCCCCTCGGACACAGTGAGTGCGCCTCCGGCGGCGCACGCTCACAGCACTAGTTATCGCAGCCGCCGTCATATGACGGTGGTTTGCGATAACGAGCCACTCTGTCGCCGTCAGACTGCAGTCAGCGGTCGGCAAGTGGTTAAAGTGTACCATAAAATGAGAAATAACAATAAACAAGAAAAATTCCTTTAAGTATAGTTCTTGGGGGGTCCCCTTAGTCTGCCTGTAAAGTGGCACATCTGTACCGTGTATAGAACCTGCTGCAGGAATTATGACATTTATAAAGCCAAAAAATGTAATTTTCCCTGCAATCTTTCTTTGTTTTGTAAACAGTGGCTTGGGGGGCCAGTCTGTATGATGAGGCCACTATTTAGTGCACTCGGAACAAGATTAGAGATTTTTTGGATAAATTCTGGTGTCTCTTTCGCAGACTTTGGATAGAAGTAACAGGTGCGGAAAAATTGGGCTTTGGGTGTTGGTGGTGCCTTCACATTGTAACATTATAGAAGTACTCTTGATGAAAGGTGCAGAAAAATTGGTCTTTGGGTGTTAATTGTGCCCATAAAATCTACACCAAAAATTTCTTAAAGATGAAATCAACACCCACAAAGCTAAACAGCCTGGACAGTCTTTCAGAGATTCCAGATCCAGAAAGCACTTAATCAGCAACATCGGCATCAGGGGCTTGATAGCTGCTGCTAATCCAGGACTGATTCATTTTGATAAATGTCAGCTGGTCCATGGAGTCTGTGGACAGATGCGCTTTCTTATCTGCCACAAGACCTCTGGCAGCACTGAATGCCCATTCGGAAAGCACACTGGATGCAGGGCTGCCCAGCAACTCCATTGCATACTGGGCAAGTTCTGTCCAGTGTTTTTTTCTCATGACCCAGTAACCCAGGGGATTGTCAGTTGGAAAGCTCTCCATGTCTGTTTTCTCCCCTAGATAATCTTCCACGAAATGATGCAGACGCTGCCGAAGGGTTGTGGAAGCTGACAGCCCTGGGCGCCAAGGATTAAAAGAATTAAAAGCATCACTGAAGCTTCCCCCTTCTCCACTGCTCCTCTCTTGACCAACAGAAGCATCAAAACTATGTTTTCCACAATACTGTAACCTACCAGAGTCTGGAAAGGCGTTACATAAACGCCTCTTTAAGGTGTCCTCAAGAGATTTCATTTTCTGCTCCCTCTGTGGGGATGGGATGAGTTCCGAGACTTTTCCAATGTAACGGTGGTCAAGTGATCCTTCTCCTTGATGCCACGTATTGTCGGGTCCTTTCGCAAGCTTTGAAGAATGAGGGAGCCCATGCAACGCAAGTTTGCAAGGGCATGTGAAGAAGACTCCTCGGGGTCACTGAGGATTACAGTATCTGGAACTACCTCCTCCCAGCCACATACTACTCCCAAGTGTTCTGGGAATGGAAAACCATCTGTTAACTACTTAAGCCCCGGAGCCCTTTTTTACACTTGTCGTTTACAAGTTAAAATCAGTTTTTACTTACAACCCCAAACATTATATATTTTTTTTTCAAACACCCTAGAGAATAAAATGGCAATCGTTGCAATACTTTTTGTCGCACCATATTTGTGCAGCACTCTTTCAAACGCAATTTTTAAAAAAAAAAAAATCACTTTTTTGAGTTAAAAAATAAGACAACAGTAAAGTTAGCCCAATTTTTTTGTATATTGTGAAAGAGGATGTTAAACTGAGTAAATATATACCATACATGTTACGGTTGAAAATTGAGCACACTTGGCGACAAACTCCGGTACTTAAAAATCTCCATAGGCGACGCTTTAAAAATGTGTAACGGTTACCAGGTTAGAGGTACAGGGAGGTCTTTTGCTAGAATTATTGCTCACACTCTGGCGATCGCGGCGATACCTCACATGTGTGGTTTTCTTAGCTTTACGGATTTTTTAGTTATTTTTTTAACACTGTTCCTTTAAAAAAAAAATCTGATCACACTGCTATCACAAGGAATGTAATAGGCGATGACAGGTACTCTTTATGGAGGGATCGAGGGTCTAAAAGACCCCCCATCCCTCCTTTGCACTTCACAGTATTCAGATCACCAAAAACGGTGATTATGAATACTGTAATTTTTTTTAACACTGGCGCCGTTGGCCGCCAAGTAAACCGGAAGTGACGTTGTGACATTGCTTCCGGCTTCCACAGGGACTCCTCACAGCAGCTGAATGTGTCCGATCAGAGCTCCGGTCTTTCGGTGGGACGGGAGGCCGCAGAAGAGCGGCAGACGGTGGCGGGAGGGGGGGATGTCCCCTCCTGCTCCTTGGGATAACGACCGAACAGTTCCCGAGCCAGACGGCCATTATCACTGGATAGCCGGCCACTTGCTCTAAAAAACAGTATCAGGGTATAGCCTGTAGCTGGAGGCTATACCTTGATACTTCCACTTAAAGCTGCCGCCGTTTATAAGCGGCGATTCGCGTTAAGTGGTTGATGTACATTATCTCACAAAAGTGAGTACACCCCTCACATTTTTGTAAGTGTTTTATTATATCTTTTCATGTAACAACACTGCAGAAATGACACTTTGCTAAAATGTAAAGCAGTGAGTGTACAGCTTGTATAACAGTGTAAATTTGCTGTTCCCTCAAAATAACCCAACACACAGCCATTAATGTCTAAACCCCTGGCAACAAAAGTGAGTACACCCCTAAGTGAAAATGTTCAAATTTGGCCCAATTATCCATTTTCCCTCTCTGGTTTTATGTGACTCATTAGTGTTACAAGGTTTCAGGTGTGAATGGGGAGCAGGTGTGTTAAATATGGTGTTATCGTTCTCACTCTCTCATACTGGTCACTGGAAGTTCAACATGGCACCTCATGGCAAAGAACTCTCTGAGGATCTGAAAAAAAGAATTGCTGCTCTACATAAAGATGGCCTAGGCTATAAGAAGATTGCCAAGGCCCTGAAACTGAGCTGCAGCACAGTGGCCAAGACCATACAGCAGTTAACAGGACAGGTCCCAATCAGAACAGGCCTCGCCATGGTCAATCAAAGAAGTTGAGTGCACGTACTCAGCTTCATATTCAGAGGTTGTCTTTGGGAAATAGATGTATGAGTGCTATCAACATTGCTGCAGAGGTTGAAGGGGTGGGGGGTCAGCCGGTCGGTGCTCAGGCCATACGCTGCACACTGCATCAAATTGGTCTGCATAGCTGACGTCCCAGAAGGAAGCCTCTTCTAAAGATGATGCACAAGAAAGCCTGCAAACAGTTTGTTGAAGACAAGCAGACTAAGTACATGGATTACTGGAACCATGTGGTCTGATGAGACCAAGATAAACTTATTTGGTTCAGATGGTGTCAAGCGTGTGTGGTGGCAACCAGGTGAGGAGTACAAAGACAAGTGTGTCTTGCCTACAGTTAAGCATGGTGGTGGGAGTGTCATGGTCTGGGGCTGCATCAGAGCTACAGTTCATTGAGGGAACCATGGATGCCAACATGTACTGTGACATTCTGAAGCAAAGCATGATCCCCCCCTTTGGAGACTGGGCCACAGGGCAGTTTTCCAACATGATAATGACCCCAAACACACCTCCACTGCCTTGCTAAATATGCTGAGGGTAAAGGTGATGGACTTTCCAAGCATGTCTACAGACCTAAATCCTATTGAAAATCTGTGGGGCATCCTCCAATGGAAGGTGGAGGAGCGCAAGGTCTCTAACATCCACCAGCTCCGTGATGTCGCCATGGAGAAGTGGAAGAGGACTCCAGTGGCAACCTATGAAGCTTGCCCTGTTCTTGATGCCACACAGAGTCTGCTCCAGCAGGAACACAAAGGGGATTGTGTTACTGATGCATGCATTGTCACGGCTCACCATCCTCAAATGGTGACACGCATGGTGGCATGGGGAAAAAAAAGCAGAGCCAGGCTGAGCCTGTCGTGCCATACTCACACAGGTACTCATTGATGGCCCTCTGCTGCATGTGCAGCCACTGCAGCATTGCCAAAGTCATGTTCCACCTTGTGGGCATGTCACAAATCAGGTGGTTTATGGGCAGGTGGAATTCCTGCTGAATTTAAGCCAGCACTGGCTGTGTATGGCTATAGACTCTTCTGGCCTGCTTTAGGAGATCTTCCAACTGTGGGTACCTGCTTAACCAGTTCCACACTGCCTACCGTCTATTTACGGCGGCAGTGTGGACGCTGGCCGCAAATCGGCGTAAAAAGGCGGCGATCTGCGAATGGCCGCTAGGGGGCGCACGCCCACCGCACTCCTGAGGAGTGTGCCCGCGGCTTGGGCGGACCCGATGTCCGCCAGCGAGCCGCGATGAGCGGCCACAGGCAAAGAGCGGGGAACCGCTGATGTAAACACCGCGGTTCCCCGCTCTGTTAGTGGGGGCATGGGAGATCTACTGATCCCTGTCACTGGGATCAGTTAGATCTCTCATGCCCATGGTAGCCCAACCCCCCCTCCCCCACAGTAAGAACACACCCAGGGAACATAGTTAACTCCTAGATCTCCCCCTGCAGGTTAACCCCTTCACTGCCAATGACATTTATACAGTAATCAGTGGACATTTAAATTTCTGATCGCTGTATAAATGTCATTGGTCCCAAAAAAGTGTAAAAAATGTCGGACATGTCCGCTGAAATATCGCAGAACCGCTAAAAATCACAGATTGCCGCCATTACTAGTAAAAAAAAAATAAAAACCCCAGAAATTAATTCTCACCATCCATAAACGTGGCCACTTTTGCGCAAACCAATCAATAAATGCCGATTGAGATTTTTTTTATCACAAATATGAGGAAGAATATAAATCGGGCAAAACCGGTGAAAAAATTTTTTTTTATGTTTTGTTTTGGGTTTGAATTTTAGCAAAAAGTAAGAAATGTGTGTTTTTTTGCAAAATAGTCGCTCTTCTTTTGTTTATAGCGGTGATCAGAAATAATGCAGAGGGGATCAAATACCACCAAAAGAAAGCTCTATTTGTGGGAGAAAAAGGACGCAAATTTCGTTTGGATACAATGTCCTACGACTGCGTAATTGTCAGTTAAAGCGATGCAGTGCCGAATCGCAAAAAGTGCTCTGGTCCTAACCTGGGAAATTCTTCCGGGGCTGAAGTGGTTAAGAAATTTTAGAACAATAATATGGCTCTCTATGCGGCTGGAAGAACAGTAATATGGCTCTATGCGGCTGCAATAGACTTTTCCCATACACTTTGGAGATGATTTTAAAACAGTAATATGGCTCTATGCGGCTGCAATAGACTTTTCCCATACACTTTGGAGATGATTTTAGAACAGTAATATGGCTCTATGCGGCTGCAATCGACTTTTCCCATACACTTTGGAGATGATTTTAAAACAATAATCTTTCCCTTAAAGCAACAGCTGGAACCTTTCCCTGTACAACGTGATGATGATTTTAGAACAATAATCTTTCCCTTAAAGCAACAGACTCTACCTAGTCCAGTCAGATCGTTCTGTGCAGCAGGATGAGCTCTGCAATCTGTCCCTCAAAGCAGCAGTACTGGTATCTCTCCCTAGTCCACAATCAGATCGTTCAGTAATGTAGGATGAGATGTTGTGCAATCTGTCCCTCACAGAGCCAGCAGCATCCTCTCCCTAAACTATCCTGAGAACATATGATATGCAGCACAGTGACTCCAGCCCCATATAGAGGCTGGGTCACATGGTGCACTGGCCAATCACAGCCATGCCATTAGTAGGCATGGCTGTGATGGCTTCTAAGGGAAAACCAGTGAAACACTTGTTGATTGGCTGCCCTTGGCAACTGTTCAACACATGGAATAAAATACCAGAACCCCGGACCCGAACCCGGACTTTTTTTGAAAAGTCCGGGTTCAGGTCCGGGTCCCGAACACCCCAAAGTTCGGTACGGACCCGAACTTTACAGTCCGGGTTCGCTCAACTCTAGTCGTGTGGTATAGCAGGGGTAGACCGGAAATTTGAGGAATGCGAGGAGCAGAATTGCATCCCTTTTGTGTGGCTTTCAGTTGCTCTTGCCAACGGGCTGAGTGGTGGGAGGTTAAATGCCTTGTCAAGCATGTGGTACCCAAATGGCTGGTGTTCTTTCCACGCTTGATGTGCTTGAAGCAAAGTTTGCAAATTGCAACAGTGTGATCGGCTGCACATTTGCTAAAAAAGGCCCAGACAGCTGAGCTGTGGGAAGTGAGCCGGGAGATAACAGCTCCACGATCTGGTGAAATAGGGTGGCTGCTCTCTACTCTTCTGTGATGGCTGTCTCGTTGGAGTTGTGCCTCACCCTCACTTTCCTCCTCTGCTTTATCCAGCACCAAAATCGTGTCAGTGACCTCATCATCATCATCCTCTCCATCTTCATCATCACTGGAGCAAACTTGGCAATATGCTGCAGCTGGGGGAACATGACTGCCAATTTGTTGTTTACCAGTGTTCTACCCTCTCTGTAGGCTCATGTTCCTACCTTATTCAACCTCAGAATCAGGATCTGAATCAAGTAATGGCTGTGTATTGTCAAGGAGCAAGTGGCTGACCCTGTGTTCAAATAACTCAGCTGTCTCCTCCATGCCTGATGCTGGGGCTATAGCAAGAGTAGCTGTGGACAAGGAGGCAGAATAAGCCACTCTGGCAACTACGGTGGACTGCACATTGGTCTCTGCTTGGGTGATGGAGAATGAGGATGGTTTAGTAAGCCTCTCCACCACCTCCTCTGCATGTTGTGGCTGGATAGCATGGGCAACATCACTAAACAGAGTTAATGATGCCCTGTTTGAGGATGGACCACATCCACCTTTGCCTGTGGACACAGACGCTGCTGGTTCCCTCACAGTGCCATGGGAACACCTGCCTCTCCTTGTTGGCCTCCCAGACATGATGCGGGGGGTTTATTAACAAAATGTAACAAAGAGGGGGAAATGTGTACATGGATGCAATGGAAAGTGGTGTTTGGTGCACTTGTACTCACTACACAGACACACTCCACTGACACACTACAATATACTGCAGTAAAACTGCACTGATGCATTGCTATATATTGCGGTAAACGTGCACTAACGATCTGAAATATACTGCGTTAAACGTGCAATAATGCACTGAAATATTCTGAGTTAAACGTGCACTAATGCACTGCAACATACTGCGGTAAACCTGCAATAACGCACTTAAATATACTGTGTTAAATGTGCAGTAATGCACTGAAATATACTGCCTTAAACGTGCAGTAACACATTGCAATGTACTGTGTTAAAAATGCACCAATGCCTGAAATATACTGTGTTAAATGAGCTCTAACACACTGCAATATACTGCGGTAAACCTTAAATAATGCACGGAAATATACTGCGTTCAACGTGCACTAACGCACTGAAATATAATACGTTAAACTTGCACTAACGCACTGCAATATTATACTGCGGTAAATGTGCAATAATGCACTGAAATATACTGCTTTAAACGTGCATTAATGGACTGAAGTATACTGCTTTAAACTTGCAGTAACGTATTGCAATATACTGTGGTAAACGTGCACCAACGCACTGAAATATACTGCGTTGCACATGCACTAACATACGGTAATATACTGTGGTAGATCGCCAAATAACGCACTGAAATATATTGTGTTAAATGTGCACTAATGCACTGCAATATACTGAGGTAAATGTGCAATAACACACTGAAATATACTGTTTTAAACGTGCATTAATGGACGGAAATATACTGCAGTAATCGTGCAGTAACGCACTGCAATATACTGCGGTAAACGTGCAGTAACACACTGAAATGTACTGTAGAAAACCTGCTTTGCCAAAATAAAATGACACTAAAGTAAAAATGAAGGGTTGCACTACTCTCACACTGTACTATTAGTAGATTCACACTAATGTGACTAAAGTAAAAATGAACGGTACCACTATACTCACACTGCACTATCACTAAATTCACACCAAACTGACACTCTACACTTGCAATAAAATCCCAATAGTGTGCCATAGCACACTAACTCACTAGTAGCACTGAACAGAGACCTGTTCTATCTCTCTCCACACCAATATCACACCGCAAATGTGCACAGTGGGAAGAATATTTTTACAGTGTGGGGTGAGACTAAGAACAATAAACCATGATTGGATAGAGTCATCATCACAGTGTCATGGCTCTGACAGTGCTATATGCCCTGAATGGGCAAAGCTTTTATTGCTTCAGCCAATCAGGGCTTCCAATGCACTGTGTGGTGGCACAGTGCATTGTGGTCGCTCGGCGGCCCAGACAAACGGTTAGATGCCCTGATAATTTGGTTGTTCGTCAGATGAATGAACAGTCAATGTTCGGCCCGAACTCATGCTCGGGCTGAACCATTCACCCAGCTCTATTGCCTGCCTTACTTACTTTTCCCTGTATTTCAGTTAAAGGCAACTGCAGTGTGTTTATAATACATAAATTCGATTTAGTCTTAATTACTTTTATCTAATTTGCCTCTCATACAGTACAGAGCTGTGTCTTGTGCATCTCCATACTGTAATGCACCCAAAAGCCCAAGCTTTGCTTATCTCACACAGTGATTAAGTGTTAATGCCATTACTGTTACAATTATTGGATAACTGTTACAATGGGAGAACCCCCTTTAACATGTGTAGTGCCCCCATAGTAATAGGTGATTTTTGTAGTGGGTTTTTGCAGGAGAGGCAAGTTTAGTCAGGCCTGACAATAAGAGCAGGCCTGAGTGTTTTGATCTGGGCAGGGGAGTGGCCCAGGGAGGGCTGAAGATTGCAGGAAGGAACACCCTTTGGATACTCCTCCCATTTGCTTCTGGAAGGCTCTGGAAAAGAGGATGTTTGAGGAGGTTTCACTTTTTGAAGTATGTTAACAGGTTCCCCACTGCGCGCCGTCTTTTCACGGCGGCAGTCTGGGAGCCCTGCGCGAATCGCCATAAATAAGCGGCGATTCGCATTTGGCCTCCTGGGGAGTGTGCCCGTGGCTCGGGCGGACCCGATGTCCGCCGGCGAGCCGCGATGAGCGGCTACAGGGAAAGAAGGGGAACCGCCGATGTAAACACGGCGGTTCTCCGCTCTGTTAGTAGGGGCATGAGAGATCTACTGATCCCTGTCACTGGGATCAGTTAGATCTCTCATGCCCATGTTAGCCCAACCCCCCCACAGTAAGAACACACCCAGGGAACACGATTAACCCCTAGCTCTCCCCCTGCAGGTTAACCCCTTACACTGCCAATGACATTTATACAGTAATCAGTGGACATTTAAATTTCTGATCGCTGAATAAATGTCATTGGTCCCAAAAAAGTGTCAAAATGTTCCGACATGTCCCCCCCAATATCGCATTACCGCTAAAAATCGCAGATCGCCGCCATTACTAGTAAAAAATTTAAAAAAATAAAAACCCCAGAAATTAATTCTCACCATCCGTAAACGCGGCCACTTTTGCGCAAACCAATCAATAAACGCCGATTGCAATTTTTTTATCGCAAATATGAGGAATTATATAAATCGGCCAAAAACGGTGAAAAAAAATGTTTTTTATATTTTTTTTTTGGATTTGAATTTTAGCAAAAAGTAAGAAATTTGTGTTTTTTTGCAAAATGGTCGCTCTTCTTTTGTTTATAGCGGCTATAAGAAATGACGCAGAGGCGATCAAATACCACCAAAAGAAAGCTCTATTTGTGGGAAAAAAAGGACGCAAATTTTGTTTGGGTACAACGTCGCACGACCGCGCAATTGTCAGTTAAAGCGACGGAACGCCGAATCGCAAAAAGTGCTCTGGTCCTAAAGTGGGAAATTCTTCCGGGGCTGAAGTGGTTAAGGAGCCCTGACCAATCCCCACCCTGGTTTGGCAGGGGGCAGGCCTCCTTAAATACTGTGATCTGCCCAGTTGGAGGGAGGAGAGTGTATCGGGTGGAAGAGAGAGATGTAGCAGAGGTGCTGTGGAGGCCTCACTCGGGAAGGGAGCCCCCAGTCTGGGGGGTGACCTTGAGGCCTGGTGGCTCGGGAGCAGGAAGAGGAGTTGGTTCCTGGAGCGGCACAAGGGAGAAGGAAAGCTGTAGAGAGGACTCTTTAAAGGATCCACCAGTGTCGATGAGTGGCAGCCACTGGGAGCTGGAGGAGAAGGCTGGAGCAGACTGGGAGAAGACAATGGACAATCTGTAGAGGTCGGAGGAGCCAGTCAGGGGAGCGATGTTGGTGTCATTGGATGTGAGGTAAGCTGGAGTGGCCTGGAAGAGGATGGGCTGGGAGCAGTAGTCCATCAAGACTCGGCTAGAGAATTTTACTTAGCTACACTCTGAGGGCCCGTGGCCTTACAATTGAGTGCCCGTGTCCCTTGCCTGTGACGGACGGCCCGAGGGTCCTGCTGACAAGGAAGTGCAGGCCTCACCACTTGCTAGCAGGGGTGGAGGAAGCTGTCATGGAGGCTTGATAGATTTCCCTTCAGGCCTAAGAGTAAGGAAGCAAGTGTTGTGCAGGAGAGAAGTGAAAGAGTGTAACGGTCAGCAAGTATTAGTACTGGAGGAAGAAGGAGAGTAACGGTCAGCAAGCATCGGTGCTGGAGGAAAAAGGAGTGTATATATGGGGGTGTATATAGAATGATCCTATATCCTAATCTACTGGGCATCCCACAGTCGTCCCTACCCTATCCAAGTTTAACCCCTCAATAAAACAACAAAAACAAAGTACCAGCCTGTTCAGTGACTACAGATGAACGGAAAAATGTGTGATTAAGGGCAGAGAGACAGGTGAACCACAACTACCAGCCACTTCTAAGGGGGGCATTGGCTACACATGTTTCACCCAGTAGTTGCTTAATCAGAGTGATAATTAAATTTACAAATGGAGAGCTTGCCAAAGAGATTAAGTTGAGCTAGCTGTGATGAAACCTTAGTCCCAGGCTATGTGAGGTCATCTTCATATGCAGTAACTTTGTGAGTGCCAAACAGAGTGCAGAAGCCTGCAATGTCTAGTAAAGAGCATATTTCTACAGGAAAGGTTCTGTTAGGAAAAAGAACTATCTCCGGCTGAGATCTGTTGTTTCCGCGGAGGTGCGCACATTTGCGCGCGTGCGCGCGCTCCCGTGCGCGTTCGCGCGCTCCCGTGCGCGCCCGCGTGCGCGCGCGCTCCCGTGCGCGCGCACGCGCCGGAAACGGCGCCAAATGGGCCTATTTAAGCCTGGAGACTGCTGGGACCAAGTGCTGCTCGCTCTACAGCGTTCCCGACCTGTAAGCCCCAGCTCTGGATACCAGTTCCCGTGTTGCTCTGCCTCCTGTTGACCCGGCTTGTCCTGACCTGCTGTCTTCTACCTGCACCGACCCCGGCTACCCACGACCATCCGATTGTCTGTTCCCTTGTACCTCTGCTGCCCGCCCGTTAACGAACCTTGCTTGGACTTCGACTATTCTTTCGCCTGATCCTTTGTACCTTCCTGCCAGCCTGTTGCCGACCCAGCCTGAACGACCATCCTTCTATCTGCACGTCTCCTGGAGCATCGCTACGTCATCGGTGACCCTCCAGCCCTCGTGCCATCCCGCACTCTTGGGCCTCTGTCTCCACTACCAGGGGTCCTTGAATCGGGTGCGCAAGAGCGGTTGTTCCCTGCACAAGACAGACTCCACCGTCAGGTACGTGACAGGTTCTATCATGAGAACAAAAATTAAGGGGGGTTGTCAGAAGCTGGATCACCTGCTGGTGGCATTGTGGTGCCACACTGCTAAAGGTGCAGTGTCTCCCAGCAGCCAGCAGATTCCAGTAATTAAGCACCACCCAATGCTGGCTGCCGGGAAGGTATATAACCCCTCCCATGATTTGCAACTTCGCTTCAGTATTTTGCCTATCAGCCAGATATTTGATTGCTGATTTTGCTTGATCCTGATTCCTGCTGTGATCCTGTACCCTGCTACCTCTCATCTGCTCCCCTTGTACCTGATCTGTCCTAGTTCACTCTTCCTAACTGTTCCTTGCACCTCTGGTTTTACCCTGTTATTCCCTGCTTCCCTTTTGTTTATATAAATTGCTGCCAATAGTTACCTGCACTCAATATCCCTCACAGGGATATGGGGTATCCTTGGCATGTACCATTAGAAATTGGGAAGAAGTTAAAGTGTATGCCATTTGCTTTGACTGCCACTGTAGGAATGGAGTATATCACATGAATCATTTTCTGTATATGGCAACCTAAACCAATATGAGATAGCCTTTCCGAGGTGAAGTTCCAATCCACCCTATCAAAGCTTTTTCAGTGTTGGTTCCTCTCTTTGGTGTGCAAATGCACTGGATTGGGGTGGATTAGGATTGGCATAAATGACAATATGTGGCTTGTGAGGATCTTAGTGTCTTGGTCTGGATCAGCACCTGTGACCTCTGTGATGTCTGAATGTAGCTCTTCTCACTGTGCCACCTGAGATGATGGACATCTTCCTGTCTGATCTCTTAGGGCAATCTTGTCTTGTCTCTTACTTCTGGTGAGCCTTGAACTCTTTGCTCCTCCCACAAACTTCCTGATTTAAACCATATCTCTTCACGTCCTGTTTGCCAGATTATTGTGCTCTCTCCAGCCAAAATCGTGCTCCCTTGCATACCTGCAGTTGTTCTTATGTTCACTACCAGGTGTTACCAACATCTGGATTGTTCCTCGACTACACTTCTGCTTGATCCCAACCTGCAACCACTTATTACTGACCTTTGACTATTTTGCTGACACTGCTTCTGCTTACCTGAACCCTGGCTTTCTCTTCTCCTGAGGGGTGATCCTGAGGATTGCGACCTGGTACTAACACACAGCAAAACCAGTCTCCACCATCAGGAGCTCTGGTGAATACCAGTTAGTGCTTAGACCCCGCACCTTGGGTGAGCCTGCATCATCCTCAGGGTGAACTGCTTGTGTACTTATCCTGCTGGTCAGTCAAAGCCTTTCTACTGCTATAGCAACTGGTCTCTTAGACTGACTGCTGACTGTGACACAGTTAATATTTTCAGGTGGTATTTGCTACATTCAGTGGGATCGTTACTTTATTTAGGTGTAACTGAGTTATACGCAGTGAGTGTGTCAAGAGGAAAAAGGGCACCCTCAAGAACCTTTTTTTACCGCAAAGCATTCCTTCATTATAGTAAAAAATGTTTAGGCATCAGTATCCCCCTTCACAGCCCCTTTTACTTACCTGAGCCCTCAGCTGTGCTTGACTGCAGCTTTTTTCTCCCCTCCCTTCATGGTCTCACAGGCATTGTCGAGGCAGTGAAAACCATTTGTTCCAGCTGCTGTCAATCAAAGCCAGTGATGAGGGATTGGGGATAGGGCCAAATCCCACTGTCTGGGTACAAAAGTACCATGCTATCCATGCAGTGCATTTCCAAAAGTAGTGCGTGTACTACAATTGGTGCGATGATGTAAGATTTGAGCCCTTGCGAAATGAATGGGCTCAAAACACACCACACTGAATCGCATGTGAATTACACAGACATGTGCAGTGCGTTCCTGTGCTATTTATAGTGTAAACTGAAGTTCTATGAGATTTAGCCAGTCGGGCCTTGACCTTACCTAAGAGAAGTTCAGTTTTGACTCCCTTAGCACAATGGCCAGGGAGGGAGTGCACTAAGGAAGCAGTGTCAAGCATGGACACTATGACATCAGTTTGGGCACTGACAGATTTGTGTATGTGTCTCTGACAGGTACATGAATCGGACTCAAGCACTGACAAATTCGGTATTACAGCATACCCTGGTAGAATTCTAAAAGGTGTCACCCTTTATTAATTCCCCCCGCCCCCCATTTTTTTTCTTTTTATAATTGTAGCATGTATTTGACCTATACAACAATAGGACAGTTGGCACTGACAGGGGAACTTGAGGCTCCTATTCCTTACAAAAAAAACATCATAAACATGAACACAGAAGAATTAACAATTCAAAGAACACTGTATCCGAAGCACGAATTGTCAATACAAGTGTGTGATAGCGCTCTAGGAGGTCCCAAAGTCCATGAGAATCAGGGGTGCATGAAATCAGAGACACATTCGCAGATAAATAAAGAATCTTTCTAAAAAATGTCCACCAGCCACCAAGTGAAGAGAACTTCCCAAAGTGAGATGAATTTCCACCGTGCTGCGTGCTCATAGAATCAAATCTGCTTACCAGACATAACCCGTAAATGGGCTCATAGCACTGAGAAATCAGCCACTAACCGGTTGTATAGTAGAGACTCCTTCGTCCCAATCAGAACGAACAATACCGATGATACCTCCACTGGTGTAGGCTGGGAATGCGGCAAATCAGTCCACATGTGTAAAAAGAATCTCACATAGTGTGACTCCGTTTCAAAACATTTTATTATAAGCCCCTAATTAAAATCACACTTACAAACATTTTATAAATGTCAGCCTGAATCGCAATCTTAATGTGGATAATAGCGTCTCACCGCTCCTGAGGGAAGGCTTCAGCTTGTGTACACAGCGTGGGTACACTGCTTCCTCCGCTCCGCTGGAGATGCACAGATCACTTCCTGTCAGTTCCTGTCGTGGGGTCACGCCTGACACGTTTCGTGATCACAACTTTTACGGAGGGCGTCTGGGTTTTGTTCAGTTTTACATTAATATTGTCTGTTAGGGGAATGTAGATAATCATCTACCCAAACAAATTAGGCTGCCACACAATCTCTGTGGGGAAGGGATAACTGATGTAAGGGGGGAATGAATACACTAGGTTAGGGGGACACTGATATAAAGTTCCCCCTTATATCAGTAACCTCCCTTACCTTAGTGTATTCACTCTGCAGAAGGTGGTCTCTACCTCTGTTCGCAAGAGCCCCCCCACATCAGAGTTATGGGCTTTCCCCATTAAATATGTGTCCTCAGAGTTCCCCTTTACATGATAGTCTGCAGGTTTCCCTCTTTATAGTGCAAGGAGGAACTCAGTGGACCCTGGTGTAAAGGGGAACTCTGCAGATCCTGATGTAAAGGGAAATTCTGATGTAAAGTTGAACACTGCAGACTCGAATGTAAGGGGGAGCTCTGGTGTCCAGAGCCCCCCTTACATCGGAGTTCCCCCTTACACCAGAGTCCACAACATTCCCCCTTACATCATGCAGTGTTACTCTTTGCATCAGAGTTCACCTTTACATCAGGGTCCACAGAGTTTTCCCTTGCACTGTAAGGGGGGATCCTGCAGACTCTGATGTAAGGGGGAACCCTGTGGAATCTTGTGTAAGGAAGGGGGGCTCTGGTGACCAGAGACCCCTTTTCATCCGAGTTCCCATTTACATCAGGAGCCCCAGTGTTCCCCTTTTCATCAGGGTCTGCAGAGTTCACCCTTATATTATAAGGTAGAACCCTGCAGACTATGATGTAAAGAGGAACTCTCTGGTCTCTTACGTAAAGCAGAACTTTGTGAACTATGATGTAAAGGGGGACTCTGAAGTCTGATGTAAAGAGGAACTCTGTAGTCTCTTATGTAAAGCAGAACTTTGTGAACTATGATGAAAAGGGGGACTCTGAAGTCTGATGTAAAGGGGAACTCTGTGGACTCTAGTTTAAGGGGGGCTCTGGTGACCAGAGAGCCCCTAACATCAGAGTTTCCCTTTACACCAGAGTATGCAGCATTCCTCCTTACATCAGAGTCCTCGGAGTTCTCCTTTTCATCAGGGTCCACACAGTTCCCTTTTATGTCAGGGTCCACACAGTTCCCTTTTATGTCAGGGTCCACAGAGTTCCCTTTTGCACTGTAAAGGGGAACCCTGCAGGCTCTGATGTGCTTGGTTATTTTACAGTGCCCTTCATGTAAAAGGAGAAATATGTATTTTGCCTTTTGTTATACATTAAGCACATCACTAATTGCACTGGCTATGCGTCTGTAATTTAAATATTGATATTTGCACTGAAAACTGTCATTTTGGCTAACTTTGTGAATTATAATTAAAATTTGGCTCTGTCAGTAAATTGTTTGTGTCATGTCAGTAAATTTCACTTCAGGTTTTTTTTGTAACCCTGCCCAGTAAGCAATGACTGGTATGAGCATCTGAGAAGCCAAATGTAGAGAGATCTTTCCAGTACCACAAGGCTCTCCAAAAGAAATAGGAAAAATGTTACCCTGTAGTATTTACCAAAAACTGATATATCAGTTCTAGGTAGACCGACTGTTTAATAAATACATTTTTGGCAGACCGAGAAAATGTAATTTATTTTCCCATTATGCTGACGGTTCACAGCAAGGGGGAGATTTCTCGCAGTGTCAAATGTTGCATACAATTCAATGTTCATTTTTGGCAAGGCGTTTTACCTGAATAATGTTTGACTTATTGCTTGTGCTCTAAGTAATGATTTTTTTTTATTATATACCTTATACAACAAAAAATATACAATGATTAATGAATTAGTAGAAAGTAATAGAATCAATTATTTTGTTAGAGATTCCTACAGCTATAATAGTTATAATGGAGAGTATCATTAATCACCAGTTTTCATTTTTCACTCTCTTAGCTGGCTGCACCTAAATACACAACCAATAGCGTGAATGTAGGTTTTTCAAATATGGACTGAATTTAATTTGTCTTTCGTTCTGTCAGTTATGCATTTTAAACCTTTTCTGCAACCATCTCTATTGTATTCACTATAAAATTTACAAAATGTTAAATACCAGCATTAAATATAAATAGAATGATAGAATCTTAGAGGCATAACTAAAAACCGCTGTGTCTTGATGTACAATTGGCAAAAAGTAATGTTGAATTTGGTGGTTCTGAGACTGTGATATGGATGGTAAATTCATCATCTCCTGTATCTGTGGCAACAATGTAGAATGTATTATGTTCAGTGAATTATTTAACGACTGTATTTAAGCAGTTAGAGTGTGAGAATCTCCCTGGAATTTAAGCTCTGGTACTGTAATGCCACATTTCTCAACCAGGGTGCCCCAAAGAGTCCTCAGGCGTGCAGCAGGCAAAAGGACAAAAATCTGCCCCAACTCTGTACAGCCTGATCTGAAAGCATTCTGTGTTAACTCCTGTATGCAGGCAGAAGGGAGAGAGCACAGCCCACATCTCCTCTCGGCTCCTCTCCTCCTCTCTGCTGTTATCGCTTTTCCTGTCGACAACCCAGAATGTTGTGGGGGCTGCCCGCCTGCATCCTACCAACTGATGACATCATCAGTTGCTAAGGACACATCAGGCACCAGTAGAGTATTCTGGGTTGCTGATGGGACCAGAGATAACAGCAGAGAGGAGGAGAGAGTCAGGAGGAGGTGCAGGCTGTGCTCTCTCCCTCTTGTCTGTATACAGAGCACTCTCAGATCAGACCGTAAAGGGTGTGATTACCACCCCCTATCTTCTCCCCAGACTGCTTCTGTCCCAGCAGCAGAAAATGCAGGTAGGGGGCAGTAATCCAACTCTATACAGTCCCAACCTGAGAGTGATCTTAGCTCTCCTCCTGTATACAGACAGGAGGGAGAGGAGCTGGAGGGGACAGGGGGAGGGGGGTGGAAGCACACCCCACACCTCCCTCTTCCCAAATCTCTTCTTCCCTCTGCTGCTGTCACTACTCCTGTAGTGATGAGAGGGATGTGGTGGGATGAGAGGTTTTGTGCTAGGAGGGGTGATGTGGAGGGTTGAAGAAGGAACAGGATATGTACTAGGAGGGGGATTTATGCTAGGATGGGGGATTTGAGGGGGAGGTTGTGCTAATAGAGGGGATTTGGGGGGGGGGGGGGATTTACAACCTACAAACCAAGAACCTTATTTTGAAAGAAAAATGGACTTTGAAGGCATGCTGGTTAAAAAATTCAATTATAGACTTTATTTGTTACAAAATGGCACCCACGTGCCAAAAATACAAAACATCTACAGATGCTTTAAAATATATGTAACACACAAGACATGTAATTGGAATGACCTGTTTGGCCAATGAAGATCCCCGGGGGTGCTGACCACTAATAAGTGAACCAGGACCCTGTGGGGTCAGACATAGGGTATCATACATGTTGCTGGACTAAATCTTCTCATGCGCAACCCAATACCTTAAGTGCTTTGAATAGCACTCATAACAGCAATAGTAACTTATAACATAAAAATGTAATGGTTACGTCAATATGGGTTCCAGCAGCAGGTGTAGAGGAAGAAAATTGCTCAACTAGTTTTGCGCTTAAAAGATCCGCGCTTCATCTGGAGCTGAAGATAACAGACTACTAAAAGATAAATACAGACATGTCAGGGCATTATATAGACATATATCCAAGGGAGATTTTTTTACACAATACCACAGTAATAAATACATGTAAAGTGAGAATCACCTACATGGTATACATATAGATTATATAGCAGCAGCAGCGTGTCCCCCTCGGGTAAAGCAGGACACCCCGGTATGACGGGGCCCCCCCCTGCACAAACTGGGCCACCATCCACCCGACCCCTCGTCCCACAGAGACCCAAGGCCGCATCAGGTAAGTATGGGGGCCTGTATGCGATACAAAAATTATGTGTAGAAGAGATATGTCAGTAACATGTGTACAATCATAGTGCTGGAGTGTATATTAATACTAGCCCATAAGCACCTGAGAGCAGAGTATTTCCTAGGTAATCTTCAAATATGGAAAATAGAGATAACGGGCTAGTTGATTGTATGCACCCAAAATCACCAGAACGGGGGCCTGTAATGCAGTCATGGTGAGCACGATGGTCATAGTTTTCAACTTTGTGCTATGCGAGATGAATGTGAGTCACACTCAATCCGATGTACAAACGCTGTGGGACATAAAAAAGTTCCATTGTAAGGACAATAATAATAAGACATGGGGGTGCCGGAGAAATTCCCATACACCTGGTGTGTGACTTACCCGGTATGTGTGAAGGACAGTACCCCGGGAGGTCTATTCGTGCTGCTGACCTGGCCCTCAACTGCAATGGGCCTGTCCTATTATAGGGCATAACGCCCCAATCAATGGTGTCCACATCAAACCAACACGCCACCAAAAGGTGGCGTGTGACATCATCAACCCGGCCTGAAGCCAACGCGCGTGCGCGGCGCCAGTCCCACCCCCATCGAGTAGGGCGGTGTCATAGGGATAGACGCTCACCGTGCATCAGACAGGGGGAAAGAATGCCCACAGGAGGAAGGCAGGGAGAATCCATTAGGCGCTCCCCCTTGTGGATAACTCCCACTCCACAGCGCCCGGTACTGCGCAAGTTCCCAGAGAGGGACAGCACAGGGCGGGCTCTGACGCTGCCTGCAGCCGCATACTCACCCATGAATGCTGGTCCATTGGGCCCCAGAGACACGGGAAGGATGGAAAAGGGACCTGGCCATGGGGGGACACCCCCACCCCGGGGGCGAGCCGGCAGCCCAAGGGGGACCAATCACTGCTGAAGATAACATCCAATGTACCTGAACAAGAACACAATACATTGTAAATTAATACCAAACGATTCCAAATCACACACATGGAGGAGCCATATATAAATGCAAATAAAATACTTAACATACATTTGAGACAAAATTAATATATCTAGTCTCAATCTAGGAATAACCCCATATATTGCCACACACAAATGCATGTAGCATAATCAAATGGGAGCACATGAGCAAAAAGGGCATATCCACTGGCCACCCAGCTAAATCCCCATCCAGAGGAGCCCCCACATTGAGTGACACAGAATTAGCAAACTTAGCATATATCATTTGACAGCAAGAAGGGTATCGATTGAGGGTAACTAGATGGCCAAAAGGAGGGCACCAGCTGGAGTAAGATCAGTCCAGCAGTGTGACCACCTCAAATAGAAGCCACAGACCTGCACCACCCGTGGTATACTATCTACATTGGGGGCCAGCAAGGCCACCAGCCCATTCACAGAAAGGGTATATAAGTCAGAACCTCATTGAAGCCTGGGGCCTTAGTGGCCTCCAAGCGCTCAATCCATAAGGTTTCTCTCGGAAGAATAATCTTGTCCCAGGGGCCACCCCTGGGGTTAGCAGGTACTGTTTCTAGTACCAGAAACTTGACCACCTGTGTGTTAAACCTATGGTACAGATCTAAACGCCGACTGACTGGGGTAATCATTTTACCATTACCTGAATAATAAATATGATCCCCAATCCTTTGTCATAATTGTCATATCGTTTTACCAACGTAAAACGCTCCACAATGGCAGGGCAAATATACCAGTCCTTGCGTACTACAATCAGCCGAGAATTTAGGATGGAAAATCTCTCCATTGGGTAGTTTGTAGCTGGTGCTCTCCAACACCCAGGGGCACATGTCACAAGCACCACAACAGGTGATTCCTCTGGGTTGGGACACTAAATTACGTTTAGGACTATAGTAGCTTTGGGTTAATTGATCTCTGAGGGATACATTCCTGCAATATACAATTTCCGGATAGGGTTTAGTTAAAATGAGATCCTCAGTGAGGAGGTGCCAGTGCCTATTTAATAACTGACGTATTTGAAAGTGTTGTGAACAGAATTTAGTAATGAGTTTAACTGTGGTTGAGGCGCAGATCGTCAAACAGATTTCGTATAAATCAGTTGGTGCCGATCCTGCAAGAGTGCCTTGTGGAACGCCCTTTTAAGTAAAGACTTACTGAAGCCCCGGTTTAAGAGTCTCTCACACAAGGAGGCGGCTTGGGAAAGAAAGTCATCCAGCCCTGTGTAGTTGCGACGATTGCGCAGATATTGGGCATAGGGTATATTGGCGTAGCCATTACATTTTTATGTTATAAGTTACTATTGATGTTATGAGTGCTATTCAAAGCACTTAAGGTATTGGGTTGCGCATGAGGAGATTTATTCCAGCAACATATATGATACCCTATATCTGACCCCCCAGGGTCCTGGTTCACTTATTAGTGGCTAGCACCCCTTGGGGATCTTCATTGGCCAAACAGGTCATTCCAATTACATGTCTTTTGTATTACATATATTTTAAAGCATTTTTAGATATTTTGTATTTTTGGCACGTGGGTGCCATTTTGTAACAAATAAAGTCTATAATTGAATTTTTTACCCAGCATGCCTTCAAAGTCCATTTTTCTTTCAAAATAAGGTTCTTGTGTATAACTCTAGTCTAGGATGTGGCATGGTTACATGTTTTTGACCATCACAGCTCCACCCTGTGATGGGATTTGTCAGGACCTGTGTCCTTGCTTGGGTCACCTGCTGGTGGCAGTATTGAGAAAACCAAGTGGTGTAGTTCTGGTGGCCACCAGCGGGTGTCTCCCAGGAGATTGAGCTCATTAAGCTGCACCTGATGGGTCTGCTGGGACTATATAAGCCCGCCTTGCTCCCTGTCCCATTGCTTCAGTGTTTTCCCTGCAAGCTGTGTCCATGCCTGAACCTGACCTGACCTGACCTGACCTGACCTGACCTGACCTGCTCTGATTCCTGATCTGCGATCCAGACCCAGAGACTTGATTCCTGAACCTGTTCCCTTGCTCTCTTTCTGTTCCCGGTACCTGGCTCCCTGCTCCCCTTATCTGGTATCCCTGGTTGCTTATTGTATATGTGTGTGTTTTCTTCATGTGGATTTAGTTAGTCAGATAGGTGTTTATTTTGGGGTTTGGTGTGTTCATCTGTTACTTGCTCATTTGTGTTTGCTGGTGTTTGGTGTTGGAAGTGTGTGTTATTTGTATAATAAACATATTGGTATTGTCACCTTACACCTGGTCCTGATTTCTTTAAGTGCAGCCAACTGATCTGATTATCCCTGCTGGATACCTGCATATGGTATCCTTGACAGGATTATTGCCTAATGTTTCATATGATCATCTGTTTAACCTACAAACCAATGAACTCTGTATCATGAACTACATTTTAGGGTTAGTTCACACAAGCACGCAGACTCAGACGACCTCCTGGTGTGAATGAGCCTTCACACTGGTGTGCTCCAAGATTGTGCACAATTCTAAAAGGTTTTTTGACTGAAAACAAGTTTGAGAAACGCATGTTGGAAACTCCTGCATGGGAAACTGTTTGTTTTGTTGGGCATTTTATTCATTTTAATAAAAATGGGCCAACAAGTCCCTAAATGGCATAACTGGCATGTAATATACTCACTGGTGAGTGCTACACTGAACTAAACAACCCCCCAAACTTTGCAAGTGGTGGAGCAAAGGAGTTTTGGATCCTCACATGCTGTACCAGTGAGTTATTGATAGATAGTGCTTGTGCTCTGCAGTGTGTGCATCAGGTGTTGTGCCTGCAAGGAGGAGGCCCCTTAAAGAGACAGCGCTCCTTTTGTTGTTCTGTGCAGTGGAGTCACTGTGAGTATGGGGTGTGCAGAGAAATAGCAAGAGAGAGTCTATCAGTGTTTGAATCTGCTGTGAACTGGTGTAAGCTGCATTTGGCAGTCTTAAACCAAGTCAAAGAGGAAAGCAACCCAAACCCCAGAACAAGGAGAAAGCTGCTGGCTATCCATACCAGGGAGAGGGGTGTTGTTGCCCCTGGCAATACTGCTGCAGTTAAACCACTAGCTGTTGTGGAAAATGTGAATGTGCCGCAGCTTGGGACAGGGCCCAGAAGAGATAACCCCATGTTATATGCCAGGAGAGAGGCTGACCAGAGATCAGGACCGAAAGCAGTTGCCCTTAGCAACACAGAGGAGGCCAGTCGGGCTGTCTGTGGATCATGGGGTATATCTAACAAGGATCACGGAAAGTAGCTTTGAGAGGCATCACAAACTTCAGCTGGGAGAGTGTGGTTTCCAGTGGCAATAAGACTAAAAGTATCGCCTGGAAGGAGGAGCTGCAGTAGAGAGGTGGCTCAGTGTCCCCACAAAAAGGCCTGTGAGTTCCTGCCAACTGGGAATCACCAGGAGATAAACTCCCTGGAAACAAACTCTTCTGTTACCCCTGGCAAAAGGAGTAAGAATCATGTTTGGCATGCAGGGGATCCATAGAGTGAATTGGGTCTGAGAGGATGGCTGTCATTCCATCCTGTGGCTGCATGGGGAAAGTGGCAAGGGAATGTGCAGCAGAGGACTGATTCCTGAGACGATACACTCAAATGAAGATGGCAACACCTACTACTGTGGTGGGTAAGACTGTCTTGAATGAACAATGGCTGGAGGTGCTAATGTCATGTTGAAAAGGACAGGTTATGAGACCATGATGTGGGAGTGACCCCCGTTGGGAAGCCCACTGAATGTGCTCCTAAGAGGGGGCGTGGCCTGACGACACTGCTGAATGGTTGCCTAACTCCACAGCTCCTGTGCTAAACGGCAAAAATCGACCGATCCACGACAGACACCGGGATTTTCAACCAAGCAGTCCGGTGCGGGGGAGAATCCTCGTGTAAGTCACCCGAAGGGTTGCCCCCAGTGAGGGTGTAGTACCAGAGTATTGGACAGGAAAAGTTGTACTGTAATCGTGGAGGTCGGTAACAAGTAAGTTCTGTCAGAATGGGTGGTGTCATCATCCACAACGGTAGAAGTAAACTCACATAGCAGAGTCCTTAGTCAGGAGACGACGTGTAAGGGAACGGTGAAAGGGGTACGTCGGTGTCCTACCTTACTGTCGGTAGGAGAGTCTGGGTTAAGTGAGATACCTAGGGGACGTACGGTTTGTACTAAGAATGAGGAAAACGGTCCCCATTGTCTTCTCAAACAAAGG
>BLSH010149969.1:3446-16251 GCA_018402905.1 Glandirana rugosa | reverse complement strand
GAAATCTCTAATTTCTGCTATCTGTCCTCAGAGCAACAGCACAGACAGCAGTAGTAAAGTAATCTATCTCAGGATGCAGGATCAGGTCTTAAAATGGCTAAAATATGTCCCTCACGCCGTCAGCTACCTTTCCCTATACTAACCCAAGGAGCATGTGACTGCAGCACTGTGACTCCAGCTTATAAAGAGGCTGGGTCACATGATGCACCGGCCAATCACAGCCATGCCATTAGTAGGCATGGCTGTGATGGCTTCTAAGGGCAAACCAGTGAAACGCTTGTTGATTGGCTGCCCTGCAGCTTCTCAACACGTGGAGTAAAATAGCAGAACCCCGGACCGAACCCGAACGATTTTTGAAATGTCCGGGTCCGGGTCCGTGCCACGGACACCCAAAAGTTCGGTACGGACCCGAACGTTACAGTCCGGGTTCGCTCAACACTAGTTATCATCAATGTATGCTTTTAAAGTGCCCAGTTCGAGCTTGGTTAGGGGGCAGATTCCTCCAAAAGGGACTTCGGCCAGGGAGGAGCTCAATCGGGCAATCATAGGGTCTGTGGGGAGGAAGAGTTTCTGCTCCCTTTTTACTGAAGACATCCAGGAAATTATGATACACTGCCGGTACTGATTGATGAATTTCAGAATCAGAGCCCAGACATAGCAGAGATGAAGGTTCACATGCAGCCTCCTGTAAGCAGTGCTGGTGGCAATAGGAAGAATGGAACTTGATTCCCCTGTGGCCCAGTTGATGTGTGTGCCGTGGGCCTGTAGCCAGAGCATATCAAGGATGATAGGAAACAGGGGTGATGCAATGGCATCCAGACGTAACAGTTCTTGGTGGTTATTGGCAATGGTGGTAGGTAATGGAACAGTTTCCTGCGTGACTAGCCCTGATTTAATAGCACACCCATCAGCAAGATGTACAGAGAGTCCCTGAGCCTTGGGTTGTAGCAGGATCTGGTGCTTTGCGGCAAAGGATAAGTCCATAAAACAACTACAGGTCCTGGGAACTGTAATAAATGGGAAGAGCAATATGAGAAGAGTTGCTTGGCAAAGTTGGTGCATGATCAGAAGAAATTGTTAGATACTTACAGAGTTTTGCTGGGCATGATCTCGCATAGTGTCCGGGCTCCCCACAATAGAGGCAGAGGTTATTCAGGCGCCGATGTTGACACTCTTCAACGGTGTGTGAGGGGCAGAAAGAGCCCAGCTGCATAGGTTCAGAAGTATCAGGGGAGGATGCTGCAGAAACTGGTGGAGTGGAACTGGAGAAGCTGGAGACTCAGGGTAGCATCTATGCTGGATGAGATGGTCCTGGCGATCTTTCAGATCTTCATTCCCTTAGTCGTCGATTGATCTGGATAGACGGATTGAAGAGAGCATCCAGGGACTGGGGAACACCAACTCAGGCCAGTTCATCTTTCAAAGCTTCCGAAAGGCCCATACAGAACTGGTAGCACAGGACAGCACCGTTCCCATTGGTATCAGAACTCCAGCGGCTAAATTCAGGAACATAGTCCTCGGCCGCTCTACGACCTTGCTGGATTGAATGTAGTGCTGCTTTTGCTGTAGCAGTCTGTTGGGGATCCTCATAGAGTTGGGACATGGCATGAAAGAAGGTAGTGAGGTCTGTTAAAGATGCAGCTTTCTATCCAGTAGCCGGTGAGCCCAGGACTGAGGTTTACCTTGTAGCAGTGAGATCACAAAGTCGACCTTAGAAGCTCCCAACGAGAGGGTAAGTGGCTGTAGAGCAAAATAAAGTTCACAGGCGTTGTGGAATTTGCTGCATTTTCCGGAGAATCTCTCGGGTGTAGGAACCTTGGGTTCTGGAGGTAACATGACAACTGCGGGTGCAGTAGAGGTGCAAGCTGAAGTGACAGGTAGATGAACAGACCCCTCCCTGGGCAACCGGGGTCGATAGAGCTTGGACAGGCTCCTCCAGTCGGGTATATCCCTCTTGCAAATTCTTAACGTCCTGTGTAAGGCCAGCAAGGTGCTGACAAAGTTCATCCATAGGAGAGGGTCCTTGCATGGGCTCAGACTTGGCTGTCTGGTACTGTCACGTACCTGGTGGTGGAGCCCGATATGCAGAAGACAGCCTCTCTTATACCTCTGACTCGATAACCCCCGATAGAGCAGATAGGAAGCTCTGGAGTGCAGAGTGGCATGAGTGCTTGGCAGGATCACTGATGCAGATGCTGGTAGGAACTTCCAATGGTATCGTAGAGATGGGGTGTTTGTTGTTACTAACAACACTGAAATAGGAGGTCTTTTCTTAAGGTTAAAGAATAGTATGGTCTCTGAATTGCACCTCCAATGGGATATTGCATTTCTTGAACAGTATATAGCAGAAAAAATGGTACCAAGAAGTCTTTGTTGGGGCGTACATCCCCAACGAGGAGATTCAGACATTGAATCTTGGTACAAATACTTTAACAATGTGGGTATAGCTTTCCTTGACATTTGATAAGTAGGAAAAGAACTAGATTATCAGCCCTTGATAAAGAAATAAAATAACTTAAAGATAAACTCCTTTCACACAAAAACACGAGTGAATATAACACATTTTCATCCAATCTTCGTAACCACCTTGATAAGGAAGATAAAGAACAAAAAACTGAAAAAACATAAAAAATACTCCAGTGATGTGGGTGATTATAAATCAGAAACGGTATTTGCATGGCAAAAATCTTTTGTCCCTGCATCTACTATAGATCCTTCACCTAGGCCTCTCGGTACTCCAATAGATTCTAGTGCAGGCATACCGGCTGAAAGCAGAGTGCACCAAAGATCTGACAACAATTCTGATCAAGGGGATAACCCATCCTATCACAGAGGACGTAATCCCACAGTAAACACTCCAGTTAACCCTGGGAGGGGGAGAGGTACCTCTAACAACAGAAGTAGGGGATGTGGTAACTTTAGAACAAATAACCAATACCCTAACCAATATTCCAATTATGCCCATGATGATCAGGGCAGGGGTGGAGGCAATCACCCAATAGATGCGGTTACCGTACACCGCATAACCCTTATCCACATCGGCCGTCCGTACAGACTTACAATAGATTGTCTCCAATAAGGGACCTCTCAAGGGACAGACGCTATTCTTATTCTGAAGATAGCTATGAAAGACCTCCCTATGACGATTATGACTATCGGCCCCAAGGAGGACAGGTTTTTCCCAAGGCTTTCAACCAAGTGAGAAAAAGAGGGCACGAACAAAGAGAGGCTCCCGAGGGGGGTGGAGAAAAAGAAGGAGAACCTAAATGATCAAGGAGTTTTTAATTTAGTAGCAAAGAATTTACTGAAGCAGAAAAATGCGTGCTCAATAAAGGTTTAAAGTTCGCTTCACCAAAAAGATTAAACAAATTCAATACGTTTATAGATGTTCAAAAGTATATAAGAGAAACAAACATTCAAAGATATCTAACCATTAAACCTTCTAGAAATATACTTAACAATTATCCTTCTAGCGTAATCCACTCATCAAACCCATCACTTTTTAACCCTCCAGTACCTGTGGCCCCTGCTATTAAAGTCTTTAAGGAACTTGTGATTAAGGACCTACAGGAATTGCCCCCAAAGAGGGTTTATTGTCCGCCACCCTTTAAATTGGGGTTAAAATCCCTATGTGAACAAAAAGATATACAGTCAGGTCCATAAATATTGGGACATCGACACAATTCTAATCTTTTTGGCTCTATACACCACCACAGTGGATTTGAAATGAAATGAACAAGATATGCTTTAACTGCAGACGTTCAGCTTTCATTTGAGGGTATTCACATCCAAATCAGGTGAACGGTGTAGGAATTACAACAGTTTGTATATGTGCCTCCCACTTTTTAAGGGACCAACAGTAATGGGACAATTGGCTGCTCAGCTGTTCCATGGTCAGGTGTGTGTTATTCCCTCATTATCCCATTTACAAGGAGCAGATAAAAGGTCCAGAGTTCATTTCAAGTGTGCTATTTGCATTTGGAATCTGTTGCTGTCAACTCTCAACATGAGATCCAAAGAGCTGTCACTATCAGTGAAGCAAGCCATCATTAGGCTGAAAAAAACAAAACAAACCCATCAGAGAGATAGCAAAAACATTATGTGTGGCCAAATCAACTGTTTGGAACATCCTTAAAAAAGAAAGAACGCACCGGTGAGCTCAGCAACACCAAAAGACCTGGAAGACCACAGAAAACAACTGTGGTGGATGACCGAAGAATTCTTTCCCTGGTAAAGAAAACACCCTTCACAACAGTTGGCCAGATCAAGAACACTCTCCAGGAGGTAGGTGTATGTGTGTCAAAGTCAAAAATCGAGAGAAGACTTCATCAGAGTTAATACAGAGGGTTCACCACAAGATGTACACCATTGGTGAGCCTCAAAAACAGGAAGGCCAGATTAGAGTTTGCCAAACAACATCTAAAAAAGCCTTCACAGTTCTGGAACAACATCCCATGGACAGCATAGACCAAGATCAACTTGTACCAGAGTGATGGGAAGAGAACAGTATGGAGAAGGAAAGGAATTGCTCATGATCCAAAGCATACCACCTCATCAGTGAAGCATGGTGGTGGTAGTGTCATGGCGTGGGCATGTATGGCTGCCAATGGAACTGGCTCTCTTGTATAGTATAGTGGTCCGTCTGGTGGACAAGGGTGGGGGCATCATTGTTTTGGACAGGTCAGATTATTGTGAAGAAATGGAGCATGTCCTTTCTGATCATGATACCTTTCTTGAACTTCCTTGTAACCCCACTATTACATACAAAAAAGCATTATCTAGACTTATCAATAGAGTCCATGAGGAATGCATTCATAATAAAAAAAAAAATCATATCTAGTGCCACTTGCTCCTAGGATCCCAACTATTTACTATTTGCCAAAGGTCCATAAAGATCCCATAAAACCCCCCCAGGCATCCAATAATTAGTGGGATCGACTCAGTGACCCCAATAATTGGCAAATATAATGATTTATTTTTACAGCCCTTGGTACAGAAAACCCCATCCTTTCTTAAAGATACTACAGACACTATTAATAACTTATATATTGCTATAGAAGGGAATTACATTATGGCTACAGCAGATGTAGCCTCTCTTTACATCTGCATCCCACACCAACTAGGTCTGGTTCAAAAATAAATTATTTTTACAACAAAAAGGCGTGGCCATGGGAGCCAAATTTGCTCCAAGCTTGGCTAATTTATTCATGGCCAAGTGGGAGGAGGATGTTGTCCATGCTCAAGAGAGACCTCAGTTAGTCCTCTGGACTATATATATATATATATATAGACAACATCCTCCTTCTATGGGATGGTAGCCTTCAGTCCTTGGAAGCATTTTTTGTATCATTGAATACTAATGATAGAGGTATTGTTATAGAAGGAACATTTCTGCCAGTAAAATCTGGCTTTTCCCGCGGTGGTGCGCATGCCTGTGCGCGTTCACGTGTGACCGTGTGCGTTCACACGCGTCCGTGCGCGCATGTGCACGCGTACGCGCCGGAAACGGTGCCAAATGGTGCTATTTAAACCCAGATATCCTTGCAACAAGTGCTGCTCGTTCTACAGCGTCCGTGACCTGTGAGCCTCAGCTCCTTCTACCTGTTCCTGTGTTTGTTCTGCCTCCTGTTGACCCGGCCTGTCTTGACCTGCTGTTTTGCTACCTGCACCGACCCCGGCTATCCACGACCATCCGATTGTCTGCTCCCTTGTACCTCTGCTGCCCGCCCGTTAACGAACCTTGCTTGGACTTGACTACCCACCTGCCTGATCCTTTTGTACCTTCCTGCCTGCCTGTTGCCGACCCAGCCTGCACGACCATCCTTCTATCTGCACGTCTTCTGGAACCTCGCTACATCATCAGTGACCATCCAGCCCTCGTGCCATCCCGCACTCTTGGACCTCTGTCTACTCTACCAGGGGTCCTTGAATCGGGTGCGCAAGAGCCGTTGTTCCCTGCACAAGACAGACTCCACCACCAGGTGCGTGACAGGTATTGTGCTATTGTCAGGACCTGTGTCCTTGCTTGGGTCACCTGCTGGTGGCAGTGTTTGGAAAACCAAATGGTGTAGTTCTGGTGGCCACCAGCGGGTGTCTCCCAGGAGATTGAGCATACAGGTCATTAAGCTGCACCTGATGGGTCTGCTGGGTCTATATAAGCCCGCATTGCTCCCTGTTCCAATGCTTCGGTATTTTCCCTGCAAGCCATGTCCATGCCTGAACCTGACCTGCTCTGATTCCCGATCTGTAATCCTGACCCAGAGACCTGATTCCTGAACCTGCTTCCTGCTCCCTTGCTCTCCTTCTGCTCCCAGTACCTGGCTCCCTGTTCCCCTTATCTGGTATCCCCGTTTGCTTATTGTATATGTGTGTGTTTTCTTCACTTATATTTAGTTAGTCAGATAGTTAGGTGTTTATTTTGGGTTAATGGTATGTTTTCATCTTTTACTTGCTCATTTATGTTTGCTGGTGTTTGGTGTTGGAAGTGTATTATTTGTCTAATCAATTTATACATATTTTCACTTTACATCTGGTCCTGATTCCTTTAAGTGTAGCCAACTGATCTGACCATCCCTGCTGTATACCTGCATATGGTATCCCTGACAGCTATCATTAGAATCCAGTACAGTTAAAATCCATTTCAGTGAAGATGATTTTAGAACACTAATATGGCTCCATGCGGCTGAAACAGGGTTTTCCCACACACTGTGAAGATGATTTTAGAACACTAATATGGCTTCATGCGGCTGAAACAGGGTTTTCCCACACACTGTGAAGATGATTTTAGAACACTAATATGGCTTCATGCGGCTGAAACAGGGTTTTCCTACACACTGTGAAGATGATTTTAGAACACTAATATGGCTCCATGCCGCTGAAACAGGGTTTTCCCACATATACAGAAAATAATATAGCGCTCGAATCATATATAACCGTGAATAATCCGGTAAATCAGAAGAAAATAAAAAATGTATTCATAAGTCCATGACAGTCTATATTTGTATGGTATATAATGTGCAAATTCTTCACTGTGGGTGATGTGACCACATCGCTGTGGGATGCAGGTTGAATCCTCATATAAAGGTAAATTGGAGGCTTACCAGATACCTATAGAATATAGGCATATAGTCATCCCACGGGAATCCTGGTTGTGGGGGGTCTTGTCCCGTCAGGGGTATTCTTAGGTGTGGAGAGTGTCTTCCAATCGGTCCGAGATCTTAGGAGGACTTCTTCCCGATGGGCACTGTGTCACTCAATCCTAGACGATGGTGAGGGTCTTACTTGTAAGACAGAGGTGTCCAAGGTACGTTTTTTCCCCGTGATCCGAATGGGTAGATGAGGGTTGGCCGGAAATCCAAAATTGAGTGAACAACCGAGGGAGCAAGAGGAGACTCGAAATAGTGTAAAACCCCAGATGATGAGGTGTATTTATTTAGATAGTAATAAAAAGTCTCTCAGGTTTAAACAAGCTATAAAATATTGAATAAGATAGTATGTTATAAAATCATAAGCAGCATTCCAAAGTAACAGGCTTCCCGACGCATTTCGTATAAGAATACGTCCTCTGGGGTTGCCGTCAACAAGAAATGCTGCCAAATATATAGTCTACATGCACCTTTAATTGGGGGTAAAGCTACTTCCGCCCTCAGGTCGGGGGCGGACCTGGGGCAAGTACTTCCGGTATGAAATGGGTATAGTGAGAAAAGAATGGTTTAACCACTTCCTTACTGGGCACTTAAACCCCCCTCCTGCCCAGACCAATTTTTGGCTTTCAGCGCTGTCGCATTTTGAATGACAATTGCGCGGTCGTGCGACGTTGTACCCAAATAAAATTTGCGTCCTTTTTTTCCCACAAATAGAGCTTTCTTTTGGTGGTATTTGATCCCCTCTGCGTCATTTCTGATCGCCGCTATAAACAAAAAATGAGCGACAATTTTGCAAAAAAGAACAATATTTTTTACTTTTTGCTAAAGTACAAATCCATTAAAAAAATTATTCATCGGTTTTGGCTGACATATATTCTTCTACATATTTTTGGGAAAAAAAAAATCGCAATCGGCGTATATTGATTGGTTTGCGCAAAAGTTATCGCGTCTACAAACTGGGAATTGATTTATGGCGTTTTTATTATTTATTTTTTTTTTACTAGTAATGGCGGCGATCTGCGATTTTTATCGGGACTGCGATCTTGGGGGGGACATGTCGGAACATTTTGACACTTTTTTGGGACCAATGACATTTATACAGCGATCAGAAATTTAAATGTCCACTGATTACTGTATAAATGTCATTGCAGGGGGCAGTGTAGGGGTTAAATATGTTCCCTGGCTGTGTTCTAACTGTGGGGGGGCAGGGCTGGTCGGGACATAACAGATCTAACTGATCCCAGTGACAGGGATCAGTAGATCTGTTATGTCCCCTGTCAAAGAACGGGGAACCGCCGTGTTTACAACGGCGGTTCCCCGTTCTGAGGCTCCTGAAAGTGATCGCGGGTCTCGGGCGGACATCAAGTTCGCACGACCCGCGGGCACGCTCGCGCAGCGTGCGGCGCGCGCGCGCCGCCGCTACCTCCAGGGGGCGCGCGGGAGCATGCGCAGTGGGAGGACGTCCATGGACGTCCTCCCGGCATTTCAGGTCCGCGCTGGAGCCGTATTTCGGCAATAGCGCGGACCTGGAGGGGTTAAACATAAAAGTGTAAACAGTGTTTGTAAAAAAGTTTGTCCAAAAAAGGTGTGAGTAGTTTATATCAGGACTTTGTTTGCTAATGTTGGTTGCTATATACATAGAAACAATAGAGTGATTGTGAATACTTCCGGTGAGACCCCAGAAGTGATCCGGTACTTACAGTGCCACTGGTGTGTAAAAAGTTTTGTAAACTAGGAAGCAAGGTGAATATGAGTATGCCGAGGTGGCTTCCTTACTTATTGTGGGTGTATTGCATAGTTGGTGGTAGAATGTAGGGAGTGATCGGCGGACGTCCGTGACTTGCGTATTCCCATTTCTTTGTGGGGCACTTGTCCGACCCTTACCCCCATTTTCCTTCCTTTTGCAGACCTCTAGGACTTTCCAGGACTTTGTTACAGCCATTTTTGTGCCTAAAAGTTCGGGTTCCCATTGATTTCAATGGGGCCGAACCAGCAGAACCCGAACTTCCAGAGGTTCGATCAACTCTAGATATGATAAAGCACTGATAGATGACGAGCTGTCTAAAAGTATGACCATTCAAAGGAGTTCTTCACTGGTGGAAGCCGAAACCAATTAATGATGACTCTCATAAGTGGGCATTTCTCACTTCGTATTCAATACAGCACAGACAGGTGAAACACATAATAGATAAACATTGGGATATCTTGAAAGGCGGCCCTGTCATAGGACCCCTATTACTAGAAAGAGGGAAAATTACGTATAGGGGTGTTTCCTCCTTGAGAAACAAAATTGCCCCTAACGTTATTGACCCTCCAGTAAGACCCACGTTTTTTCACAACTTGGTGGGTTATTATCCTTGTAAAAAATGCAATGTATGTTGCTACAACACTAGAGGGAGGCATAAAACCACACAATTTACATCTAGAGTCACCAATAAGACATATAACATCAAGCAATTCTGCACATGTGCTACCATGGGCATTGTATATTTAATAACGTGCCCTTGTGGCAAACAGTATGTTGGACATACCATCCGTCCTTTTTCAGTACGGGTTAATGATCATATTGCAAAAAACAAGAAAGGGGATATACACCACACTGTCCCCAAAATTATAAAAGATGTCATAATAGAGACCCAAGTGGGACACGGCTCCGTGGTGGAGTGGAGCTTTCATTAGGGGTGTGTCCAGATTGGAGACATACTGCATATTTGAGCTGAGGACCTACTCCCCGTTCGGTCTAAACGTGGAGTGGGACATCAACTCATTTATCAATAAGGCATAAATACATACCAGGGGAATAGTATAATGAAGAAACCTAGATATGATTAAAGCATTTCAGAATTTTTTTAAATAGATTTTTACAGTTTATATGTGTTGCTAAATGTAGACATTTGGAGACATGTTTATATTGAAATGCATCAACCTGTGTCTAATGATAAATTGGTACCTATTTTGAGACTGTTACTCATTTTTAATTATCAATCAATTATTAATCTATATGGAGAGAGATTTTTTTAAAATATCGGTATAGTTGTATTTTTTATATTTTTTAAATTTTTTTATATTTTTTAATATTTTTTACTATATCGGTATTACTGTGTATTATCACAATTGAAACAATATAAGCTTTTTCGTATATGGGGCAGCACGACGTGAAGTCGAGACGGTCATATACATATGTTGGAGGAAATATTAATTTGTTTACTTCTATTAAGAACTTTTGTACGCTGCCCATATTAGGTAAACAATAATATAATTTTTCCTCTTTCTTATACTTATACTTATTCTTCAGGTACTAATTTGTATGTTTGTTTCCTGGCTAATGCCGTAATAATGCTTGGTTTCAGTTATTTCCGGTCTTCAAGCAGATCCACGTAACGGCGCATTCACATGCGCTGTGCGTCTTTCAACACTAACGTGCATGAGCGAACTCCCCAATTCACATTGAGGCTTGAATACATCTTCTTTTTCATAACGAGGCGTGACACGCACACGGTAACGCAATATTGAATGCCAGGAAGTGGACACAGGTCGGTGCACATTTGTAATTTGGACAATATCTATAAATACATCATAGCACAAACAGCTAACTACCCCAGATTATGTCTTTCTAAGATGAAACGCATCGGGTCGTGCTGTTGCTGTGCCATTTTGACCTTGATTTTAATGTTAAAGCGCTGTTTTTTATCCAATCATGTGAGTGTTCATTTTTTCTTTTAATAAAATAATGTATGATTAAGTGGATTTACGTTATCTGGAGGTTTTTCTTCCTTTTCCATCTATAGCGTTGGGGAGAAAATATGCAGTTTACTTTTTGGTCTATAAAGTTGATCTCTACTAGTAGCGGCATGTGCTGTGCCATTTTTCGGATGATTCTGGTGTTATCACCATAAAGCCTAATAGATCTGGCAGGTATACTCCTTTCCAGGTCCATTTGATCTGGTAAAATTCCATTTTGTGAGGTGGTGGTTCCTGCACTCTGGGTGTTGTATGAAGATAATGTTCATAGAAGCACTTTTGGATTTTTTGGTTGAACTTTACAAACTCACTTTTATTTTATACATATGGACTTTATGAACTTTACCTGTTTTATCTTGAATTTTTTTGCATATAGAGTGGCACGAGTGCTTGGCAGGATTGCCGATGCAGGTGCTGGTAGGAACTGCCCATGGTACCATGGAGAACCACATAGCAAGGAGGAAGACCAGGACCAGGAGTAGCTGGAATGCTGAGGACTGAAGCCGGCTGGAAGTACAGACTGGAATATAGACTCAGAAGACAGCAAAGCGGTGCACTGAAGGTGGGAACACAAGCTAGGTACAGGCAGACCGGGTCATACATAGGCAGGTAGATCAGGAACTGATGCAGAGACTGGAGAGAAGTCAGAGTACAAGCCGGGTCAGCAGCAGGCAGGCAGCGAGTAACCATACTGCCCACTGTCATATCCTCCACACTCATCTCCTGTACATACTGCCCACTGTCATACCCTCCACACTCCTCTCCTGTACATACCGCCCACTGTCATACCGTCCACACTTCTCTCTTGTACATACTGCCCACTGTCATACTCTCCACACTCCTCTCCTGTACATACTGCCCACTTTCAGACCCCCCAAATCCTCTCCTGTACATACTGCCCACTGTCATACCCCCCACAATCCTCTGCTGTACATACCGCCCACTGTAATACCCTCCACACTCCTCTCCTGGACATACTGCCCACTGTAATACCCCCATACTCCTCTCCTGGACATACTGCCCACTGCCATACCTCCCTTACTCCTCTCCTGTACACACTGCCCACTGTCATACCCTCCACACTCCTCTCCTGTACATACTGCCCACTGTCGTACCCTCCACACTCCTCTGCTGTACATACCGCTCACTGTCATACCCTCCACACTCTTCTCCTATACATACTGCCCACTGTCATATCCTCCACACTCCTCTCCTGTACATACTGCCCACTGTCATACCCCCCACACTCCTCTCCTGTACATACTGCCCACTGTCATACCCTCCACACTCCTCTCCTGTACATACTACCCACCACCATACACTCTGCACTGTACATTCCCTATTTAACATTACTGCAATATGCAGTATGTAAGTCATCTCAGGCTCTATTAAACCACACCCCATTTAGCCACGCCCAATATGTAACACAATTTAAGTCACACCCATTCTTGCTGCGGCGTGCTAACGCACCACATTTTTTTTTCTGTGCCTAGGGCCCACTTTTTATTCTGCACACGGGCCCACTCATTTCATGATACCCCCCTTAATGTATGCCATTTTATAGTTAATGTGCATTACTGTTCTGATATGATCGAAAGTGTTTTTATGGTACAGTACAGAGATGTTCCGATGCTAATTTTCACACCGATCCCTGTAGAGCTCTTTTTTTTTTCCAGGTGAATGAGAAGATTGTTATTGTTGTTCCTCAGTGCTCATAGTTAGGTAGGACTGACTTTCCTGTAGTGTCAGGACCTAAACATACAGGTGTTCCTGTGACAGGATTTTCTTATGCTTATTTTGCAGAGAACTGGGCCAATGGGAGGTTCTTGGATCAGTATAGGGGTACATCTCCTTAACTATTCGTATTCTTTTAGGACAGTGTCCTTGTGGACATACAAATCCAGGACTGTGATGTCCTT
>BLSH010149937.1:70274-98962 GCA_018402905.1 Glandirana rugosa | reverse complement strand
CCATTTTTAGTAAAAAATAAAAAAAAAAATAAAAACCCCAAAAATGAATTCTCATCATCCGTAAATGCGACCACTTTTGCGCAAACCAATCAATAAACGCCGATTGCGATTTTTTTTATCGCAAATATGAGGAAGAATATAAATCGGCCAAAAACGGTGAAAAAAAATGTTTTTTTATATTTTTTTTTTTGGATTTGTATTTTAGCAAAAAGTAAGAAATTTGTTTTTTTTTGCAAAATTGTCGCTCTTCTTTTGTTTATAGCGGCAATCAGAAATGACGCAGAGGTGATCAAATACCACCAAAAGAAAGCTCTATTTGTGGGAAAAAAAGGACGCAAATTTCGTTTGGGTGCAACGTCGCACGACCGCGCAATTGTCAGTTAAAGCGACGCAGCGCCGAATCGCAAAAAGTGCTCCGGTCCTAAAGCTGGAAATCCTTCCGGGGCTGAAGTGGTTAATTGGGCACTATTTTCTTTTCCACTGGAATGCACATTGGCGCTGTAGTAAATGATCCCTTAAGTGTTTTGAAGCAGCCACAATTTTCTGGTCTGTTTTTTGCAATAATCTTCCCCAAATAAAGGTGTCTCAGGTGCCTCTTTTTTCCAGCTACTGTAAGTTTGGACATTCCTAACTATCTCTTGATGTGTAACCTCCTGTGTAAGAAAATACAGGTAACACCTGTTGATATCTGTGCTACTAGTGCCACATCCATGGCGTACCATTGTAACTTTTGGTTTGAATATTTTATACCACTCATTCCATTTAACACTTCAAAATATTTCTCACGAGAGATTATTTGATTTCTTTTTCTAACCTGAAAACTAGCATGTGATGATTGTATTTTAGCTTGCATTACTGATAAAAAAAATGATGGGATGATGTGTTTTGTATTTTCTCAGGGTATTTTGGTTAATTTTACAAGTTCTGATGGATGTTGTACAATACAGTTCTGTGAGCCACGTAAGTTAATGTTGACTTTCTACTATTCTAATTTTACTGCATAGTCCCTAAAAGCATAGAAATATAAGCATGGACAGTATAGTGGGCCAAGTAAACAATCAGAGTATAGTTCATAAGCAGGTCTACATATACTCCAAGGTTGTGAGCCCCAAAGATACAGAAAATAGTTTGATGCTTGAAAAAGTGTCAGCCCTATACAAATAATAAATCACAAATAATACTTGAGCTAAGGCTCAACTGGCAAAAAACAAGCAGCTGACACAATACTGTAGGCAACAACATAGACAAAATAGGCTAAAAGGAAGTGCAGCGCTAATGTTAGATAGACAAAATCTGGTTAAAGATTAACAAAAGAGGTGCAAAACAATCAAAATTATTCAGATAAGGTCAGATTGTAAATGGTGCTCATAAATGTGACATTGAGACCTTCACCATCAAACCACATGGACAGCCTTTTTGAGTCACGGTCGTTGACGTCATTGCGCACCAGACGCAGCAGCCACCTTGTTGGTTGGAAATTTTCCTATGCAATTTTCTATGGTTTTAAATATAAGCAAATCACTTTTACTTAAAATAAATGGTCCCCTTAACATACTTACTGCACTATGAAATACTTCTACCTTTCTTTTTGACTATTACCTATTGGAAGTCCTAATGGTCATCAGGACAGGAACAACTATCGTGTTTGTTTACCCAAGAGTGATTTTGAGAGTTGTTCCATTTCTGAAGGGAGATATCAGACTGCACTTTCTGACTGTAAGGTCAAATTTAATTGGTAAGAGGCTTTCTATGTGGTGTGATGGTGAAGGCCTCTATGCCACATTTCTTTATGAGCACATTTACAAGGACTTTATGGACGTATCTGAATCATTTTTATTTTGCACCTCTTTTGTTCATCTTTTGCCAGACTGGGTGGCCATCGGTTTCTTCATACACCTAGATGCAGATTTTTTAAGCAGACACATTCAGCTATTGTGGGGTCCACTGCTCCTGCAACACTGAAAATTTGCCAGGTCTTTTCACACTCTCCCTGCACTTTTGTGACTACAATTTAGATTCAAATCTTCTAGGAACCTTTCTTCAGGCCCCAGTGAGAAATGACTTTGTTCGCTGACAACCATCAGCTATAGGTTACCATTTAATGCCCTACTAGATGCAGAGCCTGAACTCATTGTCACCATCTACTATACTCTAGGGATGCCATTAGGTCTCAGTGTGCAGAACTCTGGGCCCCTCATCTGGTCAAAGAATTTTCCTTATTCTGCTACAACTTCTCTGCTTCCATCTGTTTTCCTTTTCATGCTTGTCCAGTCATGGTGGCAGTTTTACATCACTCTTTTTGTTTTTTAATGTGCTGGCTGATGTTGAGTCATGGGTTCAAAGGCATTATTGTACCTTCATTGGTTGCAGAAAGGACTATCCCTGAGGAAGTAGCCAAGATTACTCTGAAACGCGTTGGCTATGTCAATGCAGTTTTTCTATGTAACCTTACCTACATTGCTTATATGCCATGACTAATATGGTGCAGTAATTTGTACCCTGCCCCTTGAAATCTAGCATTTTTTTAAGTTTTTCTATGTACAGCATATATTTTTTATTTTATGTAAATTGTGATACGATTAAACTTTAAATTTTACAAAACTTAAGGGGGAAACTATGTTTTTTCATATATTCTAGGGATGTTGGCCTATAAAGCAGATAATACCATCTCCAATTTTTGTTGTCTTTTACCAGACTTTGTCTATCTGTAACATCAGCTCTGCACTTCCTTTTATCCACCTATATACCCATATACAAACTAGTAAAATGAACTGTCAGGCAAATGCAAAGAACCTAGCATCAGGGAAACCGATTGATGCTTCAGTAACTGGAAACTGTGATACTCATTTCAGAGAAATCAAAAACTTTGAAATATTAAAGCTCATTTTAACTTTTACATTAAATCACTTAAATATCTTCCAGGTCTATCACAACAAAATGTGCACAAAGTTTGTTTTTTTCTGTAGAAAGCAGACCAGACAGGTAATCAGCAATTTTTTGATTGTACAGCAACATGATTGACTCAGCAGGGGATGTTTTGGACATCCAGAGAGAGACCACTGCATCCACACAGAGAACAAGGGTCATTCTCTGCAGCATGTTGTCAGGAAACAGCTTTTACTTAACTTAATTAACTGAAATTAACTGTAAGATTTTAAACACCTTTGTTTTGATGTTCCTGGAGTGCACTTAGGTGATCTTAACTGAATAACTAAAAAAGAAATGTATTATCAAGCTGTCTGCTCTCAGCAAAATACTAAGCAACATTAACTGAATCTTTTCTAAATAAATACAACACATAGAATACAAAATATATAGTTTGAAACTATTCAAAGGGAAATGAGTGAGAACAGAAGTAAAGGATGTGGCTTGTTATTTTCTTTATAATAATCCAGGCTCCAAGGCTGTCATCCTGATCATGGCATATCAAGCAAGTTAAAGCCCTGGAAGAAATATGTTAAGCTGGAGATTGTGTCGTTCAAACTTCACAAGTAGCATTCTTCTCACAGTATTCTACTAGGTAGTGAACACTGGATCAGAATAACAGAATAAAGCCTGCACAAATCAGCAAAGGCAGTAATGGCAGTTTCAATATTCTTATTCTCACAGGCTCTGTTCTGGAATCAATTATTGAAAACTATGCAATTTATGGATTGTGTCTTTTGAATACAGACTATATAATGCCATTTCCTTTGTTTTTCCTTGATGCAGGCAAGTGTGATGTAATGAAGTCATGGAAGCTCATTGAAAGTGGTGGTTGTAAAGCCAATGTGACTCTTACTAACTGTGGAGGCTACTGTAGCTCTGTTTCTAGGTATGGATATGTGCTTTTAAGCAAATTAATGTATACGAAAAAAGCATAATCTCTGAGCATGAATGGGAGGAGCTGGATTGAAAGTTTCTTGATGAGGAGCAGATTCTACAGTATACTGTGCAGCACAATGGCTCTGGCCATGTAACTCTTTAAATTGTATATATCGGCAATTTATGAGAGTAGAGAATGACAGTTTATGTATTGCTATCTGTGTACCACTGGAAGAGTTTCCCTTTATTTCCTGCCCCTAAGACACAACAGCAAGTTAGTGGAAATCTTTTTAAGTTAAGGGAATTCCCATGTTAGACAGATGCTCCCAGAACGGGTTTCTGGAAACCTGTTGTGAATTAAAGGAGAAGTACAGCCAAAGCTCATTTGGCTGTACTTCTCCTGTGGATCACAGGAGTGCAGTTTGTTTTGCACCCCTGTGACCCATTTTCAGCAGGCAGCAGGCTGAAGTTGGCTGTCTGCTGATGTCACAGAGCTGGTCCAGGCTCGGTCAAGATTGTATCACTGTGGTCAGGATCCTCCCACATGCCTGGACTGGCACCCAGCTCAGGGCCTCAGCGAGCCACTAAGAGCCTGAGCCAGCCACTCCCACCCCCTCCACAGCCCTGCAATCCAGTGAACGAGGAGGGGGCAGAGCATAGAGAGGTGACTGACAGTCACCAGCTCTCTGCTTGGGGAGCTGTGAGAACTGAGCTATCAATTGGTTCTCAGCCTTAGAGCTGGCGGGGGACAGATGCAGCATCAGACCGAAGCTGCATCCACCTAGGTAAGTATAAATCTGCAAAAACCCCAAACCCCATACTTCTTTTTTAAAGTTTAACTTCAGCAAAAACATTTAGTTTTAGACAGAGTAGAAAAGAACTAAGACCTCTGTCATTTTTTACTTGTGGTCTGTGTCCCTATTAGGGGGATTTTCCCTTACTTCCTGCTCATGTCAGAATACAAGATTACATGTCCACATGAGTACCTGTTCACATGCATAGTTTGGTCCTCAGCTTCTTGTGCAGGATTGCTGCTCGTTGACCATGTATGTGCAGAGGTGTACCCATCTGCCTGCACACTTCGCTATGTGTGTGCAAGCATCCATGTATACTCATTAGTGCCAAGCAGGCCATTTACCTTCATGCTCTGTTCTGGAAGTGCTGCCTCATCAGTGAAGGAGAAAAGTTACCCGTTTGCAAAATTTTATAGCAGACTATGAAAAAGTTATTGTTATTTCATGACCGCGCAATTGTCATTCATAGCGCGACAGTGCTGAAAGCTGAAAATTGGCCTGGGAAGGAAGGCGGTGAAAGTGCCCAGTGTGCAAGTGGTTAAGCAAGGCATCTGCATTGGTTTAGTGCTAGCCTGCTATTAGCAATACCTGTGATCTGTGACCTGCATTCCCTGATTGTCCACCTGTTACCGACCCAGGTTCTTCTTCACGTGGTAAAGTAATGATGAGCACTTTTGGAAATTCAGTATTCAACTCTTTATTTCCATATAACCATGTAAAAAGAATATGCAGACGCGTTTCGGCAGAGAGCCTTGTTCACAATAAAGTAATGATGAGCCAGCACTTCTGGAAATTCGGTATTCAACTCCTTATTTCCATATAACCATGTAGAATAGGCAGACTTTTTACATGGTTATATGGAAATAAAAAGGTGAATACCGAATTTCCAGAAGTGCCGGCTCAACATTACTTTCTCAGGCTTATGCTACTATTGGATGTGGGAGGAAAATCCTGAGCCAGAGCATCTTGTTTGGATGTGCCAGCCTTTACCTTGTCACTTGGTTTTCCATATTCAGAGCAGTGTATCTTTTGCTGGATGTATTCTTCTTGACCTGGTGCCACTTATTCTCCTGTTACTGACCATGGCTCATACCTTGACTACACATCTGACTGCTGTACCTAATTTGCCTGCCCATTTACTAAACCTGATATGAACTCTGACTATGTATCTAATGCCGTATTTGGAGCTGCATATGTCCCAGCTTGTACCTAGACTTCACATCAGTCTGCTGTGTCTGCTCTACATCTGCTCACCTATTGTTGGCTGTATGTAGTCTATGCACATCTAGTATCTAATCTGTGTGTCTTTCTGCTGTACATGTGACCAGTCATCTGCCTGCCAGTGGAGCATCTTCCTTCTGTTTCTGTGTCCAGTCATTTGCTTGCAGCTGGGCTCATCTTTCTACTGTCTCAGTGACCAGACTGTGGCCTGCCATCATCCAGGATGGTGTATACCCATCACAAAAAACAGTGTCTTCTGCCTAGCCTCATTTCCATCAAGTAGACCAGAAAGACACTTGTGCCATTCCATGCCCTGTGGAACCTGTCAGTTTTATCAGTCCATCATTTAAAAAAAATAATTTATTAAATACAGTTCAGAACAACTTTCAAAAGCCAATATATCCAGTACACCATTTTGGCATATAGTGATTTGTTGTTATGTCTGTGATGAGGATAGGCTGTGGCTGGAGTCATGCATTGATCATTTGGAAAATTATATAAGCTTTATTATACTGGTTTATGGAAAGCATTTGGAATTTGTTTTAAAGGGGTTGTAAACCCTCAAGTTTTTTCACCTTAATGCATTCTATGCATTCTATGCATTAAGATGAAAAACCTCATGTGATGCAGCAGCGCCCCAGAGCCCCCCTTTTACTTACCTGAACCTGGTCTTTCCAGTGACAGGGACAAGCATACCAGCTCTAGTTGGTGTCTCGGGTCCTGATTGGATAGACTGATAGCAGCGTAGCCTTTGTCTCCTGCTGCTGTCAATCGAGTCCAGTGATGCGGGAGACGGGAGGTGGGGCTGAGTCCTGCTCTCTGTATCAATAACGGCAGTAGCAGGACACGGGAGCGCAGCCGCACCAGTGCCCCGAGGGAGAGCGGCTCTCCAACGGGGCACTCCAGAAGAGGAGGAGCCAGGAGTTCCGCTGCGGGACCCCAGAAGAGGAGGATTGGGGCCACTCTGTGCAAAACCAAATGCACAGAGGAGGTAAGTATGACATGTTTGTTATTTAAAAAAAAATAAAAAAACAAGACTTTACAATAAACCTTATTTAGTAAACATTTTTTAAACAATATACTATTTCACAGACTTGTAGGATCCCATACTTTGTGTTGGTTGTTGAATGCATGTATAGGATAATATTCTTGTCCCAAGGACAAATCACCATTTTTTTTGCCTTGTTATCACATGGACAGAAAGGGAGTTGTAATTTCTCCAGTGGGATTATGGACAGCACTAAAATAACTAAGTATTTTCTCCTTCTAATTCTATATGCCTTTAGACATCCATGGACTTCAGATTGTACAATGATATCTCATAATTCCCAGTCTTCTGAAGACATTTTCCATACTTCTTGTCCATGAGCATGCTTGTACTTTTAACCTTTTTTTATGGCAATTGGATACTCTTAGTGGGGTTGATTTGCAAAAAATAAATGGGCTGTTCCCTTTGCATGAGAATTTGCACTTTGCAAGGGCACTATCTCTTATCTTAGTGAATGTGGAGAAGCTGTGCTGACTTCCATTGTCCAATCATTTACAAGCAAAAATACTTTGTTTGTTTATTTGTTTTTATTTTTTTAATTTCCATGCACATGGTGAGGTATTCTTTTCAAAGTGAAATCTCATCCCATTCACCAATTAAGGGGAAAACCCATTGCACTTTGCAAAGTGAACAACCTGTTTGCCTTTAGTAAATCAAACCCAATCTCTCTAATAGAACAATAGTCTAATGACCAATCTGTTTTATTTTTAATGGTGGGCCCAAGGTGGCAGATGAGGTCAGCATGCCCTGTAAAGATATTTCTATCAAAATCCTGTGATAACTATCAAATGATTATATGCTGTATAGCAACCTTACACTAAAGACATGAAAGTCATATGTATAAACTGACATACCGACTGTTCGTCCATGGGGGCACAAGTTTCTACATTTTAATTGCATGTATTTCATTTTGAAATGGGAACTGAGATGTTTTGTGAATTATCAATAGTATTAGCAATAGTAGTTGTGTCTTCATAGAGCAGGGGATGAGATTTACTGTGCCATATCAATTGATACTTAAATGAAAAGAGAAGTATAGCTAAAGCTCTTTTGATCATATCTCTCTTCTGGGTCACAGGAGTGCCCTTACTTTTGCACTTCTGTGACCAAGAATCAGCCAACAGCAGGCTTTAGCATCACAGAGTCCCCCCAGGCTCTGGAAGAATCCCAACCATATTGTCAGGATTCACCCAGCTGCCTGATTGAGAGCTGGCTCTGGGGCCAGATGCTCCCATTCCCTCACCAGCCTGGCATTCCAGTGAGCACTGGAGGGACAGAGCAGAGACAGTGACTGTTAATCATCACTCTTTGCTCAGAGCTGCTTGAGAATTGAGCGATTAGCAGTCATGTTATCTCTCAGTTATTGGACTTAGAGCTGGCCGGGGACAACTGCAGCATCACAGCAATGCTGCAGCATGGAGGTGAGTATGGATGTTTGTTTTTTTTGTCTACCCCTAACTTCTCCTTAAAATATTCCTTGATGAAGGAGTTATTTCAGAACTGCAAAGTATACTTATCTTTTTGTTAAAAGAAGTAAAAAAGTAATTCCTTTTTTGACTATGAAGTATCTAAGCACTGGAAACTGCAGAGGAAATCACAGGAATTTTCTTAGAATGATATGGCATTTGAGATGAGCCTGGAAGTTTGAGTCAAAGCTCCAAACGATAATGTAACAGAGGGTATGTCCCGAGAGCCGTACATGAATGGCAGTCTCACCTTGAGTGCCTGAGACCGCCATTCATTTTACCACAAGTGGATCTGCATTGATGTGCAGCTCTCAGGACATACCATCTGTTACAATATAGTTTGGAGCTAAGACAAGCTTCTACCCCAGCCAGCACTCACAGGGGTGGGTACAGGTCATTATTTCTTACAGCCTGAGTGGCACACATCTTCCTTTATTGGTTCACAGTTTGAGTCAAGGTTTCAAAGTGAATTACATAATTATTTTTTTCCATGTTTTAATTTAAATGTTGAATTAAAAAAAAAAAACTAACCTCACAGTGGGTTAAATGCACATTACTCCTAGGGAATGATAGCTAAGATGTATTACTTACCTTACTCCTTGCTCCTGCAGGCTTTGGCTTTCTTCTCCCCTTTAGTAGAGATGGGCCGAACACCCCCCTGTTCGGTTTGCAGCAGAATTCCTGAACAGGAGAAAAGTTCTAACCCGAATGGCGAACCCCATTGTCTATGGGAGCCGTACAGGAAAAATCAAAAGTGCCCATTTTCGAGCCTTATATGCAAGCAATTAGCCATAAAAGGGGTATGGGGGTCTGGCTACTTCCCTGAAGGCAATGCAAACTTTTTTTTAAAAACAATAGTTTTTTCAGGAGCAGTGATTTTAATGATGCTTAAAGTGCAACAATAAAAATGAAAAATTCTTTTTAAAAAAAGTGTTTGTGGGGTCCCCTTAGTCTGCCTGTAAAGTTGAGCATCTGTAACATATATAGAACATGCTGCAGCAAAAATGACATTTCTAAAGAAAAAATGAGTCAAATCACATTTGAAATTACTCGCAGTTGCAATTGAAAAAATAAAGATCTGCCCCAAAATCCATACTAGACACTTATCCAGCCCTGTTTCTTAACAACCAGCTCATACTGCGCCCTGATTGGGCAAAGCCAAATGCACTGTGCAGCATGCAGTGCATTGCAGGGCGTTCGGAGCGAACAGCCACCAAACACCCGCCAAACACCCTGCAAATTTGAGTGTTGGTCAAATAGGCTGAGCAGCCAGTGTTCGGCCCAAACTCATGCTCGGGCTGCACCGTTTGCCCTCCACTACCCTTCAGGTTGTGGGTGATCCCTTTCCATCCTCACATACAAGGAAAATCCCAAAGAAATGTTGAGTACAAAGCTATGAAATTAGTATAACCATTACAAGAATTTTTTTCTACAATAACTGTTAAAAGCAGTAAGGCTATGATAGTTTCATAAACTAAATGAATTAACACTGATAATGTTGCATGTTCCAGTAATGTAAAGAACTGTTTAAAAGGACCACAGAGACATGAAGTATACATATGGTGGGGTCATTGATGTCAGACCGTCATCATGGCTGTTCTGAGCAAGACCTAGTCCTTTCATATTTGAGTACCATTATATTGTTCATAATAAAATAGACTTTCAAATAAAATTATATATATTTTTTTCAGACACCCCAACTTTCCAAAAATGCAGAAACATGACTGTACCTGCTGTCAGGCAACCAAAACCATGCCCAAGAACATCCAACTGGAGTGTACTAATGGAAGGAAGATTGGCTATACCTATACTGATGTTTTACAATGCTCCTGTAGGAATGCAGCCTGTGTGTTCACAGAATGAACTGCCAGTGTAAAACAAAATCCTTGATTGTTGGACTGTCACTTTAACTATGCTACACTTACTGTTTAGAAAATATCTATTTTTGCTAATATAAAATTACACGTTATCTCATGTTACTTACTATATTAACCTCAAGTGGCTATATCATTTGAGTGCTAGACTCTTGCTATTGCAAGCCTCAGCAATGTTAATATGAAACCAAGTTACATAGCTTTGGTTAATGAATACACTGTGACAAGAACATTACCTATATATAAGCATTTAATTATTTGAATTGTTTCCATAATTATTAGAATATTCTTTCCACTGGTGAGTGCATGCAATCAAAAGGCTATGATGCAAATTGAATCTAATAAAAAATCATGTAGAATGTGCACATACAAAAACTGTCTAGTTCATCATTCCACTTCTTTCATTGTTTTCTGTCTTAAGGATTCAACAGAGATAAAAACATAAGCGTAAATAAAAACATAAGAATAAATATTTGGAAAAAAAATGTAAAAATATTTATTACAAATTGATTAAGACTGCTTTTTTCATTTTAAATTTACAATCTTAGTACAGTAAATCCAATAAGGCTGACCATAGACGGAGCGAAATTCGCTTGATTCCCCCCATCAACACAGACATTGTTGATGCGGGAATCCCTCCTGCTGAGCCATTGTCTTCTCCCTGCGGGATGTCCTCACCGGGTGAAGACAGTGATTATTGCTAGCGGCTCTAACAGCCGCTTGCAATAATCACATGAAAAATCTGGCAGTATGGTTGTACCCAAGTTGATCGATCAATCAGCTTGGGTACATTCATCCTGCCCATACATGGTTCAAATCTCGGCTGGGTTTTGCTGAATTGGCCAACATTTGAACCGTCTATGACTGGCTTAAGCAGCACTCTGTAGATGTCTTATTTTTTTTTAATAGATTATGATTATTTGTGGAAGTCTATGAGAGAACCTCAGAACAAGAAGATAAATGCCTTACAAAAGTATGTGGAAAGTAACAAATGGGTAATCCAGTAAATGAAACATAAAGGTGGATGCTATTTATAAGTTGCACTCAGCTACACCTTATATGCTAACTGTTTGAAACATCTTGGGTGAAGGCTGTGATGGGAGATGGCTTCCTTTACATCTCCTGTCTAATACCTTCTCCTATATGCAAATACACAGATCTTGAGGCAAGGCCATATGTCTGACCTTCCTGACACTGTTATAACTGAGTCATAAGAAGCACTGCAGCTACTGTTTTTCAGCTCTGGTCTTCCCTTTATTATTGTCCCATCGTTTTGATGGGTAACCTTAAAGTGGATGTAAACCCTCACACAGAGGCATAACTAGAACCTTCAGGGCCCCGGTGCAATAAATTATGAAGGCCCCCCCTGACCCCAGGCAAGGGCCCTTCCCTCTTCCCACTCATCCTGGGGCCCTTTACTCCCATCGTGGGTCCCTTTTAATATGATCCCACCAAATAAACAAATAGTTGTGTACCAAGCCCCCCATTCATTCAGAAATGGAAGTATAGTAAAAACAGTTCACTAAGCTTTATGAGTGAACCAATTGGTACCAATCACTGACTCTGTCCATTCAGAAAAGGAAGGAGCCAGCAAATGACAAATTTACTCACCCGTTCCCATCTCTCCATCATGACACATCTTCTACAGCAGCTGGCAGGAGAGAGGAGGGGGGAAGATAGCAGCTCTGTGGGCGGGACCAGGGAAGCACACAGGGACCCTGGGAACAGCAGAAGACAAGTAAACTGGATAGGAGGGGCTGCGGGAGCAGCATATAGAGGAACCAATCTCCTCCATTAGGAGGGAAATGAAGGAGATTGGTTCCTCTAAATGCCGCCCCGACATCCCTCCTATCCAGGTGTGCAAGGGAGGCACACGGGCCCCCTGGAGCACGGGGCCCGGTCGCAATTGCAACCACTGTAGTTACACCCCTGCCCTCATGTATACCCAGTGAAGAACAGCCTCAGATGATACATAGAGATGAAACAAATCTCCCTACATAAGTTTTACATGTATATCTGTTGTCTTCCCCTCTCTAAATTCTTTAGAAAGTGCACATTGTGTTAGAGATTTTTTCTTCCTGCTCAGTACTGGGTGTGGATTCTTCTCATACAGTGTGTGACAGCTGATTGGAGGAAAAGCACACAATCCCAATCCACATAGGCAAAGGAAGGAAGAAATGTGCTGTGAATTGACCAGCTCTCTGCTGATCTATTTATAGCACCCTCCCCAACACAAATTTCAGACTGGTTTTATCTCCTTTGTCAGAGAACTTGTCAGAAGTTGTCATACTGATAACAGAAGAACAGAGCAGCAGAAAGACACAGGATTTAGTGCTTTGGAGAGAGATAAGAAAACACTACAGAAATATGTGCTTAGGTCAAATTTCATGAACCAGGTTTACATCCCATTTAATATTTAGGCTTCATGCACACAGGATGTTAAAAAAAGTCCTAAAAACGTCAGTAGCTTATCAGTGATTTTTTTCAGCTATTATTAGCATTATATTACTGGCGTTTTTGCATTTTTTTTGTGTTTTTAAAGGGGCAGCGTTTTTTTTTTTTTCCTCAATTGATCTAAAACTTCCAAAAACGTTGGGGACCGGCGTTTAGCCATGTTTTTGAGCGTTTTTACAGCTGCAAAAAACATCTCTCAGAACCTACTGGTCTTGGGGTTTTTTTACAGCTCAAAAACGTCCCTGCCAAAAAGAGTTGATAACAGCCTATGTGTGAATGAACACATAGGATAACATTATGGAGAGTTTATTGGCTGTACAAAAAAACATCTGCAGCTAAAAACAGCTGCTGTAAAACAGTCAAAAAACGTCCTGTGTGCATGAGGCCTTAATAGTATAGAGCATGAGATGTAAGAGAAGAGGCGTCAGCTAGCCACCAGGAAGTTGCTTGCTATTTGCATGACAGGATGCTTCTGGCCTTGAATAGTCCCTAGTCACATTACAGGTGATTCACACTGACCCATAAGTATAACAAAAGCTCTTTATAGCAAAATAAATTACGGATGAAGTAGATAATATACACAACTCAATTATCCAAATGGAATCAATGCCTTATTTTAAGATAAAGTGTATGTCCAGCCAAAACGTTGTCTTAGTTTGGGTGGAGTATGTAAACTGCTGGTGACAAAAGTGAGTACACCCCTAAGTGAATATGTTCAAATTGGGCCCAAAGTGTCAATATTTTGTGTGGCCACCATTATTTTCCTGCACTACCTTAACCCTCTTGGGCATGGAGTTCACCAGATCTTTACAGGCTGCCACTGGAGTCTTCTTCCACTCCTCCATGATGACATCATGGAGCTGGTGGATGTTAGAGACCTTGCATTCCTCCACCTTCCGTTTGAGGATGCCCCACAGATGCTCAATGGGGTTTAGGTCTGGAGACATGCTTGGCCAGTCCATCACCTTTCCAGCTTCTTTAGCAAGGCAGTGGTCATCTTGGAGGTGTGTTTGGGGTCATTATCATGTTAGAATACTGCCCTGCGGCCCAGTCTCCGAAGGGAGGGAATCATGGTCTGCTTCAGTATATCACAGTGCATGTTGGCATTCATGGTTCCCTCAATGAACTGTAGCTCCCCAGTGTCGGCAGCATTCATACAGCCCAGACCATGACACTCCCACCACCATGCTTGAGTGTACATAAGACACACTTGTCTTTGTACTCCTCACTTAGTTGCCGCCACACACACTTGACACTATCTGAACCAAATAAGTTTATCTTGGTCTCACCAGATCAGAGGACATGCTTCCAGTAATCCATGTCCTTAGTCTGCTTGTCTTCAGCAAACTGTTTGCAGGCTTTATTGTGCATTATCTTTAGAAGAGGCTTCCTTCTGGGATGACAGCCATGCAGACCAATTTGATGCAGTGTGTGGCGTATGGTCTGAGCACTGACATGCTGACCACCTCTTCAACCTCTGCAGCAATGCTGGCAGCATTCATACATCTATTTCCCAAAGACAACCTCTGGATATGACGCTGAGCATGTGCACTCAACTTCTTTGGTTGACCATGGTGAGGCCTGTTCTGAGTGGAACCTCTTCTGTCAAACCACTGAATGGTCTTGGCCACCGTGCTGCAGCTCAGTTTCAGGGTCTTAGCAATCTTCATATAGCCTAGGCCATCTTTATGTAGAGCAACAATTCTTTTTTTTTCAGATCCTCAGAGAGTTCTTTGCCATGAGGTGCCAATTTGAACTTCCAGTGACCAATATGAGACAGTGAGAGCGATAACTCCAAATTTTACACACCTGTTCCCCATTCACACCTGAAACCTTGTAACATTAACGAGTCACATGACACCAGGGAGGAAAATGGCTAATTGGGCCCAATTTAGACATTTTCACTTAGGTGTGTACTCACTTTTGTTGCCAGCGGTTTAGAAATGAATGGCTGTGTGTTGAGTTATTTTGAGGGGACAGCAAATTTACACTGTTATACAAGGTGTACACTCACTACTTTACATTGTAGCAAAGTGTAATTTCTTCAGTGTTGTCACATGAAAAGATATAATAAAATATTTACAAAAATGTGAGGGGTGTGCTCACTTTTGTGATATACTGTAGCCACCCATAGAGCAGAGTGGGCTCTGCCCATTTCAACTCTGTATAAACTGAGTGGATGCAGATCTGTCATCTGCCCACTCTGCTCAGTGGGGGATCAATAAACAGATTCCCTTTTGAGCAAATCAGATTCCACCCCGTGTGAAAGGGGCCTAACCGTAAGAAATCGACAAGAGTCTCATTCTATCCAAAACTAAAAAAAAAAAAAGAAACTAAAAAAAAAAGTTTTTTGGCTTGCTTTATACTTCAATTTATTATTTTCTAGTTACCTCTGATCCATCACATTTAGGTCCAGAAAAACAGAAAAGGATTCTACAGTCCTTTTTTGTTTTATATTTTCTGGACCTTGACAGACTCAGAGGTAGACATCTGTCCATTTACATCCACCTGCCCATAGAGATGCAGGGAGATCATGATCAGGTCTGCCTGTAAAACTGATAGATGGAACTGGTTGGAAACCCCATGTGAAAGGGACCTAAGAGAAATGGAAGGAAGATTTACCAAAAACATACATAAGACAAGACCCAACAAATAGCTGAAAATAGCACAAAACCAAGGAAACAGGGTAACAAGTTATATAGATTGTGTATCTGAGATTGCAGGATAAGGAATAGTTGACAAAAATAACAGCAGATACAAGGATGGACAGAAATTCAAATCCAATACATTAAAAGTACAAAGGAGTGATGAAAGCTGGAATACAGAAAAAGAAGAGGTTACTGTGAAAACAGCAAAGATGGTGAAATATAGTGATGAGCCGTACGCCACCAGGTTCGGTTGACACCAGAACTCCCGAACATGGAAAAAGTTAGGACCCAAACCCAGAACCCTAGTAAAGTCTGTGGGATCCAAACTCGAACAAAATATAAAGTCCCCATTTTTAAGGCGTATATGCAAGTTAATGGGCATAAAAAGGGTACGGGCCCCGGGTGCTGCCATGGGGCACATGTATCAATGACATTTTTTTTTTTTTTTTAAAGAAGTAGTGATTTTATTGATGCTTAAAGTGAAACAATAAAATGAAAAATGTATTTACATATAGTGGCTAGAGATTGGTTGAACACCCCCCCCCCCCCGTTCAGTTTGCAGCAGAACTCCCAAACGGGAAAAGTTCTGCCCCGAGCAGCAAACTCCATTGAAGTCTATGGGAGCCGAACACCCCATTTTGAAGGCTTATATGCAAGTTACTGGCCATAGAAAGGGTAAGATTACTAACCTTCTGACCTTCTGATTACTAACAACACAGACCTGATCACAGACGTGTAAGTAAGGGGCAATCTAGGAAATAGCGATCATAGGTCAATTTGTTTCAGTGTAAGTCACACAAATAGGAAACATAAGGGGGATACAAAGACATTGAATTCTAAGAGAGCTAACTTCCATAAACTATGCTCCTTGCTGGAAGATGTTAGCTGGGATAAAATTCTAGGAACAAAGAACGCAGAGGAAAAATGGGAGTGCTTCAAGAATATACTAAACAAAGGTATTAGCCAGTGTATCCCAATGGGAAATAAGTTTAGAAGAGCTAATAAAAAACCAGGATGGCTTAACGCCGATGTAAAGACACATATAAAAGCAAAGGAGATGGCCTTCAAAAAATACAAGGCTGATGGGTCTCTGTCGGCACTCCAGCTTTATAAGGTATGCAATAAGGAATGTAAGGATGCAATCAGGGCAGCGAAGATAGAACATGAAAAACACATAGCTGAGCAGAGTAAAAAGAATCCCAAGAACTTCTTTAAGTATATAAATAGTAAGAGAGGGAGGTCAGATCATATTGGACCCATAAAAAATGATGAAGGGAATCTGGTTACCAAGGATGGAGAGATGGCAAAGGTGTTAAACTCATTTTTCGCCTCATTATTCCCAAAGGAAACAGGGGGCTCAAGTATTCAAAATTATAATGTAGGACCTCACGACAAGTCACAGGAAGCACCCTCATGGCTAACTGAGGATCAAATTAGGCATAGACTTGAAAAACGTAACGTTAATAAGTCACCGGGACCAGGTGGCTTGCACCCGAGGGTCCTTAAGGAACTCTGTCACGAAATTGCCAAGCCACTATACCTAATTTTTAAGAACAGTCTACTGACTGGTATGGTACCAGCTGATTGGAAAAAAGCCAATATAGCACCAATATATAAAAAAGGACCAAGATATATCCCTGGAAACTACAGGCCAGTTAGCTTAACATCAATAATATGCAAGCTCTTGGAAGGAATAATAAGGGATTATATACAAGATTATTGTAAGGAAAACAGTAGCATTAGCAGTAATCAGCATGGTTTCATGAAGAATCGCTCATGCCAAACCAATCTATTAACCTTCTATGAGGAGGTGAGCTGCCATCTAGATAAAGGAAGGCCCTTTAATGTGGTGTATGTAGATTTTGCAAAAGCATTTGATACAGCCCCCCATATACACTTAATGTACAAACTAAGGTCTGTCGGCATGGATCAAAGGATGAGTACCTGAATTGAAAACTGGTTACAAGGGAGAGTTCAGAGGGTGAGGAAAAACGGGGAGTACTCGGAATGGTTCAGTGTGGAAAGTGGGGTCCCCCAGGGATCCGTCCTGGGACCAATCCTATTCAATTTATTCATAAACGATCTGGAGGATGGGGTTAATAACTCAATCTCAATATTTGCAGATGATACCAAGCTAAGCAGGGCAATTACTTCTCCACAGGATGTGGAAACCTTACAAGAAGATCTGAACAAATTAAAGGGGTGGGCAGATAAGTGGAAAATGAGGTTTAATGTAGAAAAATGCATCAAAAAGGGGATAAACTCCAGGGATAAATCAATAATTCTCCCCCTTTACAAGTCTCTGGTGAGGCCGCACCTGGAGTATGCCGTCCAGTTCTGGACACCAGTCCTCAGGAAGGATGTCCTAGAACTAGAAAGGGTTTAGAGAAGGGCAACAAAGCTAATTAAGGGACTGAAGGACCTAAGTTATGAGGAAAGATTACGAGAACTGAACTTATTCTCTCTGGAGAAGAGACGCTTGAGAGGGGATATGATTTCAATGTACAAATACTGTACCAGAGACCCCACAATAGGGACAAACAATTCCGCGCAAGGGAGCACACAAAGACATGCAGCCATTCATTAACAATGGAGGAAAGGTGGTTTAACCTTAAGCTGCAAGAGTTCTTTACGGTAAGAGCAGTCAGGATGTGGAAATCTCTTCCACAAACAGTGGTATCAGCTAGGAGCATAGATCATTTAAAAAAACTAGATGGGCACCTAAGAGACCACAACATTAAGGGATATACAATGTAATACTGACATAAAAGCACACACATAGGTTGGACTTGATGGACTTGTGTCTCTTTCCAACCTCACTAACTATGTAACTATGGGGGTCCAGGTACTGCTGCTTTAAATTACAGTTTTAAAAGGAGCAGTGATTTTAATGATGCGTAAAGTGCAACAAAAAAAATTAAAACTTCCTTTAAATATAGTGCCTGGGGGGTACGCTTGGACTGCCTGTAAAGTGATGCATCTGTAGCATTTATAGAACATGCTTCAGCAAAAATGAAAAAAAAAATAGCCAAATCCCATTTAAATTGACTCACGGTTGCAATTGCTGGCCTGCAATATAAAGAAAAAAGAAAAAAACGATGCAGGGCCCCCAAAGAATCCATACCAGACCCTTATCAGAGCACGCAGGAAAGGGGGGTACCAGGCCACATGCCCTCAACATGGGAGGGTGGGTGCTTTGGGGCAGGGGGCCTCATCCCCACAACCCTGCCTGGTGGTTGTGGGGGTCTGCGGCCAGGGAGCTTATTGAAATCTTGAAGCCCATTTTAACAAGGGGGGCCCCAGATCCTGCCCCCCTTGTGAATGAGTATGGGGTACATTGTACCCTTACTCATTCACCAAAAAAGTGTAAAAAAAATAATGACAGTAGCCGGTTAAAAAATATAAAAACTTCCTGTTCCAGCGTCGCATGTAAGCGGAGCGCGGAACCGCGGCTCCGAGTACTCAGCTTACCAAACTGGCTAAATCTCGCTGTGGACGGTGAGTCACCCGCCCATCGACAGCGCACTCTACTCCTCTCCAACCCAGCATTCTAAATAGACAAATTTCTTGTCCATGGATCCCCTAGCAAACAGAGCCTTGAGGCCTCCCAGCACGTTCCGCCTGCAGCCATCATGACGCACGGCGCGCTCTCCTCAGGACACAAGCTAAGCTCTCCTGCTTCTCCAGCACCCGCTATACTGACCTCACTGACACACCCAGAGGAGCAGTATGCGGGCCTAGCCCAGGTGGTCATGGCGCTGCTGGCTCCAACTATAACTGCTGCAGTCGACAGAGCTATCGCAGCCGGCATATCACAGCTCAGCAGGGAAACAGGAGAGCATGCAAAACGACTCAGATGTAGAGTCACGAGTATCAGAGAGCCCCCTTCACCACTGACCAATGCCTCAGAGATGTGCACCACTTTATACTTGACAAGCTGGACGACCTGGAAAATAGGTCCAGGAGGAATAACCTGCGGGTTATCAGACTCCCAGAGTCCTATAACACAGACTCACTGGCAGACATATGCACCTCACGCATCCCTCATGCCCTGGGTATTACATCACAATGCACGGTTGAGAGAGCACACAGAATTGGAGCTCCGTCCAACGACAAATGCACACCTAGGCCCGTGATTGTACGCTATCTCAATTACGCGGATAGGGTCAATATTCTCAAATCATTCTGAAACTCCAAATCGCTGCAACTTGAGGGCCACAAAATACTTCTCCTTTCGGATTACTCCCAAGAGGTATCAAGGAGCCGCAAAGCCTTCCAACCTATATGCTCAGCACTTTTTCCAAAAGGAACCAAATTTTCTCTGGCCTAGCCGGCCACCCTACGCTTCTCTGATGCCTCAGGGGATCCTAAAACCTTCACTCACCCAGAGGAAGCCACCCAGTACCTACAGAACCAACTCCATATCCCAATGGATATGTCTTTGCCACCAAATGCTCCTCAAACAGGGGTCTCTAGAAATCAACGCAGCCCAAGAAAAAATCCTGCAAAAAAATTGCTCCTAACTATCTCCTCCAACCGGACTGAATGGCACTGAAAAACCAATGCCGAGCCTCACACCTATTCCAACAATTCAACCAGGATGGGTGAAGTATTACTACTTAATGTAACACCTTGTTAAACCCTATGCTGAAACCCTTACAAAGGGGGGCTTCCTTCTCTCTCAACTACCATTTGTTTGATTAACATATGCTTTAACCACTTCAGCTCAGAAGGATTTCCCACATTAGGACCAGAGCCCTTTTTTCAATTTGGCACTGTGCTGCTTTAACCAGTAATTGCTCAGGCATGCAATGCTGTACCCAAACAAAATTTGCATTCTTTTTTTCCCACAAATTGAGCTTTTTTTTGGTGGTATTTGTTCACCTCTGCGCTTTTTATTTTTATTTTTGGCGATATAAGCAAAATAAGAATAAAAATTTTGAAATAAAATGATATTTTCTACTTTTCGTTATTAGAAAAATACAATAAACTAAATTTTAGACATAAATTTTTGTCAAAATGTATTCAGCCACATGTCTCGGGTAAAAAAAAAGTAAATTAGCGTATATATATTGGTTTGCGCAAAAGTTATAACGTCTACAAACTAGGGTAATTTTTTTGGTAATTTTTTTGGAATTTACGCAGCTTTTATTTTAGGACTGCCTATCTCATTTTCTGAGGTGCTATAATGGAAGGGCAGTACAACCCCCCCCCCCCCCCAAATGACCCCATTGTGGAAAGTAGACGCGCCAAGGAATTAACTGAGAGTCATGTTGAACCCATTAAATAATTTATTTTTTGTCACAAGTGATTGAAAAATGACAAAAAAAAAATACACAAAGTTGTCACTGAAATGATATATTGCCATGGGTATATGTGGAATTACACCCCAAAATACATTTTGCTGCTTCTCCTGAGTATGGGGATACTCCATGTGTGAGACTTTTTGGGAGCCCATCCACGTACGGGACCCAAAAACCAAACGTCTCCTTCAGGATTTCTAAGGGCGAAAACTTAAGCCTTCACCCCACACTACCTATCACAGTTGCGGAGGCCATGAAATACCCAGATAGCAAAAACCTCCCCAAATGACCCCATCTTGGAAAGTAGACACCCCAAGCTATTTGTTGAGAGGCATGTTAAGTCCATGGAATATTTTATATTTCGCCACAAGTTTCAGGGAAATTACAGTTTTTTTTTTTCACAAAGTTGTCACTAAATGATATGTTGCTCGCACACGCCATGGGTATATATGAAATTACACCCCCAAAAAAAATTCTGCTGCTTCTTCTGAATACGGGGATACCACATATGTGAGACTTTTTGGCAGTCTAACCGCGTACAGGACCCCAAAAACCAATCACCACCTTTTAAGGGCATACAATGGTGATTTTACCCAATGCCCAGATAGCACAAAACACCCCCAAATGACCCCATTTTGGAAAGTAGACACTCCAAGCTATGGGCTGAGAGACACGTTGAGTATTTTGCATTTTTGTCTTAAGTTTTCAAATTTGAAAAAAGAAAAAAATAATATATTTTCTGTTTATTTCTTCATTTTCCAAAACAAATGAGAGCTGCAAAATACTCACCATGCCTCTTAGCAAATACCTCAGGGTGTCTACTTTCCAAAATGGAGTAATTTGGGGTGCTTTTGTGCTACCTTGACATCTCAGGTCCTCCAAAACCGTGATAGGGAGTGAGGAGTAAAATCACCATTTTATGCTATTAGAAAGCCTAAAGACGGTGATTGGTTTTCAAGGTCCCATACGCAGATAGGCTCTCAAAAAGTCTCACACATGGGGTATCCCCATACTCAGGGGAAGCAGCAGAATGTAGTTTGGGGTGCAATTCCACATATACCCATGTCATGTGTGAGCAATATATTATTTCAGTGACAACTTTGTGTATTTTTTTTTTCATTTTCAATCACTTGCAACAAAAAAATAAAATATTCCATGGACTCAACATGCCTCTCATGCCTTGGTGTGTCTACTTTATACATTACCGTTGACAGTGGTCGTCTTCAGGTTAGCCCGATGAGGCCACTTACCGGCTTTGGCAGGGCAGGTCCGTACCATATGTCCGGGTTCCCCGCAGTACAAACATAAACTCAGAGCCCGGCGTCATTGTCTCTCTTCTGGGGTGAGAGACGGCCGCAGAAGTCCGATCTGCATTAGCTCAGAAGGGTCAGCAGGTGTGGAAGAGGTAGGTGTGGGAGCAGTATGACTGGGAACCCGGGGCATCATCCATGTTGGGCGAAGAGTGGGGTAAGCTCCCGTGACTCGCTCAGCCCGGCTTTCCCGGAGTCTTCGATCAATTTGGATCGCCAGGTTAATGAGGGCGTTCAGGGTCGCGGGCACCCCAACGCGAGCGAGCTCATCTTTTAGCGGCTCAGATAGTCCCAAGCGAAATTGGTAGCAGAGTGCAGCGTCGTTCCATGCTGTGTCTGCACTCCAACCCCCGGAACTCTGCTACATAGTCCTCAGCGGAACGTCGGCCCTGCTTCAGGGCGTGCAGGGTGGCCTCAGCCGTGGCTGCAAGGTGGGGATCCTGATATAGCTTGGCCATGGCATCAAAGAAGGCATCCAGGGTAGCTACTTCGTGCACTCTCTACTCCCAGAGGCGGTGAGCCCAGGTCTGCGGTTCCCCCTGTAGCAGGGAGACCACCAGTCCAACTTTAGTGGCCTCCAGGGAGAAGGTGCGAGGCTGGAGACTGAAGTACAGCTCGCAGGAGCTGCGGAAGGCTCTGAACTTCCTCTGATTCCCAGAAAATCTGTCCGGAAGGGGAACCTTGGGCTCCGATGGCAGAGCCACGATGGTGCAGCCTGCTGCAGCTCCTCCTCCAGGTGCAGAGAGCTCACGCACTTGCCCCTCCGGGCAGTTGTAGCCATCTTGCAAGTTTTTCACCACCTGTGTGAGGCCGGCCAAATGGATGCACAGTTCCTCCATAGCAGAGGGTGTTCCCTGCGCAGACTCGGACATGGCTGTCCGTTACTGTCACGGTCCTGATGGTGGAGTCTGGTGTGTGCAGGGAACAACCACTCTTGCGCACCCGATTCAGGGGTCCCTGGTAGAGCAGACAGGGGACCCATGAGTGCAGAATGGCACGAGGGCCGGATGGTCACTGATGGTGGTGATGTGAGGCTCTGGATGGTCGTGCAAGTCAGAAGAGTAGTCATTCAGGCTGGTTCAGCAACTGGCAGGCAGGCAAGGTACAAGGGGTTCAGGCAGAGAGTGGTCAAATCCAAGCAGGGTTTGTTAACAGACTGGCAGCAAAGGTACAGAAGGGTCAGGCAAACGGATGGACGTGGATAGCCGGGGTCGGTGCTGGCAGATAGGTAGCTGGTCAGAGCAAGCCGGGTCGGTACACAGGAACAGGAACAACACAGGAAGTAGGTTACAGGCAGGAGAGCCGAGGCTCACAGGTACTCAGACGCTGTAGAACGGACAGCACTTGCTGACAGGAGCAGGAAGTTCAAATAGAGCTGCCCGGCGCCATCTCCTCCGGGAGCGTGAAGAAACAACAACAAAGTGCAAACAAGACCTCAGCACAATCTTCTTCTAACATTCAACCAGGAGTAGGTAGTGGAAGTTGCCATTTGAAAGTGGTCTCCTCTCATGCAAACCTGTTCTAGGCTAGTGGGAGGTCTGGTGAAGTCTTGTTTGTGTCTCCTGTCTGTCACGTAGCTGCGTATTTGTAAGTAAGTCCAATGGGGGAGGTTAGGTAGGTCAATGTCAGCTCTAAAGGAGTTAAAGTCCCTGTAACTGGTATTTTGGAAGCAGTCTTTGACCGTTAATTTCGTAGCGTCATCTAGAGGTTGCAAGTGTCTGTTAAGGCTCGTACACACGGGACGACGATCGTGCGTACGACCGTGTTGAATCGTACGTTGACGGTCGTATGTAGCCTACTGACATGCACACGACGGTCGTACATACAACTTGCGGCCGGCCGAACGTGATGACGCGAACGAGCGTATAATGAGGAAGTAGCGTCACCTTTTGGGCTCCTTCATCTAATTTCATGTTAGTTGAAGTGGACTTGGCGCATGCGTGTTTAGCACAATACAACTTTGTTGAACACAGCTGCTCTACACACGATACAACGGTCGTATGCGAGCTTGTTGACACGACCAAGTTTTCTAGTCTGCACATACAACTCCCACGAACGACCGTCGTATGTTCAACTGTTGAAAGCACGGCCACAGACGATTGATTCTGCATACAACAGTCGTGAGTACGACGTGTTGAACACGATCGTCGTCCCGTGTGTACGAGGCTTTAGTGTAGCTCCCGTAGCCGGGTGTTTTAGCATGTCCTTGTTTTGCGATGCCCAGGGAATCCAGGGGGAAAAGCGTAAGGGCAGGGGGCTCAGGGATTTTTCCAGGCTGACCCAGTCTTTGATATCCTCGTGGCAATGCCAGTCAATTACTCTAGTTAGATGGGAGGCTAGGAAGTAATGCTTAAAGTCTGGTATCCCCATGCTGCCTGATTCTTTGGGTTTGGTGATATATTTTATTTTGATCCTCGGTTGCTTGTGATTCCATAGGAACAGTATTACATAAGATTTCAATGTCTTAATGAATGATTGGGGAATGGTGATGGGTAATGCTCGCATTAGGTATAGTAACCTGGGGAGGACTGTCATCTTAAGAGCTGCTGCTCTACCAAACCATGAAAGGTGTTTCAAGTGCCAGGATTTAAGATCGTATCCTATTTTACTTAAGATTTGAGGGAAGTTGTGGGCAAAGATGTTTTCTACCCTGGAGGTCAGCCGGACACCCAGGTATTTGAGGGTCATGGTTTCCCATCTGAATGGGCAATTCGCCTTTGCTCTTACTAATTCTGTCGGGGTCAGGGTTAGATTTAGTGCTTCCAATTTCGATAGATTAATCTTTATATTGGTTAAGTAACCAAATGTAGTAAAGTGTTTTATTAGATTGGGGATGGTAGTGTGCGGTTCTGTCAGGAAAAATAAAAGGTTGTCTGCATAAGCGGCAACCTTGAACTCTCTGCTTGTCATCCTGAATCCTTTTATTGAGGTGTCTTTGTTTACCGATCTAATGAACAGCTCTAACGTCAATATGAATAAAAGTGGGGACAGCGGACACCCTTGTCTAGTGGCATTTTTTATTGTCACTTTTTCTGAGAGGGTGCCATTTATTTTCAACCTAGCTGAGGGGTTGTGGTATAATGCCGAGATCCAAGCCATCATATTTGGGCCTAAGCCCACATATCTACATGTATCCAGCATGAAATCCCATGACACTTGATCAAAGGCCTTCTCCTCATCCGTAGACAGGAGAAGGCTTCTGATACCCTAGGAGCAGGCCCCCTGGGTAGGAGTAATGCTTTAATTACATTGTCCCTGGCCTCATGACCGGGCATAAAGCCTACTTCTTCCGGGCCTATCAAACCAGACAGTCCCAGTCTGTTGGCCAAAATCTTTGCCAGTAGCTTTAGATCTAAGTTCAGCAGGGAAATAGGCCTGTAGCTAGAGCAATCAGTCGCGTCCTTACCCGGTTTGGGGATTACTGCAATATAAGCAGCTAGAAATTCCGGAGGGACAAGGTTTCCTGACAGCAGAGAGTTCAAAGTTTTAAGCAAGGGGTTTGTCAGGATGTCAGAGAGCATCTTGTAATAGATAGAAGTTAATCCGTCAGGTCCAGGGCTCTTCCCCATTTTCAGTGCTCCTATTGCCTGTTTTAGTTCTGTTAACGTGATCTCGCCTTCCAGTTGGGTCAAGTCTGCATCCGCAAGTCTTGGAAGTCCACTCTGAGTCAGGTAATCATTTATCGCTTGGGATCTGTCCCCGGCTGTCTCGGGTGTCCTGGGTTGTCGAGGTAGGTTATAGAGTTTAGTGTAATATTTATTAAAGTGGGATGCTATCTTTTCAGTGGTTACATCTAATTTGCCATCTGGTCCCCTAATGCCTGCTATATTTTTAGTGACCTGCTTTCCTTGAGAGCCCTGGCCAGTAGCCCTCCTGCCTTGTCCCCAGATTCATAGTATATCTTTTTTTTGAAGAACAGAAATCTCCTGGCATTCTCTTCAAAGAGGTTCTGTAGTGATTTCCTGCATTCTATTAACTCCAGGGCTGTTTGGGTGGACAAAGAGTGTTTGTGTAGGGCCTAGAGCTTGGCTATTTTCTTTGAGAGATTTTGGATTTCTGATCTCTAGTTTTCTTTAGTTTAGAGCCTAATCTGATGAATTCGCCCCTAATGATGCATTTATGAGCCTCCCACATCATCATGGGGTTTGTGCCTGGAGTATCGTTAAGTGCAAAAAAGTCCTTCAGTTTCTGTGGGACATTTTGCTTTTTATTTTATTTTTACATTGTCCCTTTCATCTTTTTTTCCTATCATTTTTATTGTTATCACGGGAAATTTAAATATCATCTATGATAAAAATAGGTAGTGTCGCATGTTTTTTTTTTTTTTAATTTGGAATCTACTAGACTCTAGATCTCTCCTCAGCCCTTAAAGCATCTGACCACACCAAAATTGGTGTGATAAGATGCTTCCCCAATTTCTCAATGGCGCGGTTTATATCCGGCGAAACCGAAGTCGAGAAATGCTCATAGCCTCCGGTATCTTAAGCCATAGAGATGATTGGAGCAACTCTAGTCTTTGATCAGCTATATGGTCAGCTGTCGGGAACCACAGGCTGCATTCTCAGGTTCCCCAGTGGGACAGGAGTGGGAAAGCTAATCAGCTGCTAGGATTGCTTTTACATGAAAGCCAACTGCTGGCTGAAAAGAACGATACCTAGATGATACCTAAACCTGCAGGTATCATTCTGGTATAACCACTCTAAAACCAGAAACATACTAATGTGTTGCTGGTCCTTGTTGGGCATATGTTGTAATGTTCTTTTTTTCATGCAGCCTGTGGGTTAAATGAAAAAAAAAAATCGATCGGTGGGTATGCCCACCATTAGAAAACCTCCCTTCATCCACCCACTTCTAATGGTGGACATAGCCCCTTTTTAAAAATATATACCGGAGCATAGGGGCAATCCGTCCAAATTTCCACCCCTGCTGCTATGCTCCAGCTCTTTTTTTTAACTGTGGTGGTGAAATCACCTCCAACTGCGCTAGAGTCGCTGCTTTATGTATGGTGGGAGCAAACGCTGTTGCTGTCACACTAGATAAATCAGTGCTGCAGCTGGTGTACCTGAAAACCAAATAAAGATTATGAAAACACAGTAACATTTAAAAAAATAACATTCCTGCTAAGAAGAAAAAATAATAAAACATCACAGGAAAACACTATAAAAACATTACACTATAAAAACCATGATAAAAAACAGTAAAAAAAAATTACATGTATGCATAAAAACAATAGATAGAGTTGAGCGGACACCTGGATGTTCGAGTTCGTCGGGTTCGGCTGAACCTTGTGAAACCATTCAGGTTCGGTACCAAACTCGATCCGAACTTGACCCCAGACACCGAACCCCATTGAAGTCAATGGTGACCCGAACTTTTGGGTACAAAAATGGCTGTAAAAAAGTAATGGAAAGGGCTAGTAGGCTGCAAAAGGAAGCAAAATGGGGGTAAGAGTGGGGCAAGTGCCCTGCAAACAAATGTGGATAGGGAAATAACTTAAAATCAACTAAAAAAAATAAAAATGGGAGGAGGTGGATGTGGAGTAGGAGCCTAGAGGTAGACTAGGCTGTGACCGTGGCAGTGTAGGTGGAAGTGGCGGTGGTGGAGGAGGAGGAGGAGGAAGAGGAGGAGAAGGTAGCCAACACTGTTTTTTGTTTGTTTGGTATTTTTTTTAGAATTGGGGTAGCCCCCAAAATATTGAGACATATTCAAATAAAAAAAAAGGATACCAATGGCTGTGTGAGGCCAGTCTAAATGTCTATTCTGCACAAGGTACAGACATGTCTTGTGGGATCCATGCCTGGTTCATTTTAATAATCATTAGCTTGTCCATGTTGGCTGTGGACAGGCGGCTGCGCTTGTCTGTGATAACGCCCCCTGCTGTACTAAACACACGTTCAGACAATACACTGGCTGCTGGGCAAGCCAGCACCTCCAAGGCATAAATTGCAAGCTCAGGCCATGTGGCCAATTTGGAGACCCAGAAGTTGAATGGGGCAGACCCATCAGTCAGTACGTGTAGGCGTGTGCACACATACTGTTCCACCATGTTGCTGAAATGCTGCCTCCTGCAGACGTTGCCTATCAGCTGGTGGTGCTGTTTATGGTGGCGTGCTGCTGACAAAGCTTTTCCACATTTCGGCCATGCTAACCCTGCCTTCTGAGGTGCTGGCGGTGCCACAGCTGCGTTGGTGACCTCTTCCTCCTCCTCTGCCTTCGTCTTGTGCTTCCACTGAGCCCCCGGTGTCATTTGGGAATGCCCTCAGCAGCGCGTCTACCAGAGTGCGCTTGTAGTTGCACATCTTCCGATCACGCTCCAGTGAGGGAATTAATAGCGAAAAGGTACTCCCCCAGTACATATAGCGGGACTTTAAAGGCAGTACAATGAAATTATAAAAAATACATTTTATTCCAGAAACAGGAAGAACACAGAATTAAGGGCTTTGTACAACCCGGAAATGGGTAGTCCTAAGGTAGAGATGTGTACTTGGTGTGGCGTAAGTACATGGTCGAGACCTTACATTGTTGAAACCAGAACTACTAAAATAGTTATATACACTAAACTGTGTGCGAACATTAAGACACAAGAAGGACAAAGACCTTATTTTACATAAAAAATATTAAAGTAACATGACGGAAATTTCAGGGCGATATACATGACCCCCTCATGGAAAAGCGATAATTAAGGGAGTGACCTCGCACTAGCCTTCTACACGTTGATGTTCGCGTGAGACCATCTGCGCGACGACTCCCGTAAGGGTTTACTGTG
>BLSH010149937.1:43487-61186 GCA_018402905.1 Glandirana rugosa | reverse complement strand
TCAGAACAGTTGCGTTTGAGACGTAAGTATTGTGAGAAAAGAAATGGATCTCACTAGAGGGGCGGGGTGAAAACTCTCAGCATGGAGTATCGTATTTCCAGCCGTCGGTTTTCTGAAAAGGCTACTGGTCAATCTGCCATCATCACTCTTGAGGATAACAATGTCAAGAAACGTCAGTCTCCTGACATCATGAACCATAGTAAACTGGAGGTTGAAATCATTGTTGTTGAGCTGTTGAAAAAATGTCTCAAGTAAGTTGGGAGGGCCCTCCCAAATGAGAAATATATTGTCTATGTAACGATACCAGGCCTGGATATGGCTCGTCAGGCCAAGGAGTGAGCCATCCAATAGTAATAGGCGTTCCCATTCCCCCAGGTACAGATTGGCGTATGATGGGGCACAGCATGTCCCCATCGCAACGCCCTGTACCTGGAGGAAATGGGAACCATCAAAGGTAAACACATTGTGTGTAAGAATATATAGTAACGCTTCACATAGGAAGGAATTGATTTTTCCCACATTGTCCTTGTGGGACTGGGATAGAGTGCGCCGCACAGCCTCCAATCCCTGATGGTGGGGGATGGAGCTGTACAGGGCTTCCACATCAATGCCAACCAAGATGGCTGTAGGTGACACCTGAATGTCTTCAAGTTGCTGCAAAAGGTGTATGGTATCCTTTACATACGAGGGCAAGCTGACCACGAACGGTCTAAGATGGGCATCCATGAATTGACTGAGGTTTTCAGTGATACTCCCATTGCCAGAAATAATCGGTCTTCCGGGAGGGGAGGCCGAGTCTTTGTGAACCTTAGGGAGACTATAAAAGGTAGGTATTTTTGGGTGCTTGGTTCTAATGAAGTCCCAAGTATCCTTGTCAATAATATCGTCGGCATATGCCTGATCTACCATAGTGTAGAATTGGGTATTGAATTTTTCAATTTTGAATTTAGAGATTGGTGCATACCATGCTCTATTATGGAGAATGTTCAAACACATCTGCTTGTATTGCTCATTGTCCATAATCACAATATTGCCCCCCTTATCAGAAGGTTTTATCGTGAGGTCATGGCATTTTTTCAAATTGTCCAAAGCTTTCCTTTCACTCGTGGACAGATTGCCCTGATGGATACGTGGTTGTATTTGATTGATCGCAGATGTGGTTAGAGAGATGAACGCAGAAAGATTAGGATTAGAGTTTAGGTTGGGAGATTTGTCTGATTTTTTCTTAAGTTTTTGTACATTAGGGTGAGCCTTACTTGGAGGAAGGGAGATGTAGTCCTTAAGTGAGGGAATTAAGGACGGCACGTTGTCCTTGTACCGGGGATTCAGCAGGGTGGCCTTCCAGTAATCAGCACAAGTTAAAATGTGGGCAACTCGGCTGTCTTTGAGCAGGCACTGCAGCATGTAGTCGCTCATGTGTGCCAGGCTGCTCAGAGGCAAAGACAAGCTGTCCTCTGTGGGAGTTGTATCATCTGTGTCCTCCGTATCCCCCCAGCCACGCTCCAGTGATGCCCACGAGTTGCATTGGGTGCCACCCTGCTGTGAACACGGTTCCTCCTCCTCCTCATCATCATCCTCATCCCCCTCATCCTCCAGAACTGTCCCCTGGCTTGAAATTTTTTACCTGGCCTATGCTGTTGCAGGAACCCACCCTCGGAGCCACCTGTGAATGACTGGCCTGTTAACCGTGTAAATGACCTCTTCCTCCTCCTCCTGTGCCACATGCTCTTCCATCATCGCCCAAAGTGGTTTTTCAAGGAGACATAGAAGTGGGATAGTAACGCTGAGAACGGTGTCATCGGCACTGGCCATGTTGGTGGAGTACTCAAAACACCGCAATATGGTACACAGGTCTTGCATGGAGGCCCACTTCTTGGTGGTGAAGTGGTGCTGTTCCGCAGAGCGACTGGCCCGTGCGTGCTGCTGATGAAACTCCACTATTGCCTGCTGCTGCTCGCATAGTCTCTCCAGCATGTGCAAGGTGGAGTTCCACCTTGTGGGCACGTCGCATACAAGGCGGTGAGAGGGAAGGCCGAAGTTCCGCTGCAGCGCAGACAGGCGAGCAGCAGCAGGGTGAGACCGCCGAAAGCGCGCACAGACGGCCCGCACTTTCTGCAGCAGCTCTGACATATCCAGGTAGTTTTTTAGAAATTTCTGCACCACCAAATTCAGCACATGTGCCAGGCAAGGGATGTGCGTCAAACCGACTAGGCCCAGAGCTGCTACGAGATTTCACCCATTATCACACACCACCAGGCCAGGCCTGAGGCTCAGTGGCTCAGGAACAGGCAATTAGGCAGCACTCCAAGGATACTTTTGAAGCTTGCAGTTTTATTCCAAAAGGACATGTGCAGGTACAGATAACTACAAGTACAGGTAGATGCGTTTCACTCGACAACAACGAGCTTAGTCATTACAAAGATACAGTGCTAATACTCTGCTTCTTATGGCGGGGCTCATCTAAAGCACCGCCCAATCAGCTGAGCAAAGTTAACTCGTGACCATACAATTAAAACCATTAATGCATTAGACCTGTCAATTTAAAAAGAACATATCAACACCAATGTAATCCATTTGACGTAACAAATCTTTCTCAACTACAAATGAGGCTCAGTGGCAACAACCACTCATCGGTCTGTTGTTCAATGCCCATCCACAGCTCCTGCGCAGTGTGGGGTTTATCCCGCAAACATGTCAGTTTTAAAACATCCTGCTGTCGTTTACCCCTGGTTGTGCTGAAGTTGGTGGTGAAGGTGTTTTGCGCTGACCAGATGAGGAGGTGGTAGAGGAGGAGGAGGAGGAACGCAGTAGGAGGAGGAGGCAACAGGAGGCAAAAAGAAATGCCCTGCAATCCTCGGTGGTGGAAGGACATGCGCCAAAGGGCTAGCTGACTCAGGCCCACCCGCCACTACATTTGCCCAGTGTGCAGTTAGCGAGATATAGCGTCCCTGCCCGTGGGGTCCCTTACTGGTCCACGTATCAGTGGTTATGTGGACCTTGCCACAGGTGGCGTTGCGCAGTGCACACTTGATCTCATACCTGACTTGTTTGTGCAGGGAAGGGATGACTCACCTGGAAAAGTAGTGGTGGCTGAGAACCACGTGCTGTGGGACAGCCACCACCATCAGGTTTTTAAAATTGATGACGGAATGACAGCATTTCAAAGGCCAGGAATTTTGAAATGCTGGCATTCAGGGCCAGGGATCGCGGGTGGGTAGGGGGGTACTTCCTCTTTCTCTCCAGTGTTTGGGAGATGGAGAGCTGTAAGCTTCCATGGGACCGTGTGGAAATGCTTGGGAACGCTGGCAGACACTGTGGCATTGCTGTCACATCTTCTGTTTGCTGGGTGGCAGGAAACACTGACACTGTAGAGGTGGAGGAAGAGGCTGAGGCAGCAGCAGAAGAGGAAGCAGGAGGAGGCCAAGACCTTTCTTGGATTTTGAGGTAATTATTCCAATGCAGCTTGTGCCTTGAATTTAGATGCCTGATCATGCAGGTTGTGCTCAGGTTTAGAACATTTATGCCTCGCTTCAGGGTCTCATTGCACAGTGTGCAAACCACTCTTGTCTTCTTGTCAGCACATTGTCTGAAGAACTGCCACGCCTGGGAATGCCTTTGAGCTGCCTTTGGTGTGCTAGGTCCCTGGGTGCGGTGGGTAGTAGCAGGCCTACTGTCTAGGGGACGCTCACTCCGCTTTTGCAACCTACTTCTTCTTTTGCTGTGCTGGTGCCTCTGTGCGACCACCACCTCTTCCTCCAAACTGCACACATCACTCACATGACCTTCATTCCATGTGGGGTCTAGGACCTCATCATTCTCCACATCATCTTCCACCCACCCTTCACCACTGCCCTCCTTGTCAGTCTGCACACTGTGGAAAGCCACAGCAGTTGGCACCTGTGTTTCGTCATCATCATCACAGACCTGCTGCCGTGGTGTTTCCATGTCCTCATCCTGAACCAGAAGTGGTTGGGCCTCAGTGCACTCATTGTCTTCCACTTCTGGGCCAGGACTATGTGGATGGCCCACGGAAAGCACAGCAGCAGAGTCATCAAAAAGCATAAGAGACTGCTGCATGACTTGGGGCTCAGACTGCTTGGCTGATTTACAAGGGGCTGAGGTGAAAGACAGATGGCCATGGGGTTCAGGTGCCAACTCTGAGCTTTCATCAAGGGACCGGGTGGGAGACAATGTTAAGGAACTGGAGGCATTGTCAGCCACCCAATCTACTATCGCCTGTACTTGTTCTGGCCTCACCATTCGTTGAGCGCCATTCGGGCCTACCATATAACGTTGAAGGTTCTGTCAGCTACCTGAGGAAGGTGTTTCACTTGTGTGTGTAGCTGGCACAGATCGACCACGTCCTCTCCTTGCAACAGGAGCTTCAGCAACACCACCAACACCAGCAGCACCACGACCACCACCACGTCCCTTATTTGACCCTCTCCTCATTCTGGAAACAAATGTACTATGTAGCACTATTTATTAATACAAAAAAAAAGAATAATAAATTATTATTCTTATTTAAAAAAAAAAAAAAAGAAAATTGTAGATGCACTTTTTATTTTAGTGCAAGAAATGCACCGCTCACACCAGCAGCAGGAACCTCTCCCTACACCAGTATTAGATGATTTTAGAATGATAATCTGTCTTTCACAGCACCGACAGGAACCTGTCCCTACTGCAGTATGAGATGATTTTAGAACAATAATCTCCCCCTGACCGCACCAACAGGAACCTCTCCCTAATGCAGTAGGAGATGGCTTTATAACGATAGACTCTCCCTCAGAGCACAAACAGGAACCTGGCCCTAATGCAGTAGTAGTTGTTTTTAGAACGATAAACTCTCCCTCAAAGCACCAACAGGAACCTGGCCCTAATGCAGTTGTAGTTGTTTTTAGAGCGATAAACTGTCCCTCAGAGCACAAACAGGAACATGGCCCTAATGCAGTTGTAGTTGTTTTTAGAACGATAAACTGTCCCTCAGAGCACCAACAGGAACCTGGCCCTAATGCAGTTGTAGTTGTTTTTAGAACGATAAACTGTCCCTCAGAGCACCCACAGGAACGTTTCACTAATACAGTAGTATATGGTTTTAGAATGAGAATCTCTCCCTCAGAGCAACAACAGGAACGTTTCCCTAATGCACTATAAGATGGTTCTGAACGCTAATGTGTCCCTCACAGGACCGCAATGAAGGTCTCCCTAATGCAGTCTGAGATTGTTGTGAATGCTAATCTTTCCCTCACAGCAGCAGCATGAAGCTCTCCCTATTCTAGTCTGAGACGATCTGACACGCGGCGCTACGTGACTCCAGCCCCATATAGAGGCTGGGTCACATGATGCACTGGCTTCTAAGGGCAAACTAGTGAAAAGCGTGTTGATTGGCTGCTCAGCAGCTATAGAAAAGGTGCCAAAAATACCCGAATACCGAACCCGATCCCGGACTTTTTTTTTAATGTCCAGGATCGGGTTAGTGGCACGGACACCCCAAAGTCCGGTACGGACCCGAATTTTACAGTCCGGGTTCGCTCAACTCTATAGAGAGAGCAATAGAAAGAGAATAGAGAGAAAATAGAGATAGAAAAACAAGAAACGTACAACTGTTTTTGGCTTTTATTATTTATTTATTTTTTTAAATTTTTTACTTTTTTCTTTGGTTAGGGTCTCCAAAAATGTGGTGACATCTTTGAAGACCCTGTGACAGTGTAGTGCTGTTCCCTACACTAATACTCATCTAGTGTATGGTAGCGCTCAAAACAGTCACCGATGAAAAGACCTGGCTGGTCAAAACAGGATCGGCAATAAAAACGCGTGTCATTGGCAAACACAACATCTTTTTTTGGGGGCTTGGGTGGTAGGGGTACCAGGGATGGCATGTGGAAAATGCCATCCATGCAGCCGGCTCACTGCATTTGGATTGGGAACATAGGGTGCAGAACCATCTGGATACAGAATGGCTCTAACAATCTCTTCCTGGTATTGAAGGAAAGATCCAGTCTGTCCTGATGCTTTGTATAGCAAATAAGCGTTCAGCATAGCCAATTGTACTTTTTTGTACCAGCGTCGGGTCTTACAGGCACTTAGATATGGCGCCAATAACTGGTCATTGAGGTCCACCCCTCCCATATTTTGGTTATATTCATGGTCACAGAATGGGTTTCTCCACAATACCAGTCGCCGTTGTAATTTGGACGGTCGTAACTGCATGAAGGGAGGAAAGAACGAAAACATTCTTTGTGTCCCTCCAGTTCATCGAAAGAAAATTATAACTTTTCAAGCAGGATTCTACCAGCCGTTGGGGGAAGTCCCGGCGATTAGGTCGCATGGTGCCACATGCACCAATTTGGTGATTTGGTGATCAAACAACTTACTAAAAAGTGGCACACTTGAGTAGTAATTGTCCATTTACAAATGGTACCCCTTTCAGAATAAGGGTGACACCAAGTCCCACACAATTTTTCCAGCGCTCCCTATGTAGTCTGGGCATCCTTCCATCTCTATGTGACTATCTTTGCCCTCATAAACCATAAAACTATATGTATAGCCTGTGGCCCTGTCACATACCTTATACAGCTTGACCCCGTATCTGGCATGCTTGCTGGGGAGGTACTGTTTGAAAGCAAGACGGACAGAAAATGTAATCAGGGACTCGTCCACACATACAACTTGTTTGGGAACAAAAAGTGCTGGGAATTGCCGGTTGAAGTGGTTTATGAGGGGCCGAATTTTGCAGAGCCGATCATATTCAGGGTCACCCCGTGGACGACAAAGTTCATTGTCGTTGAAGTGCATAAACTGCAGTATCTGCTTGAATCGTGTCCTGGCCATGGAAACAGAGATCATGGACATATGGTGAATTGAGTCAGTGGATCAATATAACCCAAATTCAGGTACTTTATGTATGCCCATGAGGATGGTAAGGCCCAGAAAGGTCATACATTCGGAAACCAAAATTGGTTTCCAATCTCTGGCAAGTGACAAATGGGGATTAGCGGTGATAAATTGACCAGCATATAACTTGCTTTGGTCCACAATAGGTCTATAGAGATCTTCAGTGAAAAACAGCGAATAAAAATTGATGGCCTTAAAATCAGCTGTATTCACCTGAATTCCTCTTTGGCCAGTGAATAGGGGAAGTACGGGTTCTGAATCAGTGGTTGCTTGCCAATCAGGGTTAGCGTATTAGGCGGGAAAGGCACTATGGGCTCTGCGGGCCTGTCTTTGGCTTCTTCATGACTTCTTCATGACAAGCCATACCAGCATGAACTGCACTTATGGGACTTGCCACATCACCAAGTGTTACTGCAGTGCTGATTGTATGACCAGAATGTACTGGGCCACTGGTGCTTGCCAGTTCACCAGAAGGAGTAGCGGCACTAGTACCTAACTCTCTGCTCCATACGAGAGCCCTGCGGTTCTTGCACCTCAGCAACAGCAGAACGGGATCTGGTATGCCTGACCTTAGCAGGGACCACTCCGTTGTCAGAGCTATCTGTCAGGGTGCCGCTGCTGTCTACTGGTTCATATACTGAGCCTGAATCTGACAGTGGAGCTTCCCCATCACTCGTGTCTGTCATGCTCAGTATATTGTAGACCTCTTCACTTGTGTACCTCAGATTTGACATTTTGGGCTTTCTAAATTTATAGGTACACTAGTGTGACTCACAGGCCAAAAATTCTACCTGGTTGTCAGAGCCTATTTTAAACGCTACCAAAATCACTGTCAGATTTTGCAGGGATCGGGCGTGATCTCGGCAAATGCTGCAGAAATGTGTATTGTGTTTGGTAAGTGTCAGTGATCTATTGATCCTGCACTTGGGTGGGCTGGGCGGAGGGGCTAAACGCAGGTATCTGGGCTGATCCCGCTAACTCCGCATTCTTTAGAACACTAATCTAGTGGGGGCACTAATCTGGATCTGGTCAGATCAGATATTGATCTTTTCAGATAAAATATACTACTAACTGACCTATACTGCATGTATGTGTGTCAGAGTACCTGTACTAATCTGACGCTGATTCTAACGCACGCTAAAACTTAACCAACATCACCACCGGGTGATCAGGGGGTTAAAACCTATAAAAGGTATATGAAATAATATACGGCGGGTAATCTAAGGGGAAAAAAACTATCTAGCTAGCATCACCCATAAAACTTATACAGTGATCTGGGGGCAATCAAGGGGTTAAAAACTTTATTAGGGGGGCATTTACACCTGCCTAGGCCCATGAGTGACATAAGTACAGTGATCAGTTAACTGGGGGGCGATCAGGGGGTATCAAGGGGTTAAAAGTTTGCCTAACATGTACTGATGTCAGTGTGGTGTTGGTGCACTCAAGTTTAAATGTCTCTTTCTCCTCTCTGCAATGGAAAAGGACGCAGAGAGGGAGAGTGACGTCACTTCCCCTGTCTGTGTTTACATTCTATTTGCCAGGACCGATCAGCAGGTATAGACCAAAAATCATTGGTCTATTCCTCTGGATTGATCGGTCCTCTAGCGAATTGGACCTTCGTGCCCCCTAGACGTGCATGAAAGTGACGAGTATAAGCGGTGAATCGCGGGACAGAGCCACGCTGTCACCGCTTATAGTCCTACAGTGGTCGGCAACTGGATAATGTGTTAGAGTTATATCTTTTCCAGCCAACAACCTTACCGAACACTAGCTCTCTTTACCCCTCACTAGGCGCTGCCCCCCCCCCCCCCAATGGAGCTGCTGCCTCTCACACGAGACTCAGTAATGGGGTTTCTACACCCGGCGGGGTTTGACAAGCCCTCCACTAGCGAGAAAAAGAGCATCCCTCGATAACGCTGTTCGGTATTATTTTATACATGAAGAAAAAAGTGAATTATTGCCTTCAATGGCTCTGTTTGTTATATACGATTATTTTTGCTAGTTGGAATCTTTGTCGTCCACAGACACTCCCTCTCCTTTCTTTCCCACTATCCCTTCCCAAATCAGATCTCAACCTAAACCCCATATTATTCAAACCATCTCACCATACGTCCACTTCAACCCTCCTAAGAAAAATACTAAATCTATCACTACTAATCTTCCAATAATCTCCAAATTCGTAAACATCATCTCATGGAACATCTAGAGTCTTTGGTAAACAAAATAACAACCTTCGAAGTGCAACATAAGCAATCACAAGCTGAAGCCACCTCACCAGAATTATTAGCCGCTCGAGAACAATTACAGCACCTGCTTAACTTTAAAACAAAACGTACCCTCCACTTTAAAAAAGGGTTTTTTTATGAACATAAAAATAAATGCAGTCAATTTTTAGCCAAAGCCCTCACAATTTTAAGCTGCACCAAAAACATATTATCCATCAAAAACAGATATGGTATGCTCTTACAGAAATCAGACCAGATAGCAGATGTTTTCCACACTTTCTATACCAAATTATATAACTTGCCACGACCACACAAACCACCAGAATCTGCAGGCAATAGAGACCAAATTTTGCTTGGCTATCTTGCCAACAGTTGCATGCCTACACTCTCCACCACTGAAGCTGACTGACTTGAAGCTCTGCTTTCTGAAGAGGTACTACTGACATTAATTAAGACTCTCAAACCAGGCAGGAGCCCTGGCACCGATGGGTACATGGCTCAGTATTACAAAACATTTACTGACCATCTAAAAACTCCATTACTGCGAGCCCTTAATCATTTGAGAACACCCCAAAATGTTCCGGGACATTCACAATGGCACATATAGCCTTAATCCCCAAACCGAATATGGATCCAACGGACTGTACTAATTATAAGCCCATTACTTACTCAATTTAGACCTGAAAATAATGGCCAAAATCCTAGCTAAATGATTTGCCTGATGATTGTATGAATACTGTATAATATAATGCCTCTTTCCACAAGAGCACTCGGCTGACCTATCCTCCTCACGGACAAGACGATTCGATGGACTGATGCCACCAGCAGGACCTTCCTACGGCTTGATCTTTGTCCGCCAAGACGCATCCCCCTTGCAGAGAAAACCTACCCAGAACTTATCTGCAACCCTTTACTACTCCCACCTGGAGCCCCCCTACTACCTCGCAGCAAAGTCTTGCTCACATCCCTTCTCTGCAATGTCACCTTCTTGAACGGCCTTTGACAATTTGCATATACTGTGAAACCCCCATCCTGTCTACATACTGTATACTATGACCTCCGCCTGGTCCCCACCCATCTCTGCCCACCCACCACCCCTCCACCAGTGGACCGATTTTTTCATCCCCCCTCACATTCAACCTCTAAAATTGAATGGTACACCCTTATCCCTGAAGCCCTGTCAGCTGTGATCTGCACCTAACCTTTTTATTTTCTTATTTTCATATGCCCCCTCGTATAGCCGGTATCCCCACAGGGAGGTTCCGTGCGCTCCACTCCGCTCCCCTTTGCGGGCCCACCCCTAATATGTGGACCCCCGACGCGGGACCTTGTTCCCCAGAACGGGAATTTTCTTCCCATTCGCGGGCCCTTTTTTCAGTTTGTTCAGTTTTTTCAGTGTTTTCAGTTTTTTCCGTTTTTTTTCTGTTTTTTCTCTGTTAAAATGTTCTATTTACCATTATACATGTTATACCTTGACTTCTAACATTGTTATATTTGTTCCCCCTTCTCTCTCTCCTCTAGCCTCTCCACTATTCCCTCTCTTCTTCTATGAGTCCGCGCGGTGGTATCCGGGCAGTCCTCTCCCAACTCCCACAGGTAAGCTCCAACCCACCCTACTCTCACCATGGCCCCCCTAAACGTCATGACACTAAACGTCCAGGGCTTCAATGTTCCCCAAAAACGCACCAAAGCATTTAACTTTTTCCAAAAACAGAAAGCACACTTAATTTGTTTGCAGGAAACCCACTTCTCCACACACAACTCCCCCAAACTCTTTTTTAAGTCCTACCCCCAAATATTTTCAGGCCCTGCCTCGGCTAAAAATGAGGCACATTCATTCCAATCCATAAATCCACCACCTTGTCTCTAAGAACGGAAACCAAAGACCCGGAAGGGAGATACATTATCATAACAGGCTTACTCTCTGACATGGAAATCACTATTATTTCCTATTATGCCCCAAACAAACACCCCCTCCCCTTCCTTTCCCACCTTATGCAAACAATAGATAGATGTAAATTTGGCACGGTTATCATTTGTGGAGACTCGAACCAAGTTATACACCCCTTTCTAGATAAATCACCTTACTCTCCCACCATTTCTCAACATAAGCAAACGTTCCAACTTCTCTTAAATCAATTCCACCTTGTTGATACCTGGCGCAAAGCCAACCCCGGGAAAAAAAGGTTTACACACTATTCTCACCCACATAAAACATTCTCACGAATTGACCACATCTTGACTTCCACGCATCTATCCCCAGAAATTCTCTTATCCCAAATTATACCAGTACCCTGGACCGATCATTGCACCATACTTACATCTCTATCATCCCTCTTACCCAAATCACACGACACCTCCTGGTCCCTCCCCAAAGACCTTCTCAACCACCCCTCACACAAACTCCCCATTGAACAGACTCTTTGAGAATATTTTGCCCTCAATTCTACTCCTGACATCTCCCCAATCACTTTCTGGGAAGCCCATAAACCATCCATCTGTAACACCATCCAGAAGCACACTTACCTCCTCAAAAAAGAACGCAAAGAGTTAGCGGAAAATCTTGAACAAAATTACCTAAATGCCCATTCCTCGTTCTCGGCAAACCCCAATGCTAATAACAAATCTGCTCTTGACATGGCAAAATTACAACTCGATATCTTCCTAACCGAAGATGCCAACAATTTGCACCACAAAATAAGACACACTAACTATATGAAAGCTAATAAACCGGACGTTCCCCTAGCCCGTACCCTAAAACGACTAAACAACCCGTTTAAACCTATTAGGTTGAAATCGGGCAGAGACTCCTACACCGGCAACCCACTGAAAATAGCCAACAAATTTCAAAACCACCTTAGCTCCCTTTATGCACAAAAGACCCCCTACAACTCAACTGAAACTGAAAATCTCCTCGCCCAATTAAATCTCCCTCAGTTGACACAAAATGAACGTGACCTACTCGATAGCCCCATAACAACAGAGGAAATTACGTTAGCCATCAAACAGCTAAAACCAAACAAGTCCCCAGGCCCTGATGGTTTTACTGCGAATTACTACCGAGCCTTTCCTGAACTCCTCACCCCAGTCCTATCCAAAGCCTTCAACTCGATCTTAGACCAACACAATTTTAGAGAAGAATCGCTAACAGCCATTATCAGCATGATCCCAAAACCAAATTCAGATGATTCTCTCCCCTCTAACTTCCGCTCAATCTCTTTATTAAACATAGATAAAAAACTCTTAACTAAAATTCTAGCCACACGACTGAATACTTTCATAGGTAGACTGATCCATAGAGACCAGACTGGATTCATACCCCTCCGCCAGACCAGTGACAATATCCGCCGAGCAGCTCTCATTGCACACACAGCCAGAAAGCGATGCATTCCAGCATATTTCCTATCACTCGACATAACCAAAGCTTTCGACACCCTGTCTTGGCCTTACCTCCTCCACTCCCTACGAAACTGGGGATTTGGTCCACAGTTCCTTAGGTGGATTGAAGCATTATATAACAACCCAAAAGCGAATGTTAGATACGCAGGCTATAAATCACAAAAATTCAACATTGAGAGAGGAACAAGACAGAGCTGTCTGCTTTCACCTCTCCTCTTCACACTAGCCATTGAACCTCTGGCAGCACAGATTAGATCTAACAAATCTATCAAAGGCATTGAACTTGGCGGATTTTGTCACAAACTCTGCCTCTTCGCGGATGACATTCTATTGTTTCTCTCCTACCATCTCCGGCCTGAATCTTATCCATACCCTTAATGCCTTCTCTAGAATTTCCAGCTTGGTGATCAACATGCAAAAATCCAAAGCATTGAATATCTCCCTATCCCCACCTGAGCTTGCATTAGCACAAGCGGCCCTCCCTTTCCCCTGGGCAGTGAAATCAATCCCCTACCTAGGGATCCAACTCCCAGCCGACCCGTCTCATCTCTTCCTTCTCAACCTCCCCCCTATGTTAAAAACGATAACAAACCTTATGAACCAATGGGCCTCTCTACCCCTCTCCTGGCTTGGAAGGATTGCAGTGATAAAAATGTGTATCCTACCTAAACTTCTCTATTTCTTCAGAGTCCTCCCTACCTCTATCCCAACGTATTATCTACGCATCCTACAATCGAAGACAATAAAGTTCGTCTGGGGTCCAGTCAAACCTAGGGTCCCTAAACACACCCTCTTTCTTACTAAGCTGGGCGGGGGCCTGGGCATGCCCAACTTTACACTCTACTACAAGGCAGCCCAATTGGCAAGCCTCCCAAAATATCACACCACACAGGAAATCCCTCTATGGGTTGCCATCGAGGCGGTAGACTGCGACCCCATATCCCTCTCTAACCTACTATGGCTCAACCCAAAGGAGTGCCCCACCATCGCCAATCCAATAACCAAGCACTACATTACTCTGTGGGATAGGCTAAAAACAAAACACATCCTGCAATTCCCCCATAACTCCCTCCTTTCATTTCTCTGGAACACTGCCTTCCCATCAGCCTGGGAATACCCCAATGCCTTCCAGGCCTGGATAGGCCATGGACTACTCAGGCTTCACGACTTGGTATCCCCATCCTCGTTCTTAACCTTTCAAGAACTGAACGAAAAATACAACATCCCTCAGTCAGAAATATTCCGCTATCTACAAATGAAAAATTTCTATGCACCGGTAGTTCTAAACAACGCTCCCTACAACACCTCTACCTTTTTTGAGAACCTATGCAAACACGACCCTCATGCACACAGATCATCTCCACACTCTACTCCCAACTCCTCTCCACTACATACCCCTCTCTTCCTTCCTATACCCAGAAATGGGAAGACGATCTAGGATCCCCCCTCGACAGGGCCCAATGGGCAGCAGCGTGGGCCGCAATTAAATCTTCTTCTCCCAGTACCCTGGTGTTGGAAACCAACTACAAAATTTTAACCAGGTGGTACCTAGTCCCATCAAGAATAGCGAAATATGTCCCTTCATATTCCCCACACTGTTTCCGAGGTTTCAATGAACCAGGAACCTTCTTCCATACCTGGTGGGCCTGCCCCCTAGCTCGCACTTTTTGGGACTCCATATTCCATATGGCGTCACAATTAATTGACGCCCCATTAGACCCAGAACATACAATAGCCCTTCTACTTATCAAACGCGACGGCCTTCCACGCAAACAATTCACCCGCTTAATACCCCTTTTTACTGCCCCCAAACAAACCATAGCTAAGTCATGGAAATCACCTTCTTTAGCGATCCCAGAAGTAAAACATAGAGTAACCTTCTACATGATCCATGCAAAATTAGAAGCCATTGATAAAGACCTTATCCCCAAATTTGAATTATAATGGGAACCCTGGATAGACAAATTCCTCCCCCGCACCTTTCAGAAAGAGATACCATGCCATGGTGAGATACCCTCTCTTCTCTACCAATCTAGCTCTCAGTGGGACTGCTTGGACTACCCCCACAGACTCAGACTGTCCTACTCTTTCCCTCCTATCTCCCCCCTCTCCCCTACTCTCCCCTCCCCCTGCTTTCATTCTCACTCTTCTCCTTTCCTTTTCTTTCCCTTCCACTATTTGTCTCAATTTTACACTAATACCGAATTGTGTTCAATTTAAACCATTCTTCTAAGAGATCAACGAAACTGTGGCTTCCTCCCCCCCCTAATAACTCACTCGCCTCACAAGTCTCCCCGGACCCTTACCCTCCATGACACAGTGAGCTCCCATGAGGGGTGTCTGGAGGGTAGACCGACCAGCCACGATCATCTCAATGACTCTAACCTTGTTTTATTCCTTTCGCACCCACACACCTCTGAATACATTGTAATTTTTGTTGTTCCTAGAAGCCACAAATCCCATCACTTCGGTAATCTGCTGATACTTTTGACTGTATTCCACCAATTTAATTTTATATCTATGCTCTTTTGTATCTTGATTATTCAAAATAAACGATGTTAAAAAAAAACAACAAATAAAATAAATAAAACATGAATCCTTAGCTACAAAAAAAGAATACTGTATAATATATGTATGTACTTTTTGATAGGATGCACTGTCATCCTGGTACAATAAATACATGGTTTTCTTTGAAATATTGATTATACAATATTACAATGATTATATGTTCTTTTTAAATTTTGACCCTCGAAGCCTCTCACACTTGCCCCATATAAAGTCCCAACCCCTCTTTCCATTTAAAATAGATTGACTGCTTTTCTCTCAAAGCTTATTGGTTTGGTGCAGGTGGGATTTATGCCTGGATTTGAGGCATGTGACGATGTCATTAAAGCACTCAGCTTGATACACAGCACCCAGAAAGAAAAAATTGAGGGTCTTGTCCTGTCCACAGATGCGGAGAAGGCCTTCGATCATGTGGCCTGGAACTACTTATTTGTGACGTGCAGACACATAGGGCTGGGAGCCCATATGTTATCTTGGATTACCTCCCTATATCGCAATCCCCAAGCACAACTTAAAATCAATGGCACTCTTTTGGAAACGGTGCACATAAACAATGGTACTAGACAGGGGTGTCCCCTTTCCCCCTTACTGTTCATCCTATCTCTGGAACCCTTCATCAGGCTAATTAATTCCAACCCTGACATAAAAGGCTTTCAAATAGGCCCCAACAATTACAAGATCGCCGCTTACGCAGATGACCTTCTTTTCTTTCTCACTCAGCCACATACCACCATTCAAATCCTAGTCTAAGCCTTTCAACTTTTTAGATATAGCTCTAATATGAGAATAAATTATTCTAAGTCAGAACCCTTTACCTTACCCTTTCTCAAACAGCATTATCTAAGGCACATGCTTCCAGTTCATTCAAATGGGAACCGTCAGCACTCACATATCTGGAAGTCAAACGTACGGCTTAACTTACTGACATATATCAGGCCAATTTCCAACCATTGCTAAAGACCATTCAGAGGAACCTGAATCATTGGACGATCAGACCTCTCTAGTGGTTCGGCAGAGCGGAGACACTCAAAATGGTCATCCTACCTAGACTCTTATATTTTTTTCATACCCTACCAATCAGACTACCAAGCAGGTTCTTTAAACGCTTGAATGCCATTGCACGCGCCTTTATCTGGACAAGGAAGAAACCACATATTGGACTTGGCACACTCACAAGACCTAAAGATAGAGGTGGCATTTGCCTACCAGATTTCCAACTCTATCTATACGAGGTACACCTAGCCAGGATATTCGATTGGAATTGTCACGGGGATCAGAAAGATTGTGTCACATTCGAACAAATTTTGACTAATTAATCTCTGGGATCACTACCCTGGATCTCTTGGAGATCTCTTCCACGGGACCTACAACAACACCCTTTGATTGGGACAACCTTTTTTTTTTTTTTTTTTATAACTTTTTATTGCGTATATTCCACAAAGTTTGTACATTTATATACATTTTAAATTTACCACATTGTCTTACATTCCTTATACTTTAATTCCTAATACATTCAAAATAGCTGTTGTTCCATTGACCCTTTTACATCCTTCTGCCTATCTTTAATTTCCTTTTCCCTTTCTTCCTTTTTCACTCTCTAGGGCTCTTCCCAGCTTTACAATAAGTATTTTTAAGCTAGGTTCTCTGTCTTCTATCTCAAGGTCTCTGGGGAAGTGTACCATATGTCCCATATTTTATTAAATTTGTTAGATATCCCTCTATGTTCGTACATTATCTTCTCATACGGTATAATATTATTCACTGCCTGGATCCATTGATTTATTGTGGGAACTATTGGCTGCATCCACCTCAGTGATATCTGTTTTCGTGCCATAAACAAAGTTTCCTGTAGCATCACTCTATTTCCTACTGACCAATCTTTTGTTTCTATTATTCCAAGTATACAAATTTCAAGAGTGCATGGCACCTTTTTATGCAAAATCCTTGTTAATTTATCTGTCACCTGTTGCCAATATTGACTGATCCTAGGACATGCCCATATTAAATGTATAAAATCTGCATCGAGGGTGTAACATCGTTTACAATTGGGGGAGTTCAATCTCCCCATTTTACACATTTTCACGGGGGTCAAATACGTCTGGTGCACAATGTACAACTGGATTACTCTATTATTAATGGCAGGGGATACTCCCAGATGCGACAAGCAAATTCTATCCCATTTCTCCTCTGTTATATCCGGGATCACCCCCCGCCATCTATCTCTAATTTTTAAAGGCACACCAGTCAATCCCGCTCTCAACAACCGCGAGTACAAGATTGATATCAGTCCCTTGGGTCCCTGCGATCTAAGTATACCTATTAAGGGATATCTTGATATCGTATGAGTTAAACCTTTATGACTGGGGTTCTATAGTTCTATAGGGAATTATCCATATGAATCTAGCGTCCCTGGGTTCCCTGACTATAGTTAGAACATGAGCGCCAACAACTCTCGCCCTAACTGACCACACGGAAATTTTTAATCTCTATCTACCGCCCCCCACTAGGGCCTATATTGTCTCCTCTTTACCCTATCTTAAACGAACAGCGTAGACCCTCATAGGGGACGGTAATTATTATCTCATTAGGTCAACATGTAACACGTGGTCTGCATAA
>BLSH010149937.1:26459-36552 GCA_018402905.1 Glandirana rugosa | reverse complement strand
CATCATCCGTAAACGCGACCACTTTTGCGCAAACCAATCAATAAACGCCGATTGCGATTTTTTTTATCGCAAATATGAGGAAGAATATAAATCGGCCAAAAACGGTGAAAAAAAATGTTTTTTTATATTTTTTTTTTGGATTTGTATTTTAGGAAAAAGTAAGAAATTTGGGTTTTTTTGCAAAATTGTCGCTCTTCTTTTGTTTATAGCGGCGATCAGAAATGACACAGCGGTGATCAAATATCACCAAAAGAAAGCTCTGTTTGTGGGAAAAAAAGGACGCAAATTTCGTTTGGGTACAACGTCGCACGACCGCGCAATTGTCAGTTAAAGCGACGCAGCGCCGAATCGCAAAAAGTGCTCCGGTCCTAAAGCTGGAAATCCTTCCGGGGCTGAAGTGGTTAATACTCCTCTCAAATAAGCCTTAAATGTGTCCCAGAAGCAATCCCTATCCTGACTTTGCATATGTGCTGTCAGAAACATTTCAAGTTGGTCCGGAATTCGGTCATTTAGTCCCACCTGCTTTAGCCAATAAGCCTGTATCCTCCCCATTGGCTGTCTACCCCTAGGGCCAATTATTATTTTTGTCACTAAGGGGGAGTGATCCGATATCCCTTGAGCCAAATATTCTGATTGGGACAACCTTAACTGTGTTCTATAGAGTCGCCAAGACTTATAGTATATCATCCTCTCTTGACCCTCTCACACCAGTCTCACAAAACCCTGATTTCCCACCTGGTGTGGATATCCACTTGACCTCACCAGGAAACCCACAGATACCCCACCTGCTAACTCATTGTACCTCAAATAATAAACTCAAATTGTTTGCAAACTTGCAACAAGACTTAAATCTACAAAAGTTCCCCTCCTTTTGGACATACCGCCAGCTACATAGCTTTATACACACTTCACCAGCCAAACAAAAACTCCTCAGATCCATGACGCCCTTTGAGAATTTGTACTGTGCAGCCTCACCCGTGCCTAAAGCTACCTCTCTTATGTACTCTTGGCTCCTAGCTTCTAAGAGTGGAGAACCACTGGGGTCCTGAGAACAGTTGGAAAACATGTTTCAACTCAAATTCTCTGATGACCAATGGAATCGAGCATTAATATTTGCTTACAAATGTTCTGTTGGCACAAAATTTCAGGAAATGTCCTACAAATTATTATCACATTGGTACGCAACGCCAGAAAAAATCAAAAGGTGATTCCCGCAAGCCCCAGACCTATGTTGGAGATGTGAGCAAGCTCAGGGCCACATGCTACACATATGGTGGGATTGCCCGCTCTTGTCGCCTTTTTGGAGCAAAGTACGCAAATTGATTATACAGATCACTGAAACGTTAATCACATTATCTGCACCTTGCTGTGTCTTACATATTTTGGACTGCTCCATGAAGTGCTACAAGAGATCCCTAACTAGGCATTTACTCAAAGCCACAAAAAATCTCATTCCTAGGCATTGGAAGTCAAGGGTGTCCCCCACAATATCTGAATGGTTATGGTCAGTTGAAGACATATATGACATGGAAGAGACGGTAGCTATAGCAAAAGATTCTTCTGAGAAATTTAACAGGCTCTGGTCACCATGGTTAACCTTTAAATACTCAGATAGATATGCCCAACTGGATACCGTTTGAAGTCCTTACTCTTTAATGGTCGGTTTCCTTTCATTATGTTCTGTGAATCAACCTCTGTTGGATCTATTTCAGCCTAATGATATGGTAACTCCCCTACTATGAGGGTCACCTTTTAGTTAAGCCATCTTGATTTGAATTACACTTACTTAGAACACATGTTGTATTAGGTGTTCGCTGTACTTTCTTTTCCTCCTACCGTCACATAATGTATATGTATTGAATGTACAGCTAACATCTTTAACTATTTCACCAATGTACTATAAATTCTTTGTACACCAAGAAAAATGAGCTCATACCTATTGTATGTTTCAAAATGGTTCTTACTATTCTTATACCATCCTTTTCATCTTTTCAATCCTCTTTATATGTAATCTGATTATTCATTCCAATAAAAATTTATATTGCAAAAAAAAACAAATAATAAAAAAAAACATCATCTCATGGAACGTAAAATGTCTCAGATCCCCAAACAAGCGAATGTCCATCTTATGCATCTCAAAAGGCTCAAAGCTGATATAGCAGTACTCCAGGAGACTCACCTCAGTGATATACTGTAGATTTTGCCCACATGCAAAAACTTTGGGTGGAAAAAGTAGCTGGATCCCCAGCATCCAAAGGCAAGGCAGGGGTCTTACTTTTAATTAATTAAAATCTACCCTGTGAACTTTTATACACCCACGCAGACAAGGAAGGCTGACTCCTTACAGTGAGACTTAAATCAACAAATCACGAATGGACATTAACAGCAGTATATGCACCAAACTCACCCCCTAAACAATTCATCCAAAATGTCACTGCCAACATAGCACCCCATATTCATCTACCCCACATAGTGGCGGGTGACTTCAATTCAGTAATGAACTCCCGCGAGGATAAACAAGCCCAATCCACATGCACCCCTCCACCCCCCAACCTCTCTCCTGAAGCAATGGGCAGATAGCCTCAACATCAATGATTCCTGGAGATTGACTAACTCAGAAGGAAGAGAGTTTACTTTTTTCTCCCCTCCACATGGATCTTTATCCAGATTAGACTACATCTTCCTTAACTGCTCCATATTACCCAACGCTTTGTACCCTATGATTCATGACATTGCAATATCCAACCATTCCCCAATCTCAACCTGACTGGATTTGCACCCCAGAACTCGCTAAAACTAAGGAGATTCCCAGCCTACCTGGCAAATGACCTAACACTCGGCAAGATCATAGCCGACACCTGGTCAGATTACGCCTCCAACAATATCGAACATACTTCCAATCCAAATTTGTTCTGGGAGGCTGGCAAATCAGTGATCAGAGGTAGGATTCTCTCTTACTCCTCGGCCTACAAAAAGAAAGCCCTCAGAGAATTCCAAAATGCCAGCCTGGTACTATGGCAGGCTCAGGCCGTTCTTAAAAATGACAATTCTCTGTCAGACAGAGAGACCTGGTGCCTAGCCAAAGACAGCTTTGATTTGTGGGTCAGGACTCAGGAGAAAATCCATCAGTCACACCTCGATTAGCAATATCATACATTTGGAAACTAACCTGGTAAATTACTCGTTGGCTTATGTAAAGGCCCATTTACAACTCCACATATTTCAGCCCTGAAGGACAATATGGGTAAAATAGTATCATCCCCTAAGCATATAAACCAGGTGCTCCAGGAATTCAATGCCTCACTTTACGACAGAGATCCCATAGATGAAGGGAAGGCTCAGTCCTTCCTACAGAACACCAAGCTACCAAATATCCCCCCGGCTCCCCTCTCATATTTCAATGCACACATCACCATCAAGGAACTCACATCCACGATCCAAAATTTAACTCCAGGCAAAGCCCCCGGCCCGGATGGATTCACCTCTGTCTTCTTTAAATTACCCTCCCCTACAATCGCCCTCCCCCTTTTAAACATGTACCAACATATTTTAGATTGGAACTCATACCCTCCAACTGGCCACAAGGCATAAATCAAAGTACTCCCCAAAAAAGGCAAAAAAACCTCTGGAACCCAGCTCCTATCGCTCAATATCACTACTTAGATTCCAAGATCCTCTCTAAAATCATGGCTAACAGGCTAGCCCCAATAATGTCCCTTCTGATAAACCCCACACAGTCCAACTTTACCTAGGGCAGATCCAAAGTGCTGAATATCAGAAAAGTCCTAGCAGTACTAGAAGTGGCAAGGGTGGACCCTGGCGGAGATCTGGCTATCATAACACTTGACATAGAAAAAGCGTTAGATAATCTGAATTTCCAGTGGATAAGCATGGTACTCACGGCATTTGGGTTCTCAGAACCCACCTCATCCATGCAATGTACTCAAATCCTACAGCCAACGTGGTAGCAGCTGGACATATCTCTGATAGATTTCACCTCCACAAGGGCATGAGGCAGGGCTGCCCCCTATCCCCCCTACTATTCAATCTGGTGATAGAACCCCTTTCAATTTCCCTGCTCTCGCACCCCAAAATTAAGCGGCATAAAAATTGACACACAGGAACTTAGGATGGCCTTTTTCGCCAATGGCATCTTAATTTTTACTTCCAACTCGGCCAACGACATGACCCACATCCAAGAAAAGCTTAGCTTATTCAGAAGTTGTTCTGGTCTACGGATAAACGTCACAAAAACTGAAATTCTCCCCCTCCTGTATCATCGTCCTCTATCTTGGGCCAAATCATCCATTTTAGCATTGCCAATAAACACATTACCTAGGCCTCAAAATAGACAAAACACCATCCTCAATCTACCAACTTAACATGCTATCTACCATCCACAAAATCATACAGGAACTAGGTCAATGGGCCAATCTCCCCCTATCTTTACTAGGCAGGTGCCACCTCTACAAAATGGTAAGCTTCCCGAAACTCCTTTACCCCCATCAAACTATCCCCCTACTTCTGAAACACAAAGACTCACAATCTTTACACAAGGCCCTTTCCACCTTCCTATGGAAGGGATGCAAGCCCCACATATGGCTTCAAAAATTGTCTCTACCCAAGGAACAAGGGGGAGCCAACCTTCCCGACACTAGGCTTTACCATCTTTCTTGCCTTTTAAGAGTGGGACTGGACTGGACAACAGGGACTTCCAGGTACTCTAATTATGATATTGATTCTGTACTAACTAGGCCTCATGATTAGTGTTGAGCGAACCCGTACTGTAACGTTTGAGTCCGTACCGAACTTTTAGGTGTCCGGGACCCGGACCCGAACAGGTACGTTTCAAAAAATGTTCGGGTTCGGGTTCTGGGTTCTGGTAGTTGATCACGCATGTTGAATAGCTGCAGGGCAGCCAATCAACAAGCGTTTCACTGGTTTGCCCTTAGAAGCCATCACAGCCATGCCTACTAATGGCACATCTGTGATTGGCCAGGGTATCATGTGACCAAGCCTCTATATGAGGCTGGAGTCACAGTGCTGAATGTCACATGCTCTTGGGTTAGTGTAGGGAGAGGATGCTGCCAGCGTTTTTGTGAGGGACAGATTGCAGGCATTTTAACATCTGATCCTGCATCCTGAGATTACTACTACTGTTGCTCTGAGGGACAGATTGCAGAAATTTGAGATTTCACATACTGCTGCTTTGAGTGACAGATTGCAGATCAAACTCTGCATAACACAATGATCGCTATGATCGTACACAACGATCAGATTGTGGGAGTAATTTGAGATTTCACATACTGCTGCTTTGAGTGACAGATTGCAGATCAAACCCTTCATAACACAAGGATCGTTCTGATCATACACAACGATCAGATTGTGGGATCGTACACAACGATCAGATTGTGGGAGTAATTTGAGATTTCACATACTGCTGCTTTGAGCGATCTGACTGCACTAGGTAGAGGCTTCTGCTTAGAGGGAAAGATTATTATTCAAAAATCATCTTCTAGTTCTAAAGGGAGAGGTTCTAGCTGCAGCTGTAAGTGGCACATTATTGTTCAAAAACCATCTCCTAGTTTATTTGATTTTATTTTATTTTCCCTATCCCCATTTTTTGTAGGGTACTTGCCCTACTCTTACCCCCATTTTACTTCCTTTTGCAGCCTTCTAGCACTTGCCAGGACTTTGTTACAGCCATTTTTGTGCCTAAAAGTTCGGGTCCCCATTGACTTCAATGGGGTTCATGGTCCGGGATAATGTTCGGGCAACGTTCGGTGCCGAACCCGGACTTTTTCCCAAAGTTCGTTCGGACCCGCAGAACCCGAACGTCCAGGTGTTCGCTCAACTCTACTCATGATCTATCTTCCTTGCTGCACTGTGGATTCAGACAAATGCCACCACATTTGAAACACAACCTCTTGATCAGGGACACTTTAATAGCATGGAAGGAAATTAGGAAGAAACTTAACACTTCCCTTTTTATGTCCACTCATCTTCCTATTTGTGGTCACCATCTGTTTCCACAAGCGTGGAAATACTCAGCATTTGCTATGTGGGTGATTCAAGGACTGAAGTTCTTCTCCCAACTCCACGACTCTAGTACTTTGATCCCCCTTCCAACTCCTCTCATCGTCAAGAAATTCGGCCTTCTACCACACCACCATCTATTCATCCATCAAGCAACAAGCTTTGTCTCCACCACATGCCAAAATAAGGAACTTCACTTAAAATCCTCTCTTATAGACATCTTTATTGAAAGAAAGCTGAACAAAATCTCAGACCTCTACAAACCTCTACGTATTACTATAGCCCCATCCATTCATGCTTCCACATCCACCTCCTGGAACAAAGACCTTAACTCCCCTGAGGCACTTCACACCATATTTGTCACGATCCTGGTGGTGGAGTCTGACTTATGCAGGGAGCAACCTCTCTTATGATCCTGATTCTGGAACCCCTGGTAGTGTAGACAAGGAGCTCCAGAGTGCAGGAAGGCACGAGGGCTTGATTGGATCACTAGTGCAAGCGTGGAGGGATCCTCCGGGCTCGTGCGTTGTAGCGTAGTGGTTTAGTCCGGGTTGGCAACAAGCGGGCAGCGTGGTACAGATGGGGCAAGCAAGAGAGTAGTCGGGTGCAGGCAGGGTCGTCAACTGGCGGGCAACGTGGTACACAGGGATGAGACAGAAGAGTGGTCGTAGGCAAGCCGGGTCGGTGCAGGCGGAAGACAAGCAGAATCGGGAAGCAAGCCGAGGTCACAGGAACAGGAATCACAGGCAAACTCAAGGCTGGGGACACAGGTAGCGCTGTAGAACGGACAGCACTTGCTGCAATGCACAGGGGGTTTAAATTAAGCCGTTTGGCGCAGTTTCTGGAGCATGCGCGCACACGGGCGCACGTGAACGAGCACGGGCGCGCGCACCACCGCGGAAATGGCAATCTTTTACTAAGATGAGGTTTCCTGACAATATTACAGGGACTCAAGACCACCCGTAAACACGTCTACAATGAATTCTGGAGGGAACAACAGCTAAAGATAATTCACTGAGCCTACATCCCCCATATCTTCCCCATTTCCAAACGGAATGGATCCACATGCCCACTTTGCAAAATACATACACCATCTCTCCTACACAAGCTCTAGTCCTGTCTGCAATTCACCACCTTCTGGACCAAAGTGGAACATTTTGTCTCATCAATAACCGGCCTCTCTCCTCACGGCAATCTGTATGCGCTAATTTTCGGCAATCTGGACATCCTTATGCCAGACTTAACCAAACTCCAAACCCTAATACAGCAAAGCAACAAAGCTTGGTTGTCAATGTGCTACATGGCTGCCAGAAGGGCTATACTCAAAAATTGGATATCCAACGTTCCGCCGACATTGAAAGATGTCAAAGCAGACCTGCTCAAACTCCTAAAACTGGATAAAATTGATGATCTCTAATCACTTGAATCTTCAACGCTTCCACAAGAAATGGTCTTCATTCCTGACAAACAGTCTATCACCCTCAGATAGCAGGGCAATTGAAGACATATCAATCTCCCTTCAGGGGTAGGTATGGTTCAACCCCATACGCTCAGACGTTCTCTACTTCCCGGAGACTACAAGACCCCTTCACAATACTTCACAATACTCCACTACAATCCTTCATTATGAACTATGCTGTACCTCCTGGGAGATCTAGAATTGATGTATTGGTATATGTAAATTGTAATACCTAACCCGCGCAGATGTATATATTAGGATGGGGTGACACTCACTGCAGCTGCTATGCACAAAACAAGAGGAAAATAAATTTCCCCACTGTTAAACATAAAAGATTAAAAAAACACAGCGCTGGCAGCTATAACCTAAAATCATATTCAATAGAGTGCATCAAGACAAGACATAGTTAAGATAAATGCACCAACGTGCTAGTGCAAAAATTCAGATATTCATATGCAAATTAATAAATAAAAATTGAATTATCTAATGAGTTCAAATTTTTTTATTTTTTTTTATTTAAATTTTATTGAATTGTTCCATAGAATATAAATATAAACTCCACCAAACATTCTATAATTACAGCCTCTTTTCTGTACATATATCTACTACATTCACACTTTGAGGGGGGAGGAGACTGAACATGGTGCCAGCTGGAGGCAGCTGCGGCTAGGAGCTCCCAGGTCCCATGTCCCTAAGCTGGATGAAAATAACATGCCGAGAAGGCAAACCCTGAGCATCTGCCACCCCCTCATCTAGAGACGTCCTCTGCTTTCTCCCTGTGCTGCCCTGTCATGTGGGCTTACCGCAGCTCCTTTTGTCAGACGGTCTGCGGTCTTGAGACCCGGGGCTGCGGCGGGTGCCTGGTGCTTTCGGGCGCCGCTGGGGGTCTCTGTGTGTCGGAGCAGCATTGGCGCGGTGAACCCCGCCCCCCTCTCGCTGGCAGTGCGGAAGTGGTGGCTGGGAGCGTGGAGCTGAAAGTCGGAGGTCAGGAGGGAGAGAGTGAGAACAGCTGCCCGAGCACCCTGAACAGATGGAACAGACTGAGCAGACACCCGCGGAACAGTGGCATGCACCGGGGAGCTGGCTGGCCTGTCCATGAAGTAAAGAGGAGAGTTTGGGACGTTGGTGATTCCCAGAGACCATCTCAGGCCACCTGGCGCTCCCAGAGCGCGTATAGCCCGGCACAGTGAAAAATCCTTGGTGAAAATTTTTTTTTTGATAGAGGCGATAACCGATGAAGGGACCTCCTTGGAAGAACACCCTGGTGAGTCCTAAATCCCCCCTTGGTTTAAACCCTTTGTGCTCCTTATGCAACGCTCCTTTCCCTTCCCCTTCACTCAGGAGAACTGTGTGATGACTGTGTGACAATCTGCAAAACTGTGTCTATTGGTGGTCCGGTCGGACTGAGATAGACTGTGTGCAAACTGTGGGCAGTGCTGGACACAAGACTTAAAGCAATAAAACTTAGAGGTGGATACAAAGGGGAAGGGCATAAGGAGAAGAGGATCTGAAGAAAAAGAAGAAAGGGGGTGCAAGGGAGGAAAAGGAAAAGAGAAAAGGTTCGGAGAGGAATGTAATAGAATATGAAGGGGAAACAACAAAAATAATCGTCCAGACAAAATCAACTAAAATTAGCACAAGCCAAGGGACAATAAAGAAGTATATGTCACAAGGAGGGAACCTGGATAAATCAACATCAGAAAAGCAGATGGCAACCAGGTCAAAATCTAACAAACTCAACAAAAGGGAACAGCAAGGGAGGACAAATTAATAGACCTCCAAATGGGAATACTCCAAATAGATCAGGTACAGAGATAGAGGGGGATACTTAACTGGAGGTGGACCGGGGCCCCGAATTGGATATACAGACCCAACTCCCTACTAAAACAGACATGGCAGACATGTTTGCAAAATTAGAAAATTCCCTAAAGAAGGACATAGCAACATTACATAAGGACCTGGGCCACTTGATTGTAGTAGTGTAGTAGAGTGTCGTAGAAGATACAGAAAAGCAACTGGATGCCCAAGTCCAACATATAGAGGGCTTAAGAAACGAAATAAAAAACCTTCAAATAGCGCAGAGAGATCTGGCATACAAAATGGAGGACCAGGAGAATCGGAATAGGAGGAAGAACCTGAGGTGGAGGGGGTATAGGAAGGGGTGGAGGGTGTGGGAGGGGACAGGGGGGTTTGGGAGATAACCCTCAAGGGGGACAAGTCCCGCTGAATTCAGAGTCCAAGAAGGAGGATAAGGCTAAGAGGACCAGGAGGTAAAACATACGGTCTAGAGAGACGCGATAAACTTCCAAAAAATAAAGCAAAGAATTCGGGAGATATACAACCTGAACCCGTAGGTCAACGAAAAGACATAGAAGATGCTGTGAGATGATGTGATGATGTTAGTTCACCGGGTCCAGGAATACATTACAACGATACAGGAAGAAATCCCTTAAAAGATTAAAACGTTTGTACAGACGGTACAGACAAAATCATCCCTCAACCCAGACATATAGGTTAAGCCCCGGGGCCAGGTGGAGGTCAATTCATAGGGGGAGATAGAGACATGGACTAGATAAACCTCATAAGGGTAAACCTCCA
>BLSH010149822.1:32131-42905 GCA_018402905.1 Glandirana rugosa | reverse complement strand
ATTTCTGATTTATACGCGAATAATGTGGGTTTTGTTTTTGCCTGTATCAGTTCCAGTTCTGATCTTTTTAAAGAAAAGTCTTCAAATTTTAGCAGTGCATAGAGTAAGGTAAAGTTGAAGTATGTATGCAGACCAATAATCAGGAATGTTATACATCTGTTGATATTCCCCTAAGGGTTAAAAATGAATATGAGACTTGATGCTATTGTTTTGACAAACAGGTGGAAGTCAACAGGAATTTCTTTTTCATCCGCACAGCTGAATGAGGTCTTTAATAAGGAGTCACTCTCAATCAAAGAACACATGTGATTGTTATCAGAATGATTTAATTTCTTGTATATATATAAGTTTGATTGTGATGTCCATTATGGTTGTGAAGAAGCACGCTTGACGTGTGAAACGCGTCACCTATTTTTTGTATCCTGTTCCTGTATTTATTACAAGGATGATCGTTATGGATCCACAATAAATTTTTAAGATTGCATTAAATCTGGAGTGCCGCCAGCCTCATTTCTAAGTGGACATTTGAAACTGTTGCAGCAACAGGGCGAAGCACCCAGGAGTTAGCAATCAACCACTATGAGTGTGGTATTCTCCTGGAGCAGCTGAAGGATATCCAGTTTGTTTGAGGTTACTTGTTGCACAGCTAGCTCGGAGATCACACGGGAGTGGAACACAGAGGCACCATTTACCTGAACCAGAAGATCCGCTATATTGCTTGAGAACATGGATACTACTATGATTACGGACAGCAACAGATACAGTCGCACTCTGGACACAGCTTCCAGTAACCCTTTGAGATCCCTCACCAATCAAGGTTTACACGCTGTGGTTGATGAAGACACCAGTTCCCTACGCTTTTTGTTTCGTAAAATGGAGGGTCTCATGATAAAGGAAGTTAAAGCCTACTGGGACAAACAAACCATGGGAGAATATTTAACTCTGAACAGAATCCCCAGAGGACTAAGGATTAAAAAGTTCCCCACTTACGAATTATCCACAGACAGCCTAAAAACAGCATGGACAGATGCTTTATCTTCATGCTCATTAGAGCTAATGAAAGTGATTGTTAAATCCAAAACTGAAGAAATAGAGAAAATACACCAGGAAATCGGGATAATAAAAACAGAAATTATTCCATTCAAGGATACCACGACCTTCAAGGATCTAGACATGAAATTAAATGAAAAAATAGATCGGATGGAGAGAAACATCATAGATGTGAAAAAAGAAAAATTGCTCCGTGATCGATTTGATTATGAGCAAAATTTGGTCTATATTTGGAAGAACCCTCAGAGTCAGCGAAGATCAAAGAAAACTTTTAAAAGCGGCAATAAAAACAAAAACAAACATGTGAGCTTCTCTGACACCGAAGCGGAAGTCCTTGATTACACTCTAGGGGACACAGGCTCGGAATCATCACCAGATCGAAATGATTCATCACGTCTGAATACGTCCACCCCCGCTAATTTAAACTGTCGGGGGAATCGGTCAACCAAGAAGAAGAAACTGAGCAAAAACAAAAAGAAAAAAGAATCTACAGAAAGACCCGCAGAAGTAGAAAAGGGAGACAGCGTCGCTTACAATCTGAGGGCCAAACGATCGGAGCATGCGCCAACGTCCTAAATCTTTCAAACAGGACATTATCGCTGACAGAGAGGACTCTTCTAAGTAAGGGTATGAACTTTTCACCCGTTAGACACTTTAATTTGTTTGATACAGTTATAGATGTTAATAATTTTGCTAGAAAATTAACATTACGTAGACATTTTTTTCAGGATGATGAAGATATTTCATTACAATCTATGGAAGCGGTGTCAGAGGCTAATGTCTCTGCGGTATTTAACTTTAGGGAAATATGTGCGTTACAAGAGTTGGAGGATTTGCAGGGGGAATCTGGCATGGGTCATGAGACGGAGCAATCAGCTGTGCAGGAGGCTCCGCTCAGACTCAGATCAGAGTTTTACCCCATCAGCTCCAGAGGCAAGGCATTAGATGTATTCCAAAAACGTGTGGAGAAGGATCTCACTAGATTAGCCACACGTACAAGGAAACAAAGTAACATATATAATGATAATTTAACCAAAGGCGAACGAGAATCCCTACAAAGTTTAAAACAGGATGACTCCATAGTGATCAAAAATTCTGATAAAGACGGTCTTATAGTTGTGTTAAATGCCACAGACTACCAAGCAGAAGCCATAAGACAACTTGCAGACACCAATACTTATAAACAATTGAAAAGCAACCCTACCAAACAATTTAAAATCGTCTTAGAACGTCTGATATCTAGGGGGGTGCGTTTGGGCATTTTTTCTGCTAAGGAAGGAGAGGCTATGATTCCTATCTCCCCCATACTCTCTATTTTTCACCATCTCCCTAAAACACATAAGGGGTTAGAGCCATTAACAGGACGTCCTATAGTAGCGGGCATTGGCTCCCTAAATGAACATTTAGGATTCTGGGTGGACTGCCAGTTGCAACCGTTGGTGAAACAGCTACCCAGTTATCTTAGAGATAGTAAAGAGCTACTTAAAATATGTGATAGAATTGAGTGGAATGAGGGGGACGTTTGGATCACTAGTGATGTCACTAGCCTGTACTCCTCGATACCACATATTCGGGGACTACAGGCGGTGAGCTTTTTTCTTGACAAATACAGTGGGTACTCCTTGACACACAAGGAGTACATCCTAGAATGTCTAGAATACTTACTTACCCATAACTTCTTTCTGTTTGATACCACCTTTTATCTTCAAGTATGTGGAGCATCTATGGGTGCACGGTTTTCACCCTCTCTCGCCAACCTGTATATGGGTTGGTGGGAGAGGATGTTTGTGTATGATGATGGTAACCCCTACAGGGACTCCATCAAAATATACAAACGATATATAGACGATCTGCTGTTGATTGTGTCTGGACCAATAGGGACACTGGATAATATTCTGCAATATTTCAATTCCAACAACTTAAATCTTAGATTTACGGGGTCCTCCAGCAGTGACTCTATCCCTTTCCTTGATGTGATCCTAGGACACAGACAGGGACGGGTGGAGTCAAGTCTATATCGTAAACCGATGTCGGGAAACACTCTGCTCAGGGCAGACTCGGGACATCCCGGACATGTCACGAGAGGTATTCCTGTAGGACAGTTTTTGAGGCTACGGAGGATCTGTAGTAACACGGAGGACTTTAACATGGAAAAGTTGTCCATGCAGGAAAGATTCCGTGACAGAGGATATCATGATCGGGTCATACACAGAGCAATTACAATTGCTGAGAATACACCTAGAGAAAATCTTCTAAGTGATAAAAACAACATGGCCAAGATATCTCCCAAAGTCCCCATTTTCTCCACAGCCTACAGTTTAGAGTTCAATAAAATCAAAAAGATTATTGAGCGCAACATTCCCATATTGTATGAAGATGAGCGATACTGCAATATTTTGTCAAAAGGTGTTAAAACAGTATCTAGGCGAGCACCTACCTTGGCTAACTCGCTATCACCAAGTGATTTTACAACAAAAAAACACCGTAAAACATGGCTTGATTTTGTGGGGGTTTACAAATGTGGCACAAATGGGTGCATTTGTTGCCAAAAATTAATATGCGGAGATATAATCCGTTCCACAACAAATGGTAGGTCCCACAGAATCAAGACCTTCATTAATTGCAATACTCGCTACATAATATATGTCATAACATGTAGAGAATGTTCTAAACAATATGTGGGCCGCACCACGCGAAGATTACGAGATAGATTGCAGGATCATGTATACGACATTAAACAAAAACATAATACTAACGTAGCAAAACATTTCAATGAGATACATGCAGGGAACGCTGACCTCCTACAGATCCAGGGAATAGAAAAAATATATACACCCAGGAGGGGAGGGGATGTCTTTGTTAAACTATGTAGACGTGAAGTCTTCTGGATTTTCTCTCTGGATACGAGAATTCCGGGAGGCATGAACTTTGAATGGGATTTAACACATTTTTATTCATAGAAATATATACATGGTCCCCCGGAACACATAGTGGGGATGTAAATATATGCATTGAACATTTCTGATTTATACGCGAATAATGTGGGTTTTGTTTTTGCCTGTATCAGTTCCAGTTCTGATCTTTTTAAAGAAAAGTCTTCAAATTTTAGCAGTGCATAGAGTAAGGTACAGTTGAAGTATGTATGCAGACCAATAATCAGGAATGTTATACATCTGTTGATATTCCCCTAAGGGTTAAAAATGAATATGAGACTTGATGCTATTGTTTTGACAAACAGGTGGAAGTCAACAGGAATTTCTTTTTCATCCGCACAGCTGAATGAGGTCTTTAATAAGGAGTCACTCTCAATCAAAGAACACATGTGATTGTTATCAGAATGATTTAATTTCTTGTATATATATAAGTTTGATTGTGATGTCCATTATGGTTGTGAAGAAGCACGCTTGACGTGTGAAACGCGTCACCTATTTTTTGTATCCTGTTCCTGTATTTATTACAAGGATGATCGTTATGGATCCACAATAAATTTTTAAGATTGCATTAAATCTGGAGTGCCGCCAGCCTCATTTCTAAGTGGACATTTGAAACTGTTGCAGCAACAGGGCGAAGCACCCAGGAGTTAGCAATCAACCACTATGAGTGTGGTATTCTCCTGGAGCAGCTGAAGGATATCCAACAGTATAAAATACTTTGGGATAAATATCACATAGACAACCTCTAAACTAATCTCAGTGAACCTAACACCCTTAATAACGAAAATTTCCACAGAACTAGCTAGGTTGTCACACATCATGCTATCATGGGGAGGCAAACTGGCATAGTTTAAGATGACAATATTACCGCAAATAATTTACATCTTCCAAAACCTAGGGATTTCAATTCCCTCCCAATATATAAAAACACTACAGGCGTTACTTCATAAATTTATATGGGCGGATAAAAGGGCACGGTGCGCAAACTCGCCTCTTAGAAATATCTTATAAACTGACCACTTTGGGTAAAAAAAAGTTTTCATTTGCTTTCCAAGTTTTCTGAAGACTTGCAAAAAAAAAATGAACCATTCAAAAGACTCATAATGCCTCATAGAATATATGTTGGGGTGTTTTCTTTCCAAAATGGGGTCATTTTGAGGGTAATTCCATTGTCCTGGTGCTCTGGGGCCTTCACAAGTGTAATAGGTGGTTAGTAAACCAGATGTGAAATTTCTGCTCCTAGAAAGCCTGACAGTGCTTCCTGCATGTTGGACCTCTCTATGTGGCCAGGCTGTGAAAAAGTCTCACACATGTGATATCGCCATACCTGAGGCGAGTAGCAGAATGTATTTTGGGGTGTAATTGGATGTATGCATATGCTTAATTTTCCCAAGAATTGTGGGAAAAAATACAACTTTAAAAAACTTGGCATGCCTCATACTAAATACCTTGGAATGTCTACTTTTCAAAAAGGGGTAATTTGGAGGGTATTTGTACTTTACTGACATTTCAGACCCTCAAGAAATGAGATAGGCCGTCAGTGCATCAGGTGTGATCAATTTTTAATGATTGACACCATAGTTTGTAGACTCTGTAATGGCTCGTACACACAGGACGACAATCGCGCGTACGACCGTGTTGAATCGTACGTTGACGGTCGTATGTAGCCTACTGACATGCACAGGACGGTCGTGTGTACAACGTACGACCGGCCGAACGTGATGACGCAAACGCGCGTATAAAGAGGAAGTGCTGGTATCGTTGCGCCACCCTTTGGGCTCCTTCATCTAATCTCGTGTTAGTTGAAGTTTGGTGTGTGTTGATTCGCGACTTTCAGATCGTTCTTCAGATCGTTCTCTTTGCATCGTTCTCTGGCTCGTTTCCGGACGCTCGTTCGTCAACGGTGTTGCCTTCTCGAGAGAGAAATATTGCTGCTGTTGGCCTAGGAGTTGAGGCTTGGACCCGAAACCAACGTAGGAGAAGGAGAGAGAGGAGTTGCTGGACCAAGAATTGGTTGCTTAACCGTGATCAATTTGGTCATATGGCTTTGGTAAGGGAGCTCCAGGAGAATAATCCTGATGATTTCAGGAATTATCTCCGGATGACGGACCCCTGCTTTAGCCACCTCTTGGCATTGGTGTCCCCCTATATTCAGAAGGTGGACACATGCATGCGCCTTGCTATCACCCCTGAGCAGGAGGACTATATTAAGGTATGTTTCATGTTACTACCACATTTTATGTGTTTATGTTTGATAATATAGTATTTGCCCTTTTTGACAATACCTAATTATTAACATTACAATATGTAGTGAATGTCTTCTTTGGCCTCATGCATGCTCTAGGCTTTTTTCACCCCTTTTTTTCCTCTGCATGCCTCCCCAGCATGTTGTCCAGTGTCCATACACACTCAGAGGGTAGGGTTGCCACATCATCCCTTTAATCCAGGACACATATGAATTACACAGGTTGTTCTGAGGCTGATTTAATGCAGATAAGGCACCAATTGAGTTTAATTACCACCTTAATCAGCCACAGAACCTGTGTAATTAATATGTGTCCTGGATTAAAGGAATCATGTGTCCACCCTATCAGAGGGCTGCCATCAGGGGGTACAGGCAGTACTGTTGTAAGGGGCTCCAGTGTCTCAAGGGGGCCTTACAACCAATACTAATAGCAGTGTTTAACATTGAAGTCTATGAGAGTGGGGCATCCCGTTTGGGGAGACCATTCTCCTGAACCCTAGGCGACATAACTAACCAACTTTCCCCACAAGGTGAGGCCCCCCTGGACCACAACTTGTTCAAATTTGGGACCTGTATCAACTATGCTTTCACACAAGGTCTAATTGCAAGCATTGAGTGAGGCTGTTTTGTCTGTGCACTGCTTTTGGAAGCCCTTTGATTTCACACTAGCATGCACTGCACACTTTGCTGGGTCATGCTTGGCAGGCTGCATCTCTCAAGTGTGACAGAGTGTATTGTTCCTACTCGGGCTGCAACATGTCTACACCCCTGGCCAGTAGGCAGATGTTGTTGAATGGCCCAGTGTGTCAGTCCTGGCTAATGCCACAATTATTTATGTCAGATGCAGTTTCAAATTCCCCTCCCTCTAAACACACACTTTTGCCACATTAATTTTGCTTTCCAAACAGGCAGAGTGCTTGAGGTGTTCTTATTATGGGAAACCTAAGCCCCATGCTCCCATAAAGTTACATCATTTAAAACTACTGTATCTCCTGAAATGTAATCTCCTATACACACTCTCCATCTTTTGCTGGTGACATTTCCGTACTATTTCCCCAAAACATGTACTGCAAGGCCTGCATTATTTTCTACTTATTTTACTTCATGTGATCTCTTTTGTTTGAATATGGTTGGCAAAGTGTAATTAGCCAAGTCTATTTTCTGGAGGGTGTGCTTCACCCATGTCCTTACATCTTGACTGAGCTGGGAATGGAAGTCTAGCCTTATGTTGCCCTTGCATTTGTAAGTTGAACATTCTTTTTACCAAAGATTAATTAATTTTTTCCTTTTTTATCTACAGTTTCCTTCCAATCCCCAGCAGTGGCAGGAAGTTGCTGCCCAGTTCATGCAGCAATGGGATTTCCCTAACTGCGGGGGTGCCATTGATGGCAAACATGTGCGGATTCTACCACCACCGAACTCGGGGTCTTACTACTACAACTATAAGGGGTTTTGTAGTATTGTGATGCTGGCCATAGTCTCTGCAAATTATGAGTTTCTGTACCTTGATGTGGGGAAGAATGGCCGGAACTCCGATGGTGGTGTCATCATGAAGACTGAATTTTACAGGCGGCTTTAAAATGGCACCTTGAACTTGCCACCTCCAGAGCACAACGTGGAGGGTCTTAACTTTGTGTTTGTTGCGGATGGGGCTTTTGGGCTTGGCGAACACGTCATGAAGCCGTTTCCGCAACGGAACCTGACCGCTGACCAGCGGATTTACAACTATAGACTGTCACGTGCTCGCAGAGTGGTGGAGAACGCTTTTGGCATTTTGGCCAACAGATTTCGCCTGTTTCTGACACCAATTAACTTGGCGTTGTACAAAATTAATCATGTTGTGCTTTGCTGCTGCATCCTGCACAATTATTTACGCAGGAATGCCAGCAGTTACCTTTCAAGTGGACCCACTGACCCAGATGCAGCCCGGCCAGGCACAAGTACAGCAGCATCCACAGAAAGCCGTCTGTCCGATGCAATGGCGGACCTTGAAACTAGGCGTGCTAGCTTGGCCACCCAGAACGCCAGAGAAGTGCGCCGAAAATACATGGAGTATTTTGTGGGGAGAGGGGCTGTGTCCTGGCAAAATATGATTCCAGATCCTTAATCTTATCCTTATAAATGGATCCTTCATTTTAACTACTCTTGTCTGTGTGTTTTTTCATGTGGAAAAGAGATGTTCTATGTGTGCTTTATTCTTGCTCCAAGAGAGAAATCTAACCTTCATTTCTCCATGAGATACAAATCTCACCTTCTGAAATGTTTTTTGGTGTGCAGGGGTTGTGCTACATATACACAAACACAAAATGTTGTTGTTGTTCATGCATTCCATGCATGAAGAGCAAAAACATGATGCATTAACAACTTTTAAAAATGTTAAGAGATGAACTACATCTGTGTTGACTGCATAGAAGACCACATTAGACGTTTAAAGACCTAAACTTTAGGGAACTCACAGCCATACATAAAGTAAAGAAGTCACACACTGTAGTATCAAATATATATTTATATTGTTTGCACACTATGATGTGCTTAGCATCACTTTAAATCCACATATAAAAAAATCTATAAAAACAGATATAAAACAACATATAAAAACGTCAAAACCTGGTAAGGCTCAAAACCAAAGTGTGTAAACATGTACTCCATCACATCAGGGGTTGTCAAGTGTCATCTTTCTGTGTGGGCAAACCCCCCCGTCCTCCAAACTGGAGTTTCTGGGAGAAAGGGGTTTTGCATCTGAGAAATGAGTGAGTGCACCACATCAGTGGTTCCAAGCTGACACGTTTCAGAGTTGTCCCCCTTTATCCAAGATAGTGGACTTTTTTTCAAGGTGCCCACCCCAAAACGTGTCAGCTCAGAACCCATGATGGGATCAAATCACAAATTCTCACATGCAACACCCCTTTCTTCCAGAAACTCCCGTTTGGAGGAAGGGGGGGGTTTGCCCATACAGCAAGATGACACTTGACAACCCCTGATGTGATGGAGTACATGTTTACACACTTTTTTGTGAGCCCCTTTAAAGTGGGCAACATGCCCTAAAATGGGGTCCACAACACCAGCCCAATTGCAAGAACATTCTCAAAATTTGGCCAGCATGTCCCCAACATCCCTCAGTTCAGGTTCACCGCTGCCCTCTCCTGTTCCTGGCCCAACCTCTGGAGTTCCTGTCCTGCCCTCTGATGGTGCTGGGCCGCCCTCTCCATCTTCTCCAGCTCCACACGGCACCACTGGATGTCCCGGCTGAGGTGCCCAATGGTGCAGCGTGGGAGCTCGTGAGCTGTAAGTAGAGGAAAAAGCATAAGGTCAATGATGTGCAGCATAATAGCTGATGATGGCTTGGCTGAGCCTAGTTTTTGGCTAATTGTTTGGGGGAGAGGGGGTGCACTTTCCCAACACTTTAACCACTTCCCGACCGCATGCCGTGTTTTCACAGCGGTAGTCGGGTTGCTGTGCGCAAATCTGCGTAAAAAGGGGGCGATGTGCAAAGGGCTGCTAGGGGGCTTGCACCCACCACACTCTGGCAAGCTGTGATGAGCGGCCACAGGCAAAGTCATTGGTTCCAAAAAAGTGTCCAAATTTATGTTTAAAGCGACACTGTGTCAAATTGCAAAAAGTGCTCTGGTCCTAAAGCTGGCAAAGCTTCCGGTTGGTAAGTGGTGAATGGGAACAATAATAAAGGCTCAGGCCCTACTTATAACAAATGTTAAAAAGGTGTGTTGGTTTCTTAACTGCTGTCTGCTGTCCCATGTACCCATAGGTGTGCGCAGCCTATTGCATTAGGGTGTGCACCCCAAACCTCAAACACACATGTCTTTCTGTGCAGCCTCAGCTGTACAGGACAGTGAATGAATGTGATAGTGCTTGTTGCTGAGTGTCTTCCTATTCATCCACAAACTGAAGCATAGTAAACACGGTTTACTATGCTTCAGTTATGAATGAACATAGTGAGTGTGTTCACTGTGTTAAATTAGAAAAGGAAGGGACAGGTAAATTACATATTTACCTGCCCCTTCCTCCACTCTCCATTCTTCAACATGAGGGGAAATAGAGGCAATAGGGGACATCTGCACCATAGGCAGTGATTAGGATGTGCCCAAGTACACCTGCCACACCCCCTGGGCACGCCTATGCATGTACCAAATAGGCATGTCAATACACAAGAAACAAGAATAGAACAGTACTTACAAGGGCAAACAGGAGGCTCCCTCGGGGACTGGGGATGTTGGGGCAAACAAAGAACACATAACTGTACGGATAAACCATGTACGTATCCGCACGGGTCCCCCACACCGTCCACATGAACCCGTGTAGGATTAGTGACGGATACCACGTCTACAGGGGATAACGGAGATAAAGGGGAGTACAACTTCTTACCTCTCACCTCCTTCCCCGTCCATTTATACATTAAATGGACAGGGAAGGAAAAGATTAAATTGTGTCACTTGTGTGAGTGATACAAGTAAGTATTGACTTCGTATCATTTGGCACAAATGATACGAAGTCAAACACCTACTTATCCTTCTGTGAGTCGTTGTTCGTG
>BLSH010149822.1:10734-24334 GCA_018402905.1 Glandirana rugosa | reverse complement strand
CCCCCCCCCCCCCCCCGAAATGCCCCAAATTATGACCGGCTTTATAAGATTCGCCCAATTCTAAATTATTTTTCAGAATTATTTCCACAATTATTTACCCCCGACCAGCATATATGTATTGACGAATCCCAGGTAAAATTTAGAGGAAGGCTGGGAATAAAACAATATATCCCCAGTAAAAGGGCCCGCTATGGAGTGAAGGTCTACAAATTGTGCGACCGAACCACGCGGTATGTTTATAGCTTCAAGGTCTACGAAGGGAAGGACTCCCAGCTGAATCCCCCTAATTGCCCAGAATATTTAGGTGCAAGCGGCAAAATCGTTTGGCAACTAATTTACCCCCTCCTAGACAAAGGCTACCAGCTGTATGTGGATAATTTTTATACTAGTTTACCTCTGTTCCGGAACCTCTACAGGAAGATTACACCAGCCTGTGGCACAGCCAGAAAAAATCGGATGGGCTTTCCTCAAAGACTAGTAAACATGAAGCTTAGAAAAGGAGAGACAGCGAGTCTACGTAATAAGGAAGTTCTGGCTGTGAAGTGGAGGGACAGAAGGGATGTGTATATGTTATCTTCTATACACAACAATACATTTGTGGAGATCCCCTGAAGAAATGACCCAATACAGAAGCCAACCTGCATCCACGATTATAATTTGTACATGGGAGGAGTCGATCTAAACGATCAAATGTTGGAACCCTATTTATTTATCAGGAGAACGTACTACTGGTATAAAAAAGTTGCCCTCTATTTTTTCTATTTGGCCATATACAATACCTATGCCATATATCAAAATTCCACCGCAAACCCCAAACCATTCCTTGGCTACCAGGAGGATATCGTCACCACACTTTTATACCCCAACGGCCCACCCAAAAATATTAGATCAGATGTGTGTAGCAGACTGTCCGAGCGCCATTTCCCTGATAAAATCCCTCCCAGACCAACAGGCCAAAAATGCCAGAAGAGATGCCGGGTGTGCTCTAGTAGAGGCGTTAGAAGAGACACCACTTATCATTGTGCCCAGTGCCCTTCCCAAAGAGGTCTATGCATAGGTGACTGCTTCCGGCATTATCATACCCTAGTAAATTATTAATGATTCCACAATTATGTTTTCTATTTTGCCCCCCTTATGCTACTGCCTGCTCTGGAACTGATCCTAGCTTGTTATTCGACCATGCTTCTGCCTGCCGATTTTGTACATACTTCTGCCTGATCTGGAATTGACCCTGGACTGTTATTCGACCACGCTTCTGCCTACCGATTTTGTACATACTTCTGCCTGATCTGGAACTGACCATGGACTGTTTGACCACGTTTTTTGCCTGCCTCTTGGACTGATCTTGTACCCTGCAACAGGAGTAGTGGGATTCACAACACAGGGGTCTCACATATGTGAGGGGCTCCAGAATGTTTTTTCTGGAAGAAGAAAACATTGTTTTTGTTTTCTCTCTCCCAGATTAGGGTCTGGAGACTCGGAGGCTTCAAAGAGATTGGGTGGGAGAAGCCTCTACCCCTTTCCCCATTCTGTCCTGACCAAGGCCCTGCTTCTGCCTGCAGGACTTATTGCCATCATTCCTCTGCTACCGGATGAACTGACAACACCTCTGCTGCTACCTGGACTATGGACCATGTTTCTGCCTGCTACTAGGACCAATATTATGGCACTGTTGACAAAATCTGTCTGCACTGACCTTGCACTGTATATGGACAGTATCCTTGCCTGTACTGACTATGAACAGTATTCATGCCTGTTGCCTGGACAACTGCGTTCGCTGTGCTACTACCAGGACCAATATTTTGGCACTGTTGACAACATCTCTGCCTGCCCTGACCGTGGACTGTATATGGACAGTATCCCTGCCTGTACTATGGACAGTATTCCTGTCTGTTGCCTGGGCAATTGTGTTTGCTGTAGCTGACCAAGTCCCTGACTGCTGCCTGGACCAGTGCTATCCTCCTGTGGACAGCTGCAATACTAAAACCACAGGTAATATTTTGTTTACCCTTTACTCAGCATAATGTATTTTGGGGTGTAATCCTTGGTATTTGTAATGCTATGTGTCCTTAGAACACCTGACAGGTTTCCTTGCATGTTGGGCCTCTGTATGTAGCCAAGCTATGTAAAAGTCTCACACATGTGGTATTGCCCTACTCAGAATGTGTTTTGGGGTGTAATTTTTGCTATGTACATGCTATCTGTTGGAAATATCTTATAAATGGACAACTTTGTGTAAAAAAAATGCGTTTTCATTTTTTTCCCACATTTTCCAAAAAGTTCTGGAAAAAAAATGAACAGTTCAAAAAACTCATTTTGCCTCATAGATTATACGTTGGGGTGTTAGCTTTCCAAAATGGGGTCATTTTGTGGTCGTTTCCATTTTCCTGGTGCTCTAGGGCCTTCAGAATTGTAATAGGTGGTCAAGAGATGAGATGTGTAATTTATGTTTCTAAAACGCCTGAAGGTGCTAGTTCAATGTTGGGCCTCTGTATGTGGCCAGGCTGTGTAAAAGTCTCACACATGTGGTATCCCCATACTCAGGAGGAGTAGCAGAATGTATTTTGGGGTGTCATTTTTCCTTTGTACATGCTATGTGTTGGAAATATCTTATAAATGGACAACTTTGTGTAAAAGAAATGCGTTTTCATTTTTTTCCCACATTTTCCAAAAACTTCTGGAAAAAAATGAACAGTTCAAAAAACTCATTATGCCTCATAGATTATATGTTGGGGTGTTAGCTTTCCAAAATGGGGTCATTTTGTGGGCGTTTCAATTTTCCTGGTGCTCTAGGGCCTTCAGAATTGTAATAGGTGGTCGAGAGATGAGATGTGTAATTTATGTTTCTAAAACGTCTGAAGGTGCTAGTTCAATGTTGGGCCTCTGTATGTGGCCAGGCTGTGTAAAAGTCTCACACATGTGGTATCCCCATACTCAGGAGGAGTAGCAGAATGTATTTTGGGGTGTCATTTTTCCTTTGTACATGCTATGTGTTGGAAATATCTTATAAATTGACAACTTTGTGTAAAAAAAATGCGTTTTCATTTTTATCCCACATTTTCCAAAAACTTCTGGAAAAAAATGAACCGTTCAAAAAACTCATGCAAAAACAAATAAAATAGTTCCCCCGTAGGAATCAAATAACAATATATAGGTCGGTCAGATGTGAAAACACAATCGAATTTATTGAAAACCAAAGAGAAATAATAAAGACAAAAATCAAGCCATTTACCATTGAAACATACAATTAAAATTGACAACGTTGTCAGTACAGATCGGGAAGGGGTCAGCCGGCTGGCATTCACATACACCACCACACGCACCGCATACATACACTGATGAGGATAGCAAATAGGGCTGCCGGCAGGCAGTGTAGATGGCAATCTTGCACGTTTGGAACTCAATCAGAGTGTGTAATGCAGCACCGTATGATTCCCACGGGCAGGCTCCTGAAAGAGGAATGTGGCTGCACTGTATGAACACCCCGTCGGCCCAGCGAAGGTGAAAAGAACAAATGTCAGATAGGCAGGGCCGGAATGGATGGAATGTTCGTGGTCGGTGGTATCACCAGAGGAGGCTAGTGTGTGGGCAGACAGGCAGAGAATGTAGACAAGGTTATAAGTGATGAACCATAGTATTGGTCGTAATCCACTGGTGAGAAAATAAATAAACAGCCGTCCGTATCATCAATGGACACTAGGATGGTGCCGGCCACACACGGACCAGTGGCCTCTCCCGTGGAGCAGGGTGCTGTTGACCATGTGAGTGGAGGGCAATGTGTGGATGGGGGCCCCTGGCACCAGCAGCGGTGACAAGCACTCGGCAGGGATTGGCTCAAGTCTGAGGTAAGTATGCGTGTGTGCCCAATAGTAGCTATGAGCAATCGCTAGATAGGCTCAACACTCTTCGCCGGCTTGTCGGCAGCGACCTGGATGTGGAAGCTCAAAGGAGAGGAAAGTCCTGTAGAGATGAGAGGGGTGCTCGGCTTGTCCGCCATCGTTGCAGATCCAGTGTTTGCGGCTATGGGAGTGGCCGCCACGGTCACATGACAAGTCCAGGAGCCGAAATCACGTGGGGGTTGTGGGTGTGAGCGGCTGAGGCTTCCCGAAGGAGTAGAATGACGTGAACGCTGACGCGTTTCGTCCACCTATCGTGGACTTTTTCAAAGCAAAGGCGGGACTGAAGGCCTAGGGGTATATATACTGTTTAGGTAATTGAAAGTGTAATACCTAGATTTAACCACCAGGTGTCAACAACAGTCACTCGTCACACCAGTCATTCTGGAAAAAATAGCAAAAGGTTGAATAAACTGCAGCAGTCTATTTACTCAGGCTCGTGACCCACGAAATCTAAGGAGCTACGAACAAGTCTGAAAAGCATAGGTATTGCACGTCCGTCAGTCGCTAGAGCTTGCATTAGTGCTCCATTTGACAAATAAGTTCAATCAAAGGGATGAGAGACAAAGGGGAACATGGGCTCCTGTTGTGGTATATGTACCCCATGTATATCTCCACAGTGTACTGCAGGAGGTCACTCCTCGATTCCCAGGCTCCCTTGTATAGGGGTCAAGGTTCCAAGAAAACTGAAAGGTTGCATTCTGTATGTAACCCTCCTGGTACCACGGAGTTAAGGAGAAAAATAAACATCTTCTCCTTTTGCAACAGCACCGTATCAAAGTCTCCCCTTCTCAACTGAAAATTCAGGGCGTAAATGCCCTTCACCGTTAGTCCATCGGTTCTACCTCCGTGGCATTGTTTAAAATGGTTGGCCAAGGGTTTGTCCTCATCTTTTTTCCCCCTGATGCTGGTTAGATGTTCCCCAATTCTCACTTTGAGGGGACGTTTAGTCTTTCCCACATAGGCCTTCCCACACGGGCAAATTATTTGGTAAATCACTCTGGTGGTTGAACAGTTTATGAACCTCTTAATCGTAAAACGTTTAGAACCGCCCGCATTTGTAAATGTATCGGTTTTATGCACAAACTGGCAGATATTGCATCTACCGCAGGGATACATGCCGGGTTTTTTTGAGCGTTCGGTTAACCAGTCGGTAGTGGGAGATCTCTTATATTCAGAATGTACCAAGAGGTCGGAGAGATTTTGGGCCCTTTTGGCTACCATTAGAGGGTGTGGGACAACAATGTCCTTCAGAAGGGGGGTTCTGGTCAGTAAATGCCAGTGCTTGTTAAGGATCACCCTCACCTGGTTCCATTGTGCCCCGTATTTAGTGATGATCCTAGATGGTGAATTAATGATCCTATTTGGCTCCTCTCGGGGGGGTGGTGAAGGTGGGGTGACCCTAACTAAATTGCTGTGTTTGCTTGCGGCAGCTCGCCGTTTCGCTTTACTAAGGCTGTTATGTGAATAGCCCCTTTCCCTGAAGCGGGCATATACTGCCTTTGTCTCCTGATCAAATTTCACCTCCGTTGAACAGTTTCTGCAAGACCTCAGGAACTGGCCGACCGGGATACCGTTAATGAGGGATTTTGGATGACAGCTGCTGGCATGAAGCAGTGTATTGGCAGCTGTGGGCTTCCGAAAGGTCTGGGTAAGTAAGACACTACCCTCCCTAGTTATGGTCAAGTCAAGAAAGGGGAGTGTCTGTGCATCAGCTGAATACGTGAGATAAATATTCCGATCATTACAGTTTAGCTCCTCGAGGAAGGCGCTCAGTTCCTCCCGGGAACCAACCCAAAGTACCAGAATATCGTCTATGTACCTGACCCATAGATGAACATGGGCCAGGAACATAGATGAACCACATACTACCTGCTCCTCCCACAGGCCTAAGTGCAGGCACGCGTATGCCGGTGCCCACGGGGCACCCATAGACGTGCCTCGTATCTGTTGGTAAGAGACACCCAGGAACTGGAAGCAATTGTTAGTGAGCATAAACTCCAAAAGGTCTATAATGAACTTGTTATGTGCTCCCACCTCAGGGTGCCTCCTCTCCAAAAAGTGTGCGACTGCCCTGAGGCCCCACTGGTGGGGAATGGATGTGTAGAGGGACTCCACGTCAATGCCCACCAGTAGGGTCCCCTCGGGCACGTGTATGTCCATAATTTTAGACAATACTTGTCTTGTATCCTGTACAAAGGACAGCAATTCCTGAACCAGATCTTTTATCAAAGCATCGACAAATTTGCCAATCCTTTCTAGTGGGCCCTTAATAGCTGACACTATTGGTCGACCAGGAGGGTCAGCCAAGTTTTTATGCAGCTTGGGAATTAGGTAACATTTTGGGATATTATATTCTTCGACTGTCGAGAAGTCCCTCTCTTTTTTGAGGAGTAGGCTGTCTATTTTTCCTCCTTCTTTTTTCACTCTCCACTCTCACTTTCTTGTTCTTTTCTATTCCCTTTGTCTCTTTTCCCCTTCCTGTCCCATTCTTTGTCTGTTTGCCTTTCCCCACTTTGTTTCTCTTCTTTTCCCTTTCTCCCCTTTGCTTCTCTCCCCCTTTCCATTTTTCCCTGCTCTATCTCTTTGCTTGGCTCTCTCTCTTTTTTCTCCGCCTTTCCAGCACTCTTCTTATTTCCATCACGGGGATCACCCTTCATATACTTTTTGTGGCGTTTCTAACTGATTGAATTGTATGCTACCTTTTTTTCTAAATCTAATTATACAGCTCCTTTTGTCCCCCATGTCTGCCGTGGGGGGATAGCCCCTTAGTTGGCGTGTTCTTGACCCTTCTAGTTGGCTGTGATCACTGTGGGTAAGTTTATACTTTGATTGTTCCCAGCCTTATTCATTTTCTTTCTGTGAATACTAATGTCCTGCTATCTTTTGTGTATACATAGTTCACAAACAATAAAGCTGTATGCTGTTCAAATCTCCTGAAGAAGCGGAAGTCCCGCAAAACCGGTCGAGAGCATTTACACCATCCACAGCTTACACACCAAGGGCCGGTGGTACCCCCTGTGGGGACCACTTTAGGCACTATGTGTAAAAATCATTGGAGCTTGTACCCAATGTTGTACCTTTAATTTTATTGTGTGCTTTTGTATGTCATACTTTTTCAAATAAATTGTTTTAATTTTCTTATACATACTTGTGTTACCCTTGAGTGCCGAGATAGTCTATGCCTATTTTAGTTATGGTGTCTGGGTGCTAATGGGACACCCATACCCCATACATCCAATTTCTTAATTGTCTCTCTCTGGATGATGGCACATACTACAATCTATACCCCTCATTTTTTGGCTCATTCTTTATATCCATCATTCCCTACCGGGGATAAATCTATGTCTAAAAAAGGCAACTTTTCCTGACTGTAATTGATATTAAATTCCAAACCTGGTATTAATACATTAAGGTAAGAATTAAACAAAAGAAGGGAATCCATGTCTCCCCCCTACAATACAAACATGTCATCAATGAAGTGTACCCAACATTTACAGTTCTCCTTAAAGAGAACATTGCCATAAATCAGACTGTTCTCTATCATATTCATGAACACGTTAGCATGGGTGTTGACATTATAACCCACAGATGCCCCATTTAGTTGCCTATAATGGGTTTCCTTATAAAAAAAATTCTTTCAGAACTATCCTTAAAAGTTATGACAAAAATTCAATCTGCAATGTGGTATATAGTCCCGCTTTTTCCCAAATACGCTGACAGGCTTCAATCCCAAGTTCATGTGGTACAACTGTATAAAGGCTGGATATATCCCAGGTAACTAGGATGACATCTGTAGGATTATGTCTCAGAAATCAACGGAGTAATACATTTATCCAAAAACTTAGCCAAAGCTGCCATGTCAGACATATTTACAAGTATTATCATCTATTATGCCATTATCCTTTGCTTCTTGTAAACAATCTCTAATTCTTTTCTGTATGGGGAAAATTGGATTATGATCAAGACGAGCATATGTTTTGTTATCAGATAAATGTTTCATAACTTCCCCCTCATATTTAGATCTATCCACTATAATTATACTCCCTCCCTTGTTGGTCGGCTTAATAGTGATATCAAGCCTGGTCGACAAGGAATCAAGAGCAGCCCTCTCTTCCTTACTAAGATTGTTGCGTGTATGGTCTTTAATTGTCCGATCTTCCAAAAAAGTTTTACATCCTGTTCTACCTTTTTAATATATAATTCCACTGCTGGTGTAGTGGTAGACGTAGTTACACAACTTTTGTTATATAAACCTACATTTTTAAGAGACCATGTAGGTAGACCAGCCACAATAGGCTTTAAAGAAAAAAAGGCTTCTAAACATAATTGTCTATAGAGCCTATATAAGTCCTGTTTTAACCACTTGCCGACCGTCCGCCAAGGCTTGACGGTGGCAAAGTGGCTTCTTATCGCAAACCACCATCATCTGATGGTGGCAGTGATAACTAGTATTGTGAACGCGCCCACTGTGTTCCGGGGGGGGGCCAGGGAGCAGGTAGGGTGGACTCGATCTCCGCAGGCTACTTGCGATGGCTCCCCCGCAGTGAGAGAATGGAGGTCTGTGTATGTAAACACGAAACTCCATTCTGACAGAGGGGGAAGGGCTGTAATGGGAGCCCTGATCATTCCCCTCCCCCAGCCAGTCCAGCCCCCATGCAGTTAGAACACACTGAGGGAACACAGTTAACCCTTAGAATGCCCCCTGCAGGTTAACCCCTTCACTGCCAATGGCATTTACACATTAATCAGTGAATTTTCATAGCACTGATAGCTGTATAAATGCCAATGGTCCCAAAAAAGTGCCAAAATGGTCCGACATGTCCGCGGTACCACTAAAAATCGCAGATCGCCGCTATTAATAGTAAAAAATAAAAAAACCCATAAATGAATTCTTATCATTCTTAAAAGCTGCAACCTTTGTGCAAACCAATAAACACAGATTGCAATTTTTTTTTTTACCAAAAATATGAGGAAGAATATAAATCAGCCAAAAACCTATGAAAAAAATGTTTTTTTTAATATTTTTTTGGATTTGTATTTTAGCAAAAAGTAAGAAATATTGATTCTTTTGCAAAATTGCGGCTTTTATTTTGTCTATAGCGGCGATCAGAAATGACGCAGAGGTGATCAAATAACACCAAAAAAAGCTCTATTTGTGGGAAAAAAAAGGACGCAAATTTTATTTGGGTACAACGTCACAGGAACGCGCAATTGTCAGTTAAAGTGACGCAGTGTCAAATCGCAAGTGCTCTGGTCCTGAAGGGGGAAATCCTTCCGGGGCTGAAGTGGTTAACAGGAAGTTGTTTGTATGTTCCTTCGGGCAAAACCCAAGTCCCTTATTTAAAACCCGTATTTCAGTCTCTGACAATTCTACAGAAGAAATGTTATGTACCACATTATCCATTATGGTCTGCTTTGTCCCCTTCTCCTGGTCATCATCCTTCGTTGTGGTTGATTTCTCATGCCGCTTTCCCCCGCTTTACCCCACTCCCCTTTTTGTAATGTACCCTCTAAAAGAGTAGGATCAGTCTCGTTCCTGGAAGAGGCGGTAGAAGCCATAGATGATGATGAGGTGTACATCGGTTTGCATCTGTGACCTTGTCTGTACCATCCATATTGTTGGTAATTGGGATCCGACCAATTATATACCCTATTTTGGGTGTAATCATCTTGATCCCTTTCCAGTTTATTTCTCTTTCGGGTTTCCACCTCCTTTCTGAAAGAAACACGTTTATCCATATATGTTTTTTTTGTCTTTTCCAATTCCTCTTGACCCAACAAGTTGTTGATATGTGTCTCTACCTCTGCTATATGTGTGGTGAGGGAGACTAACTCTTTCTATGGGAACTGGACAGTTAATGTCATGATGTCAAAAGAGCACTTATTAATAATCTGGGTGAATTTGCTTCTGAATTCTCCATCCTGTGCAAATAAAGTGGGAGTTAACATTACCCGTAGACCTCGAGGAATAAACTAGAACTTACAATATTCTGACAAGGTAATTTCATGCAGTTCCATGGAGATGGACCTCTGTAATAATTTGTCCAACTTACAGGAGAGTTGGTTCAATGTATCCTGTGTAAAAAAGTATCTCAATCACGTTGTCCCAGAAAAGATACAGGTAACATCCTTCTCTATGAAGGAAAAAAAGCTGCTTGTGGCCATTCCCAGTAACAAAGGTGCACATTCACATGGGTGTATAATAGTATCCAGGAAGGGTGAACAGCACTCTATTTCTTACAGGTGCATGCAATCAAGCCTTACCCAGAGGCAATATGTAGAAAGCAAAAGTCCAGGATTGCTGCACATAAAAATGTATTTAAATAGAAACAAGTATATACAAGATATACAGACAAAAAGTTCCTATATCACTACAGTTTCGAGCTAGAAAAATCTAGATTTTTCTAGCCCAAAACTAGCCCAAAACTGTAGTGATATGGGAACCTTTTGTCTGTATATCTTGTATATACTCTTTTCTATTTAAATATTTTTTTGTGTGCAGCAATCCTGGACTTTTACTTTATATATACTGTATATATGAATAAGGACTGGTGTGTTAAATTTGGTGCTATCACTCTCACTCTTATTTTTTTTTTTTTTTTACTTTCAAAGATTTTTGTTTGATTTTAGACAGAACAGGATAAGATACCAACAGTCTACAAATTCATAATGTATACCTTGCTTCTCAAAATACATCAACATAACATGCAATCTTTATGGATTACTGATTCACTGGACATTAGATTCACAAAGTATTAAGACCCTACTACACTCTAAGATCCCTATGTAAGGGTCCAAAATATATTGGCATAACTCCCTCCTCTCTTGGCACCCCAAAATGGGAACAAGCTGTGCCCCAAGAGGTGGGAACCCATCAAACCTCCCAAAAATGCTAGGCATCCCCACAACTGGCTCCCTCAAAACTACCATGTGGCCGCAGAGGAAGCAGGAAACCTGCTACATATGTATTAGTCGACTTCTAAAAGGAACATCAGCTACGACTCAGTAAAATCCTAGACATAGTGCAGACCAAGGTATCATACCTAAAGAAAATAAGAGAGAAAGAGAGAGACAAGAGAAAAATGACCAGGGAGAAAAAGAACCAACCAGCACCTAATGATTGCCCGATACAGCTGTGCTCCTAGGCTGTAATAGACTAAAAGAGTAAAAGAAATACCTATATAATATGCCCACAGCTCACAGATGACTTCAAACTTCTTAGTTGTGTCGGATAAAATGCTTGCTAACTACTCTTGCGTCATGATCCAGGAAATTTTCCGGATTGCGGCAGCAAAAGAGACCTTAGGCTGTTTCCAAGACTTTGCAAGAGTAAGCTTAGCCCCAAGCAGAACGAAGTGCATTAACCTTCTACTAGGTTTGGACAGATTTGGGATGTGGGCATTAAGCAGAGCTACAGAGCTATCTCGGGGGACCTGGAAACCCGGGCATTGGTCAGCCTAGCAATGAGATTAAAAATCTTCCTCCAAAACTGACGAATCCTCGGGCACTCCCACCAAATGTGCGGCACGGAGCCCAAAAGTAAGCAGCCTCTAAAACATTGTGGATCCACTGAAAGATAGATGTGGGCTAGTTTAGCCGGAGTAAGGTACCACCTTGTGATAACCTTAACGCTGGCGTCCATAAGGGTTGTGTTCAAGATACTTCAGAACGATTTAGCAAAAGAACCATGCCAGGTCTCCAAGTCCCACAAGAATTGGAAGTCAGCCTCCCAAAATTTCATATAAGCAGTTTTCACATATGGAGAGGTGAGAGATGTGTAGACTATTGAAATGCCCCCCCTTTGCTCCATGGCATGTGCACACTGATGTTCATAAGCCGTGATTTTAGGAGGAAGAAGCTTATACAATAGCTCAGAGTAATAGGACCCATGGAGGAGAAAAAATGCCCAATACGGTACAGCCCCTTGTCCAACCACCACTTAAATGCTAGGATGTCTAGCCCCGGAGGGAAGTCCTGGTTGTGAAAAATATGCGCTAAAGGATTCAAAGGAGAGATTAGCTCCTGATGAGTCCGAAGGGAGTCCCAGAGGGCGAACGAATGGGACAGCGTCTGAGAAAGGATCGGGGGTCTCTTTTTCGGAGGGATCCAAAGGAGAAAATCAATGATATAATTTGGGGCTGCCTGTCTCTCAATCTGGTTCCAGTCTGGCTTTTCATGCATAGAATAAACTGGAGAAAGTTGTGTTGGAGAAACTTGCTGCTAGGTAATAATTATGGAGGACTGGGAGTCCCAAACCCCCCTTTTTCCTGTAAAGAAATAGGCTGGATTGAGAGAACCTATATCCCGGGCTCCCCACACGAAACTCACAATCTTACTCTGGAAGGACTTCATGTGGTCCTTCCTGACTGCTATAGGCAATGCTCGGAAAATATAGAGCAACCGAGGAAAGAGGGTCATTTTGATAGCATTAATTCTACCCAACCAAGAGAGCTTACTATTCAACCATGATTTCAGTTCTTCCTCAAGTTTACGATACAAAGGGGGAAAATTACAGGCGTAGAGATCCTCAAATTTAGCTGTTAGGGAAATACCCAGATATTTGAGCGAATTTGAAACCCATTTGAAGGGGAATGAGTGTTGTAGAGATGCCACTGTTTCAGCAGAAAGGGAGATGTTCATCGCATATGATTTGGAGTAGTTTACTTTGAGCCCTGAGATTTCCGCAAAGTGATCCAGCATGCTATTTAAATTGGGAAGAGAGGTATGGGGGGACGTGCTGAACAGCAGAATGTCATCCGCGAAAAGACCACATTTATGACTCAGAGATCCACATGTTACCCCTTTGATATCTGGATTATGACGAATCACGATTGCCAGAGTTTCAATAGCGATGGCAAAGATCAGAGGCGAGAGGGGGCAGCCCTATCTCGTCCCTGCAGCTATGTCTATTGTCTTTGAATAATGTCCCTGGAGCCTTATGCGGGCGTTTGGAAAAGAGTACAGAGCCCTAATGAGGCCCATGAAACCCTGACCAAATCCTCATCTCTCCAAAAGTGAGAAGATGTAGGCCCAAGAGACAGAATCGAAAGCCTTCTGTAGATCCAGCAAGAGTATCATGCCTCACTGTTTAGGGCCTCCATCCCAGTTAGATTGCATTATCGATATCAGGTCAACTACTCTACATATCTGGTCTGGGCCCTGCCTTCCTGGGATGAATCCCATTTGATCCTTGTTTATATAGGAATTGATGAAGGAGGCAAGCCTATTGGCCAAGATTTTGTTAAGATCTTAATGTCATTATTGATCAGTGATATTGGCCTATAGTTGCCCACTTCCTCAGGATTTTTTTTTTTTTTCCAATAAAATTTTTTTATTAGAAATTGCAAGTAACAGAGGTGATACAGAATAACGAGTTTGCACCAATAAAAGTGTACATGTTTCGGGCAGATAGAGACATAGTGGAGACAATGAACGTTAAAGATTATTTTTTTAAAATAACCTTTTTTTTTTTTTTAGGACTCCTTCACCCGTTGATATCCGGTTATAGTGACTAGTTATTACTGTAATTCTAGAATTGTTTTAGAACCGGTTATCCGAACGGAGGAAGTAGTTAAGGATATATTTGTTCCTAGTTTACCCTAAGTAGGGTCCTTCCGTCCCGGGTCTGGTCTATACATCTCATCAACTGGACTATAGCTATTACGTTAGATTGACCCTACCTCCGGGATTTGTCACTCCGT
>BLSH010149822.1:0-10724 GCA_018402905.1 Glandirana rugosa | reverse complement strand
TATTGAGATGCCCCCCCCCCCTTTGCTCCATGGCATGTGCACACCGATGTTCATAAGCTGTTATTTTAGGAGGATAAGTTTATCTTTCCATATTTGCTGAAGGAAATGAGAGATTTGATTGAATCTGAACCTTTCCAAGTCAGGAAGGTCAAGTTTGCTTATACAATAGCTCAGAGTAATAGGACCCATGGAGAAGAAAAAATGCCCAATACGGTACAGCCCCTTGTCCAACCACCACTTAAATGCTAGGATGTCTAGCCCCGGAGGGAAATCCGGGTTGTGAAAAATATGCGCTAAAGAATTCAAAGGAAAGATTAGCTCCTGACAAGTAAAGGGAGATGTTCATCGCATATGATTTGGAGTAGTTTACTTTGAGCCCTGATATTTCCGCAAAGTGATCCAGCGTGCTATTTAAATTGGGAAGAGAGGAATGGGGGGACGTGATGAACAACAGAATGTCATCCACGAAAAGACCACATTTATGACTTGGAGATCCACACGTTACCCCTTTGATATCTGGATTATGAGGAATCACGATTGCCAGAGTTTCAATAGCGATGGCAAAGATCAGAGGCGAGAGGGGGCAGCCCTGTCTCGTCCCTGTAGCTATGTCTATTGTCTTTGAATAATGTCCCTGGAGCCTTATGCGGGAGTTCGGAAAAGAGTACAGAGCCCTAATGAGGCCCATGAAACCCTAGCCAAATCACCATCTCTCCAAAAGCGAGAAGATGTAGGCCCAAGAGACAGAATCGAAAGCCTTCTGTAGATCCAGCGAGAGTATCATGCCTCACTGTTTAGGGCCTCCCTCCCAGTTAGATTGCATTATCAATATCAGGTCAACTGCTCTACGTATCTGGTCTGGGCCCTGCCTTCCTGGGATGAATCCCACTTGATCCTTGTTTATATAGGAATTGATGAAGGAGGCAAGCCTATTGGCCAAGATTTTTGTTAAGATCTTAATGTTATTATTTATCAGTGATATTGGCCTATAGTTGCCCACTTTCTCAGGATTCTTATCCGGTTTAGGAATCACAGTAATATAGGCGGAATTTAACTGCAGGTCCAGGGGAGTGCCCTGGGATTTAAAAATTTTTACTAAATGTGGGAAAGGGTCTCGGCAAAGGCCTTATAGTAAGGCACCGAATGCCCATCCGATCCTGGGGCCGAACCCTTCCTTAAATCCTTGATGACCCCCAATACCTCCTCCTCAGAGATAGGGGCTTCCAAGATCTGTTTATTCTCTACTGTCAAAGAAGGGATAGGGAGGTCATCAGGGAGTGTTACCTTAGAAGTCTTATGGCTTAACGTTGGGGAGCTGTAAAGGTCTGAGTAAAAACTATGGAAGGTATCCAGGATTTTCGTAGGGTTGGATGACAGGCCCTCACCCGGAATTCGGATTTTAGGTAGAGCAGGGGGGATAACCTTGATGCTAAGAAAGCACCCATTTTATAAAATTTTTGTCCACTCCAACGAATGGCCTTTTCTGCTTTAGCCCTTAAGGCCATGTTGAGTTCCATTCTGGCTTTGATTAATTGGTCAGCGAGACCCTTGGAGGGAAGCTTCTTATGCACAGTTTGAATAGATAAATAGGACTTTTCAGGTTTGACCAAATCTGCCGTTCTTTCTTTCTTAATTTGTGATGAGACCTGAATAAGCTTACCTCTAATGAAGGCTTTATGGGCTGCCCAGAGAGTTTCAGCCAAAGTTCCCTCTATATTATTGAGAAGAAAGTATTCCTTAAGGGCTTTATTGATTTTTATGACTCTAACGGGGTCAGAGAGCAACAATTTATTGAGTCTCCAGTAGGTCTGTCTCGCAAAATGTGGGTCAGAGCGGATTTATAGAATCACTAACGAGTGGTCTGAGAGAAAAGTATCACTTATCCGGGAGTTGATAATCAGGGGTAACTTGCTTGTCTGGACTAACAAGTGGTCAATTTGTGCGTAAGAGTCATGAGGGGGGAGTAGTGAGTAAAGTCCCTCTTGGTAGGGTTGAATTCTCTCCAGCAGTCTGTCATCTGGAACGTGTGGAGCAGTTTGGCAAGTTTGAGGCTCACTTTGGAAGGACATGTTAATTGGTCCCCTAGCGGTCTAGATTTATCTAGTTCCTGATCAAATGTGATATTGGAGTCTCCACCCAAGATGACCCTGCCTTCTAAGTGTGGTTGAATAGAATCAAATAGAGTTTTGAAAAAGTTCACTTGTGCTTTATTCGGGGCATAATACGATAAAAATGTGTAGAGGTTCCCCTCTATATCTCCCTTGATTAGTATAAACCTACCCTTGGGGTCTCTGCGTTCCTTGTGAAGTTTGAAACCACACTTTGAGGAAAACAAAATCGCTACCCCTTTTGTTTTAGTTTCCACTTTCGCTGAATAGAAAAGAGGGCAGTGAGCGTGAAGGAAATTGGGACTGTATCGTACAGGGAAGTGAGTCTCCTGAATCATTATCACATCTAGTTTGATAGCTTTATAATGGTCGAAAACCTTCCTCCTTTTGACAAGGGAATTGAGACCCTGCACATTGTGTGTGGCTATTTTAAGAAATCTTTGGGTGTCAGTTGCCATGGAACCTCTGAGAAATCATGCTCATGTCTACAGCATCACTCACCTTTGACCCTGAGACTTCCATCACGCTAAGAAGGGGCTCGATAGCATCCAGGGACCATAGCTCAGGCGCAGCATACCTGCAGACACCAGGACCAAATATGCAGATTAGGTGCTTTGTCAGAGAAAGAGAGCAAATCAGAAGAGAGAATACATAGCTAGAGTTGAGACGACACCTGGATGTTTGGGTTCGGTGGGTTCGGCCAAACTTTGCAAAAATGTTTGAGTTTGGCCCCGAACATGACCCCGAACCCCATTGAAGTCAATGGTGACCCGAACTTTTGGCTACTAAAATGGCTCTAAAAAAGTCCTGGAAAGGGATAGAGGGCTGCAAAAGGAAGCAAAATGGGGGTACGAGTAGAACAAGTGCACTGCAAACAAATGTGGATAGGGAAATAATTTCAAATCACATAAAAAAAATATGTAGGAGGAGGTGGATGTGGAGTAGGAGGTTGAGGAGGCGGTGACTGTGGCGGTGTAGGTGGAAGTGGTGGTGGAGGAGGAGGAGGTAGCCAACACTGTTTTTTGTTTTAATTGGGGTACCCCCCAAAATATTGACACATATTAAAAAAAAAGAGATCATTATCTGCAGACAAACCCAGAGATGTTCTAGCACGAGTTCACTTTTTCCATATAAAATGTACCATGGTTTATTTTTCATGTTTCTCCTGTTACAAATTCCAATAAAGACTTATGTTCTATAAAAAAAAAAAAGAATAAGTACACTTAAGTATACCAATGGCTGTGTGAGGCCGATCTAAATGTCTATTCTGCACAAGTCTTGTGGGATCCATGCCTGGTTCATTTTAATAACAGACAGACGGCTGCGCTTGTCTGTGATGACGCCTCCTGCCATGCTAAACACACGTTCAGACAATACACTGGCTGCAGGGCAGGCCAGCACCTCCAAGGCATAAAGGGCAAGCTCAGGCCATGTGCCCAGTTTGGAGACCCAGAAGTTGAATGGGGCAGGCCCATCAGTCAGTACGTGTAGGCGTGTGCGCACATACTGTTCCACCATGTTGCTGAAATGCTGCATCCTGCTAAGATGTTGCCTATCAGCTGGTGGTGCTGTTTGCTGTGGCGTGCTGCTGACAAAACTTTTCCACATTTAGGCCATGCTAACCCTGCCTTCTGAGGTGCTGGCAGTGCCACAGCTGCGTTGGCGACCTCTTCCTCCTCCTTTGCCTTCGCCTTGTGCTTTCACTGAGCCCCCGGTGTCATTTGGGAATGCCCTCAGCAACGCGTCTACCAGCGTGCACTTGTAGTCACGCATCTTCCGATCACGCTACAGTGAGGGAATTAAGGATGGCACATTGTCCATGTAACGGGGATCCAGCAGGGTGGCCACCCAGTAATTAGCACAAGTTACAATGTGGGAGACTCGGCTGTCGTTGCGCAGGCACTGCAGCATGTAGTCGTTCATCTGTGTCAGGCTGCCCAGAGGCAAAGACAAGCTGTCCTCTGTGGGAGGTGTATCATCTGTGTCCTCCGTATCCCCCCAGCCACGCTCCAGTGATGCCCAGGAGTTGCGTTGGGTGCCACCTTGCTGGGAACACGGTTCCTCCTCCTCCTCCTCATCATCATCATCCTTGTCCTCCTCATCCTCCAAAACTGTGCCCTGGCTTGAAATTTTTTTATCCGGCCTATCCTGGTGCAGGAACCCACACTTCGAGCCACTTGTGAATGACTGGCCTGATAACCGTGGAAATGACCCCTCTTCCTCCTCCTCTTCCTCCTGTGCCACATCCTCTTCCATCATCACCCAAAGTATTTTTTCAAGGGGACATAGAAGTGTGATAGTAACGCTGAGAACAGCATCATCGGCACTGGCCATGTTGGTGGAGTACTCGAAACACCGCAATATGGTACACAGGTCTCGCATGGAGGCCCACTCGGTGGTGAAGTGGTGCTGTTCCGCAGAGCGACTGACCTGTCCGTGCGCAGTTGAAACTCCACTATTGCCTGCTGCTGCTCGCATAGTCTCTCCAGCATGTGAAAGGTGGTGTTCCACCTTGTGGGCACATCGCATAGGAGGCGGTGAGAGGGAAGGCGAAGTTCCACTGCAGCGCAGACAGGTGAGCAGCTGCAGGGTGAGAACGCCGAAAGCACGCACAGACGGCCCACACTTTCTGCAGCAGCTCTGACATATCCGGGTAGTTTTTTAGAAATTTCTGCAGCACCAAATTCAGCACATGCGCCAGGCAAGGGATGTGTGTCAAACCTGCTGCTATGAGATTTCGCCCATTATCGCACACCACCAGACCAGGCTTGAGGCTCAGTGGCAACAACCACTCATCTGTCTGTTGTTCAATGCCCGTCCACAGCTCCTGCGCAGTGTGGGGTTTATCCCCCAAACATATCAGTTTTAAAACAGCCTGCTGTCGTTTCCTCCAGATGTGCTGAAGTTGGTGGTGAAGGTGTTACGCTGAGTGGATGAGGAGGTGGTAGAGGAGAAGTAAGCGGAGTAAGAGGAGGAGGCAACAGGAGGAAAAGAGAAATGCCCTGCAATCCTCGGTGGCAGAAGGACATGTGCCAAACTGCTATCCGCCTCAGACCCACCCATCACTACAATTGCCCAGTGTGCAGTTAGCGAGATATAGCGTCCCTGCCCGTGCTTACTGGTCCACGGCTGTTCACCTATTTTTGGACCATTGGTCAACTTCACCTTTCACCTGCTCACATCACGGAGAGGTGTCTCCGCGGTATATCTGTCTTACAAGTAAGACCTACCCCATCGTCAAGGATTGTGTGACGCACCGCCCATTGATAAGAAGGCCCCATCCCGGTGGACTGAGGACCCTGCAAGGATCCGGAATCGATGTGAAGACGTCCCCCCCCCCCACCTGGGAACATTCTGAGGAGTGTGACGTGATTTCCACTGCCTGGATCCCCTTGAGATGGTTCTATGCCTTTACCCATTAGGAGTCTGGTAAGCCTCCAATTTACCTTTACTTGAGGATCTCACCTGCGCCCTTAAGCGATGTTGTCACATTACTCCCACTGAAGAATTTGCACACCTTATGTTTTACCATTATTGACTGTCACAAACTTATTTATTAATATATTCATCATATTTATTACTATTCACGGGACTATTTATCATTCTAAATATGGTTTGAGCACTATATCATTTTTTGTATATTACCAATGAGTTTGATTGAGGTATAGCTGCTTGCCTTTGTTCTCACAGTGTTTACCACTTTTTTCTTTTTGCCTTAGCGCAATATCACTTATACATATGCTAACTATTGCTGCAGACATTAAAAATACGCTCGTAGCAGCCATCATTGATCTTCGGCTTGATGTTCAGGCAATGAACGACCGCATTGAAAGAATAGAAACGACAACGGCCAGACAGGGATCCGCCATTTCACAGATACAACAAATATCTGACCAACAGGCATTCCAATTAAGAGAAATGCACAGAAGACTGGAAGATCTTGATAACCGTGGCCGCAGACACAACATGAGGATCAGGGGGCTTCCTGAAGCCATAGAACAAGACACCCTACACCAGTGTGCACAGGTGATCTTCAACAGACTTTTAGACAGGCCACCCGACTCTCCTATTGAAATGGAGTGTATTCACAGGGCCTTACGCCCCAGGGGCAGAGACATGAACCCACCGCGTGATGGGATATGCTGCCTGGTGAACTTCCCATTGAAGGAGGACATCCTTAGACGAGCCAGAGAGAGAAGACAAGTTCTCCATGAAGGCACTGAGATCAAGCTCTTCCAGGACTTGTCACCTATAACCCTTCAACACAGGAGGGACTTACGCCCGCTGCTTGACACTTTGAGAAACCGACACATCCCGTATAGGTGGAAATTCCCCTTCTGCCTCTCTGCTTCCAACATGGGACGCACGGCCCAACTGAAAGTCCCTGAAGACCTGCGGCAATTCTGCCACACTCTGGACATCCCGATCCCACTGCTACCAGACTGGTTTAGTGATCACCGCATTTCCACCCCCTGGAACTTTGAACCTTCCGAAGATCCCATGAAGTGGGCAGCTCAGAGGCCCAGACGCCAGCGGTCACCACCGGACACGCCACCACCTCCGGTCCACCACCAACCTCATCAGAACAGCCCTTCTGCTTCTCCAGCCCATAGGAGAACCTGCCGAGAGATCTAGCTAAGAGCATGCCACAGCACCTCAACATCCTTTTAACGGTTGTACTAACACCATCCTCTTCAAATATAGGTCCCAAAGTCATGCTAGCGCTTCAAACTAAAGCTTCACCAAAACCTAGTTCCTATTAAACGTTCCAGACTACATAGAAAGTAGATTTGCTACCTCGGTTGGGAACCTCAGCAAAAACTGCGCTCTAAACTCCTCTACCTGCCAGCAATCTACAGCACTGATCCATCGAGGTCTATTTAACCACTTTCTCCTGAACCACCTATTACCCAGAGACACAGTCCCCCTTCAAGCCTCTGTATACATCGCAACTTACAAGCCTCAAGGTACAATATGACCATTTGCTCCAAACCTAGAAAGGAAGAACATTCCCACAACCTGTCGGGAGACTAGGCACATGCCAACATACAAGCAAGCTCAACAACTTCCGGCACTACTACAAGGTCTCTCAAGAACGACAAGTCGCACATTCTCCCTGATAAGCGCTGATACTCTATAAATCAACATGAACAGCACAAGGTCCAATACCGCCACCCCATGATCTCCAGAGGGGAGACACCCCGAAGATGACAAAACTGAAAGACCCCAAGATGAACGTAAATAAGGCAACACCCCTGGCTTACAGGGCAGTGAGTACAACCAGTACAACCAGCACTTGCACACATGCCAATCACATAGCGGTCCATGCTGGGGTATATTGGGCCATCGAGAACACACAAACACTATGGTCATAACACCTACTCACTCCAGAAAACAACCTGACACAACCACACTTCCAATATGATAAATACAAAGGAGTGGAAGCACACACTACATAGATATATATCACAACACAGCAATAAAATGACAGAAACCAATTAGCCGCCTATAAGGCACACACTTACAAATCTCTAACACAAACACTCACCTAGCCAGAGAGCACATATACACAACAAGCAGCACAAATCATGTTCCCTACAGAATGTAAGGAACTACCCCCCCTCTATTAGTACCAAACAAGTAATCTCTCACTTATCCTGACACCTACAGGACACAACCAGGACAACACTAAAAAGTACCATACGCTCACAGACAAAAAAACACAGATCACTATGACATCACACAGGGCCACACATTAGCAGAAAATCTAGACCCGATGGAATTACTCACATAAAAACAGGGGTAAACAGCATCATGATCTAGAACTGACGCACACTAACATGGGCTATGGTTTCCTAAATGTTAGATATGAGTGCTTTCCTGGGGATTACGGTCCCCAAAAAGGTAATAGAGGACACACTGTAAATCCCACGAGGTTCAATGTTCATTGTTTATTGTTTATTGTTCATGGTTCATTGTTTACTGTTCACTGACCACTGTTCATATGTGGCTTTATGTACATCCACTATGGTTATAAGATTTACGTTTAACCCAATCGGTGCTACACATAATCAAACAGACCTTCACTAACTCTATCACAGGAATAGAGACAATCAGGCTCCGAATGCGAGAGCAACACTAATACTATAGCTAGCTAGGCAACATAAGACACCAGCCTCTGCCCACTAGCATCGATGCCGAACTCAAATATTCACATGCATATAATCCCTTATACTTGGGCCGCGGCCCAAAACATAAGGCCATCATCGCCTATACAATACATGACTCACCTTACCCTCAAGCAAGCTTGATCGCCACCCACTCTCCAGCAATATGCTCAAAGTCCTCCAGTGCGTGACCGGACTGTGCCCATCCAACTCACTCGGTACCCCCGGTCAGAGTGTCCCCCGACACACGGCTGACCATCACGGGACCTCCCTCACCCCTTTAGATTGATAGCTGGTCTATTTCAATCTCCGGTACTCACATCCCGAACAAGGTTCACCAATATCCACTCCTATAAGCATTTACAGGCAAACGAAACACGGACTTACTCGTACTAGATTACCCCCCTATTCCACATAGACAAAGTAAAATAATTCCTATTCCTTTTTACGATTATATGTGAACAATCTCATTCCACAACTAAACTTCTTAATTTTGGAACAGTCACCTTTATTAAACCATACAACACTATCTCACCATGCCTCCGAAACACCCTGGAATTTCTACCCAACTAACAATGAAAGTAGTATCGCTAAATGTCAAAGGCCTCAATATCCCCGAGAAAAGATCCCAGGTCCTCACTCTAATGCAATCACACAAAGCAGATATAATATTCCTACAAGAGACACACTTTAAAACACATAATGTACCTAAATTGAACAACCGCAGATACACCAGATCTTTCCACGCCTCAAACCCCGTAGCCAAATCCAAGGGAGTATCCATACTCCTATCCAAGCACTGCCCCATAGAGATCACAGACTCCATGGAAGACCCAGAAGGGCGATTTCTATTCCTCAAAGGCACATTTAAAGGCACGCCTATTATCCTGGCCAACATATATGCCCCAAACACCAAACAGGTTCCATTCTTTCGTAAAGTAGCCTCCATCCACTCTTCATTCCAAACAGGAATGGTGATACTGGGATGGGACTTCAATGCCCCACTTTACCCGTTATTAGACTCATCCACGGGCACATCTTCCATACCATACCGAGCGCTCCGCCAAATACACATACAACTGCATGACCTTCTGCTACATGATACCTGGCGCACCCTACATCCCAAATACAGGGATTACTCACATTTCTCCATACCACACAACAGGTACTCTAGATTGGACTACCTTTTCATAACCCAACGAGACCTGCACCTTTTGACTCATTCTACAATTGAGTCTATGTATCTATCAGACCATCACCCCATCTCCATACAACTCACATTCCCAGAATATCAGGAAAAAAACTGAATTTGGCAACTTGACGCTTCCTTACTAACAGACCAAATCAACATGAATCTGATCCAAGCAAACATTGAATCCTTCTTTAGACACTCCAGATGCACACCCACTGACGCAGTGGGAGGCCCACAAATGCACCATAAGAGGAGACTTTATCTCTCTCCACGCCAAACGTAAACGCCAACACCAGGAACATATCCAAAACCTAATAAACCAGATTAAATCCCTGGAAAACAAACACAAGAAAACCCAAGCGGGCCGAGTACTGCAAGAACTAACAAAGGCGAGATCTATGCTACTAGAGGAACTCAACATTAAAACCAAAAGGAAATTCTCACTTATAAATAAACTATATTACGAACAAGATAATAAAAGCGGCGCCCCTCTAGCGAGAGCCTTACAAGCCAGGAAAGCAGGATACACTATACGGAAAATTCAAAACCCCGACGGTACATCTGCCACCACAAACATTGACATAGCAGCTAACTTTGAGAGATACTACCACAACCTATACAAATCCCCACTTCTAACCCACCTGGTGTACCACCCACACCTAGGACCTTGGACATTAAAGAATTTCTGTCCCAAAATATCTCGGTTACTTTAGACCAAACCACGAGACAATCCCTAGAACATCCCATAACCATGGAAGAGCTCACTCTAGCCATAAATCAGGCGAAAGCCTGGAAAAGCCCGGGTCCAGACGGATTTACCACAGTATATTACAAAACCTTCCTAGATACGATTAAGACACCATTACTAAAAGCATTCTATTCCCTCTCATCCCCTTTGCTACCCAATCATCGCCTTCTCGATGCACACATTACAGTATTACCTAAAGAAGGGAAGGACCACACACTAGTATCCAACTACCGCCCCATTTCCCTTCTCAATATAGACACCAAACTATTTGCCAAAGTATTGTCTAATAGACTTCTTCCACATCTCCCTACACTTATATCTACCGATCAAGTAGGATTCACACCGGGCCGAGAAGCTAGAGACAACACAATTAGAGTTGAGCGAACTTCTAGAAGTCCGGGTTCTGCTGGTTCGGCAGAACATCGGGACAAAGTCCGGGTTCGGGTCCGGACAGAACCCGAACTTTGTCCCGGACCCCGAACCCCATTGAAATCAATGGAGACCCGGAC
>BLSH010149784.1:438211-458934 GCA_018402905.1 Glandirana rugosa | reverse complement strand
CAAATCTTCGCTGACCTGTCTAAATATACTCTGGACAAGAGGAGGGAATTAAACACTATCACTAAAACTTTAAGGAACAACAGTATCCAGTACAAGTGGAAACACCCCACAAAACTGTCCATCAACCACAACAGGGAGACCCATCTGGTACCTTCACTAGAGAAAGGCCTATCCCTCCTGAAAACATGGGGAATTATCCCAGACGCATCTCCATCACCTGACATCGGAGCCAAACGCATTCCACCGCAATGGAATAATATGCCCTCCAGGAACAAGGCCTAGAACAAGAACCGCTGAAAAAGCATTGAGAACCGTGAACTAAAAGTCTCTCTGGGTGACATCCATTATGATGTCGTCCTTACTCAGTGAACTCCCCCCCCCCCCCTAGAAAGCTAGCAGCTAGAAGGAAATCTCTAGCTACACAAGCTCTGTTCTCTTTATATGTTGTTTTGTTATTCTTTTCTTCATGTCAGCTGTCTCCTGTGAATTCCTCTTGGGAAGTCACCAGAAACACCACACATGACGCATCCCACATGCGCTCCATGGATCCACGTTGTGGCCCAGGAAAGAGCTCCACAAGAAAAGAACACACGCACCTACAAACCGTGAGTGGCAATTCTATCGTTCCTCATTATACCTTTCATGGCTCTTAAAATACTCTCTATCAACGCAAAAGGTCTCAATCACCCAGCCAAATGGAACTCCTTACGGAGAACTGTTAACCAGTCACATAGCGACATTCTTTGCACTCAAGAGACCCACCTACTAGAACGGGACACACATTTATGCCACAACAAAAATTACCCTCACATCCACTGGGCATCCAACCAAGTTTCCAAAAGAAAAGGAGTGATGATTGCCTTTTCATAAAAACGTATCCTTTTCCCTCTAGGACAAGATTACCGATCCCAAAGGCAGGTTTTTAATTTTTGTAAGCAAACTGAACTCGCTAACCTGCACACTAGTGTGCCTCTATGCACCCAATATGCACCAGATATGCTTTTTGAACGATTTGATGAAAAAAATAAACAACATCCGGAAAGGTGCTCTGATCATATGTGGGGACTTTAACCTAGTACCAGATAAAACTATGGATACCACTAACCTAGCCCCCAGAATAGCCTCCCGCTTGCCTAATTTTCTAAGAGAGTACGATTTGCATGACGTATGGAGATGCCTGCATACCACGGAACGCGATTATACATTTCACTCAATCCCACATAATTCATACTCGAGAATTGATCTCTTTTTAGTTGACAAATGGTCCCTACAAAGAATCCAAGCAGCAGATATAGAAACAATAACATGGTCTGACCATGCCCCAATCAGCCTTAAAATCATTGTCAATACTCACCACCCTGCATCCAAGCTATGGAGGGCCAACTCCTACGTCATGCAAACCCCCCCATATTCACACTTTATATGTGATAAAATAAATTAGTTTTTTAATGTAAACGTGGGATCAGTGTCCTCCTCAGCCACTCTCTGGCTGGCACATAAAGCATGTGTCAGGGGGATACTGATCCAACAATGTGCAAGGGCTAACAGGAGGAGGACGCAGCGAGTAGAAGCGATTACAAGGGAAATCACAAGACTAGAAGCTCTAAACATAGCAAATGCCTCTAAGGAGTCCCAATTAAAAGTCTTGTCCAAACGCCAAGAGTTGGGAACAATTCTACTAGAAATCCATGAAAGATCATATCGCAAATTGAAGGCAAACACCTACTCTACTTCAAATAAGGCGGGGAAAGCTATGGCAAATTGAATAAAAGGGCAGAGAATTAAGAGTCACGTCCCCTACTTGCTTCACCCTCTCACTAAACAAAAAGTTATAAACCCACAGGACATTGCAGACACATTTAGTACATATTATTGCTCATTATACAATATTAAAGATGACCCAGACACCCCCAGCCACTCCAGGAAGAAATCAGTAACTTCCTCTCCAAAATTGACCTCCCCTCTTTAACTGAAAACCAATTAAAGGACTTAAATTCCCCTTTCACCATAAGGGAGATTGAACAGGTGATTCACAATCTTCCCCCAAACAAGGCGCCGGGCCCAGACGGGCTCCCGGGCGAGTACTATAAACAATTCCTCCCTACTCTAGGTCCCCATCTGTGTGAACTATTCAACGAAGCTGCCTCCTCCTCCTCCCTACCTTCTGAAATGCTTGAAGCAGTAATTATTGCACTGCCCAAACCAGGCAAACCCCCCGACACTCCACAAAATTTTCGCCCTTTCTCCCTGTTAAACGCAGACCTCAAAATTTATGCCAAAATTCTAGCACTAAGAATAGCAAAAATATTGCCCGATCTCATCAACAAAGACCAGACGGGTTTCATAAAGGGTAGACAAACATCAGATGCCACCAAGAGAATGCTAAACCTAATTCACACAGCGAGATGCAGCGGAACGTCTTCTATGCTCCTGACATTGAATGCAGAGAAGGCATTTGATAGGGTGCACTGTGGGTACATGAGGGACGTTCTTCTAAAATTTGGTTTTAAAAACACAATTTTATCTGCCATACTGGCTCTTTACACTACCCCCTCAGCTAGAGTATATGTGAGCGAAATGCTGTCCCGTCCGTTCCCAATCACAAATGGAACCGTCAGGGCTGCCCTCTTTCCCCATTAATCTTCAATCTAGCAATAGAACCCCTCGCTGAACTCATAAGAAATTCGGAGCAGATCTCTGGAATCCAGGCAAATACCTATAACCATAAAATAAGTCTATTTGCGGACGATATCATTTTGATATTAACCAACCCCCACTCGTCCCTATCGGCAGTAAACAGAATACTACAAGATTTCGGATCTATATCCTACTATAAAGCTAATGCATCAAAGTCCCATCTATTAGATATCGGATTAGACGCAATAACTAGAAACCTGATCGCCTCACAATTCCCTTTCCAGTGGGCAGATAGAGGCATTGAGTATGTGGGGATAACGCTAACCAGCAACCCATTCAAAGAAAACTATCAACCCTATAAGGAACAGTTCAATCGGGCACTCAGGGAGCTAAGCAGACACAAATTTTCATGGTTTTGATTAGCAGGGTTCAAAATGATTGTCTTCCCCTAACTCCTATACTTATTCCGCACCCTGCCCATACCAATACCGCCAAATTACATATCATCACTCCAGGTGGCCCTGCAAAGGTTCATATGGGCGGATAAGAGACCTAGGATAGCGAACCGCTGGCTCTTCAAACATAAAAACGCTGGAGGCTCAGGTCTAGTGAGTATTGCAGACTACTACTGGGCTAACATCTTGAATCAAGCAAAAGAGTGGTTTCTCCCTACCTAAGCAAATGGTTATGTGGAATTCATCCCAAAGCCAAGTTAAGTAGGTATTTACCACTCACAATGACAGCTACAGTTAAGGCTTGGCATAAACTAATAAACCTTAAGTGGACAGCCACAAACACAACTGACCTTAACCTCACAATAGACATAATAGAGGAAATCATTCCTTCTATACACCTCCCAACCCAAATAAAACAGAGCTCGCTAACTATCAACAGGCTCCTCTCAGATGGAAAAATAAAATCTTACCAATTATTAAAAAATGAGTTAGCTCTAACGGAAAACTCACATTTTCAGTACCTCCAATTGGCCAGCTGTTTAAAGAAAAACCCTCAAGTCTGGGCTAAAATCCCCACACAAATACACACCTTCCTATTGCAAAGATCCGAGGGGAAAAAGGGACCTCGCTTATCTACAACACGCTTCAAGAAAAAACACTACTTATCCACTCACCTCCATTCACCCAATGGGAAAGAGACCTAGGTAAATCCTTCTCAGCTGACAATTGGCACAAAGCAATGAAACACACGTACGCTGCAACCACGTGCTCAGCACTTTGGGAAACAGCACAAAAACCTCTTCCAAAGAAGATACATGACACCAACTAAAATAGCCACATTTGACAAGCTAGCCTCCCCCCTATGCTGGAGGAAGTGCAGGGAACGGGGATCTCTCATACATATTTTATGGAGCTGCCCTAAACTAAAACAATACAGGGAAGAAGCATTTATAGTTGTTTCTCAAATCACAAAACAGAAGATCATCCCATCCCCTGAGCTAGCATTGGTCAACTTGAGCATAGACATCTTCCCTCCAAAATATAGGACAATCATCTCACACATTTTACTAGTGACTAAGCATTACATAACAAAAATTGGAAAAACTCAGACCCCCCGCAATTCAAAAAGGTAATAGAGACAACTCAAACCCACTTCTACTATGAAAGAATGCTGGCAACAACAAATAACTCACTTAAGAATATAGAGCACGGCTGGACACCATGGAGCACCTGGCTTCAAAATAATGGTCAATGAAATATATATTATAATTCGTTATAAAAGAAACGGAGACCCCTGCAGGAGACAAATACAAATACACAGCAACGTTTGCTAGTTCAATATAGTTACTTTAGCCTAATTCAGTTTTCTCCCCCTATTCCCCCTTTTTTCTATTCCATATCCCATTCCCACTACCCTCCCTACTTCACTCTACTTTTACCCCGTTATAAGAGATATGTGCCCTAGTATTAGTGTATAAACTCTGGAAAACAAGCACACCTCCCCAGAGAAGGCACCGTAGCATGGAAGGGGACCAGCAGGATACGACCCACCAGGGGTCCTTCCTAGGGCACAGTTTGATCCCATGAGGGGTGCCCACGGAGGGTCTACTGGACACTCTTCTGGATGATAAGGGGTAAAAAGCTAATGCTGATCCTCTCAGACCAAGTGCTAGCTGTTGCATTAACCCATTGCCTCATATGTATGCATGTTTGCATGTGCAACCTGTATAGTTATGGATATATATTGCTATATGGAAGCCATCGTGTCTAAAATGTATCTGTAAATGACTAACTGGCACATATCTGTATTATCTGTATTATTTGATAAAACCAATAAAAACATGTTTAAAACAAAAAAAAAATAATTAACTTTTTCAATCGCATATTTTTATATGGCTGACTTCTGAAAGGCGATTTCCCAAGATAGTCATATACAATAGACCTACATAGTATCCACAATGTATTATTTACCAGCATCCTGGAAATTATATTAGATCAGAATTGAGCAGCACCATACCCATCCTAATCTTGTTGTATTATTTAACTACACTTTTTGTGAAGTTCGATGGAGGCAGAAGCTCTAAGAGTAAAATAGTTTTCATCCGCTTGCGCAGAACACACAACATACAAACAGGAAGCTTCCAGCCTTCTTCTCACTAGAGAGAGAGTCGAAGTCCTCAGGGACGGATGCTCTCTCCCTCCCGTGGGAATTTTCCCTGGCCTACGCCTTTCCTCCGTTCCCTCTCTTACCACTTGTGGTACGCAAAATTGTGCAGGAACGAGTGGAAGTGATTTTAATTGCTCCATGGTGGCCCAGGAAGAGTTGGTTCTCCGCCCTTAAGGCACTGTCCATAAGGTCACCCTGACCCCTGCCGGAGAAGAGGGACCTCCTCCATCAGGGACCAGTGATCCATCCAAACCCTCAGACCTTCCGGTTGACGGCCTGGAGGCTGAGCGGTGCATCCTACAGCTAAAGGGATGTTCAAAAAGGGTGATTGACACGATTCTAGATAGCTATAAGTTAGTTACTAGAAAGATTTATGGTAAGATTTGGAAAACCTTTGTATCCTGGCAAAAGAGTGCAGGAATGGACTCCTTCTCTACCCCTTGTGTGCTGGAATTTTTGCAGAGGGGGGTGGAGAGGGAGCTAGCGGTCAGCACTCTGAGGGTGCAGGTCGCTGCCTTATCTTTATTTTTGCAAAGGAAATTAGCTGAGGATCCTTTGGTTAAAAGGTTCCTTGTAGCCAGATCCAGGCGCACACCCAGGATTTTGAGGCAGATTCATCCTTGGGATCTGTCGTTAGTATTGAATGCTCTTACCAGAGCTCCCTTTGAGCCTTTAAGGGAGATCTCTGTGAAGTTAACTACTTTAAAGATGGTTTTTCTTTTAGCACTTACATCAGGGAGAAGGATTTCTGATTTGGAATCCCTCTCTTGTAAAGGCCCTTACTTAAAGATTTTGGAGGACAGGGTAGTGATTAGTCCTGATCCTTTGTACTTACCCAAAATTGTGTCTAAGTTTCACAGGTCCCAAGAAGTGATACTTCCTAGTTTTTGTTCCTCCCCCAAGAATTCAGAGGAGGAGAGATTTAGTTTTTTAGACGCAAAAAGATGTCTACTACGGTACCTAGAAGTTTCTAGTGAGTTTAGGGAATCTTTCCAACTCCTAATATTATTTAGTGGCCCCAAAAAAGGGACCAAGGCATCCAGAAGTTCTATTGCCAGATAGATTAGGGAATCCATCTGTGCTGCTTATAGGGTGTCAGATCAGCCTCCTCCTGCCACAATTAGGGCCCATTCAACCAGATCTCTGGCCACATCATGGGCAGAAAGAGCAGGAGCATCATGGGAAGATATATCCAGAGCTGCTGTCTGGTCCTCCGCTCATGCATTCGTGAGGCATTACAGAGTCCAGATGCTCTCCAGCCAGGATCTATCCTTCGGAAGGAAGGTGCTCCAGGCTGTCGTCCCTCCCTAAGGTATAGAATCTTGCTTATCCTCTCAAGAAGCTATCCTGGAAGATGAGGTGGGAAAACCCCCGTTAGACTTACCGGTAACGGTATTTCGAGGAATCTTCCAGGACAGCGTCCATATTCCCACCCTATTCTTTATTCACTGGTATCCTGAAGTATCACCTGGTGGTGGGCTATAGTGAATATTCAAGTGTTTTTTTTCCTCTGCCGAGTGCACCATTGGTGGAGGGTTACTTGATCTTCAAACAACTGAGGGTCAGAGGAAAGGGAGGGGCCTTTTAAATTGTGTCTGATTTGTGTTTCCTGTAGAAGGTGGAGCCAATCATCTCTCAAGTAGCTGTCCTGGAAGATTTCTGAAAATACCGTTACCGGTAAGTCTAACGGGGGTTTTTTGGTCCATAGTGTAGTTAGGTTTATTAGTTATTCTCGTTTGTGCATTGGGGGTTTGGTTCTTGTTTTTGTCTTTGAGGTTTGTTTTGCTTGCTGTGTATGTTTTTTAGTGTGTGTTTCACTGTAAATAAATATCACCTTAAAGTTATATACTTTGTTTGGTCTCGGTTCCATTGTGTAGCTACGTGTCTGGTCTGCCTAGCTGCAGAAACCTGACATAATCGACCAGATCTGCTACACTTGAGAACTTGGAGCCAGTTGCTTGAAATTTTTGCCTACCTCTGTCAAGATGCTAAGAGTGAAGGTTTTTTTGTCATGTGGAGCTTGCAATAGGGGATAAAGATTTGTGTCATTCACTTTGGTAGGATCTCACTGAGGAGGAGCTGTTGGGAAGCATTTTGACAGCACATGCTTTAGCTGTTGAGGGCAGATTCTCCCTTAGTAATGTACAACCCCTGATCCAGGTCTGTTCTGAGTTACTGTTGCAGTCCACCTCTCAGAGCCATGATGTTTTCACTCCCCCATTTACTATGTACCAGGCAAGATTTTTGGGATGGTTGCTGAAACATTGTGCAGGGTCTTTTTTCCAGCAGTATTCCACCTATTCACAACAGGTGTTGTTGGATTGCATAGCTGCAGTGCACTCGTTAATTGAGAAAGGTGAGCAAGGGAAAGACAAACTGACTTTAGTTCAACCTCTGCTACAAGCTTGGTCAGAGATCATATCACCAGTGCTAGAGGAGTCACACAAAGTCAGATCTGCTGCTAAAAATCAAGTATCCCTTCCTCTGTTACCCCTAGCAACCACAGCTTCTACTGAGTATTCCTTACTTCCTGCTACCAGTAACCACACTTCCTCTATAAGCAATCCATTGAATGCTCCCCCCGCAGTACCGTTACCCATAGCAACATATCAGGCTTCTTCCTGTACTTTTGTTAATCCTCCTAATATGTCTCCCAGTACTGTTACTACCTTTCCCTCAGCAGCACACTCTGGTCAGCACAATGCAACTACTTGCAGGTCTCCAGTAGCAAAAAAGCAACAAAACTTTTCTCCTGCTCCTACCATTCTGCCACTATCCATGTTGCCTGCTGATCCAGTGCCCGCTGTCCAGTCCTTCTCCATGCTGCTGACTGCTGCTGATGAAATCCAGTCATCCTCCATGCTGCTGACTGCTGCCGATGAGATCCAGTCATCCTCCATGCTGCTGACTGCTGCCGATGAGATCAAGTCATCCTCCATGCTGCTGACTGTTACCAATGAGATCCATTCCTCCTCCATGCTGCTGACTGTTGCCAAATGCCGATGAGATCCAGACCTCCTCCATGCTGCTGACTGCTGCCGATGAGATCCATTCCTCCTCCATGCTGCTGACTGCTGCTGATGAGATCCAGTCCTCCTCCATGTTGATGACTGCTGCTGATGAGATCCAGTCCTCCCCCAGCCTGCCGCCTGTTGATGGTATCCATGCCTCCTCCATGTTGCCACCTGCCGATGGTGTCCATGCCTCCTCCATGTTGCTATCTGCCGAGGATGTCCATGCCTCCTCCATGTTGCTGCCTGCTGAGGGTGTCCATGTCTCCTCCATGTTGCTGCCTGCTGAGGATTCCCATGTCTCCTCCATGTTGACGCCTGCTGAGGGTGTCCATGCCTCCTCCATGTTTCCGCCTGCCGAGGGTGTCCATGCCTCCTCCATGTTGCCGCCTGCCAAGGGTGTCCATGCCTCCTCCATGTTGCCGCCTGCCGAGGGTGCCCATGCCTCCTCCATGTTGCCGCCTGCCGGTGGTGTCCATGCCTCCTCCATGCAGTCAACTGTTGTAAAGCCTTCCACAGGTGATCTACAGCCTACCATCCAGCTGGACTATGCTGGTTCTCAGGCTGTCGCCCCTCTGGACTATGCTGATTCCTGGGCTGCCGCCCCTCTGGACTATGCTGATTCCTGGGCTGCCGCCCCTCTGGACTATGCTGATTCCTGTGCTGCCGTCCCTCCGGACTATGCTGATTCCCAGGCTGCCGTCCCTCTGGACTATGCTGATTCCCAGGCTGCCACCCCTCTAGACTATGCTGATTCCCAGGCTGCCGCCCACTGGACTATGCTGATTCCCAGGCGGCCGCCCACTGGACTATGCTGATTCCCAGGCTGCCACCCCTCTGTACTATGCTGATTCCCAGACTGTCACCCCTCTGGACTATGCCAATTCACTACTTGCTGTCAAGTTGGACTCTGTTGTCTGGGTTAAACTCCCGCCTGCTAAGGTGTCTGAGGCTTCTGCAGTTCCGTTGTCATATGGATTTTTTGTGAGGGTTAAGATCCCTCCTGCTATCTGCTCCAAGTTCTTTTTGCAGCTAGCTAATCCTGGTATGCCAAGGCCAGGAGGTCCTGATATCCACTCTGAACATGAGAACTATCTCTGCTGTTACAGCCCCAGTAGTAGAGGTCCTATGGGAAAGGGTAGAGTTCCATATGAACCTTGTCCTGACCCAAGGGTCATCTCTGCAATCCCTAGTGCATTTGGGGACCCGAGTTGGGTAACCTATGCCCTGGGTATACCTGAGTCGCTAGTAAAACACAGAACAGTCTCTAGAAACAGAGAGACAGGAGGCCAGGTGCGATGGGACACCCTGGCATCAGGGTGCCTGCACGGACCAGGGACTCTGGCATTAAGCGTTTAGGTAGCTTTCAGTGTCCCAGCATTGGGACACAGGCTGCTTGTAAGAACAAGCCTTTGGTGTTGCGCCTCCTTAGGGATCTGACCAACAGGAAACCCAGCCAGTTTTGGGACCCCAGCAGCAGGGTTTGCACTAAGCCTTCAGACACTGACAGGGGGGTACTCAGTCAACTTGCAGACCCTGGTGGGGGGGCCCTATGGAGTGTCTGGGGGCTTCTTCTTAAGGGGGGACTCTGTCAGGATTGAGCTTACCTACTGGTGGCGCTGTGCTGCTCTGGGCTGTTTGCTGTAGCTCCAGTGGCCACCAGCAGGTGTCTCCCCAGAGCCAGCAAGCTGTAACAATCAGCCACACCTGGGTTCAGCCATTAGATGGCTATTTAAGACTGTTCCTCCCTTTCCCCAGTGCGTCACGATCCTGTTCGCCTCCTTGCTGCCAAATCCTTGTGCTCGTGTCCCCTGATATCCTGAACCTTCCTGTACCTATCTGCCTTGCTCCTGCTTCCTGCCCTAGTACCCAGCCTTGATACCTTGCTTCCTTGTATATCCTGTACTCCTTTATATTACAGATATTGTATATAGTTATTTTTGGTCCATAGTGTAGTTAGGTTTATTAGTTATTCTTGTTGTGCATTGGGGGTTTGGTTCTTATTTTTGTCTTTGAGGTTTGTTTTGCTTGCTGTGTATGTTTTTGGTGTGTGTTTCACTGTAAATAAATATCACCTTAAAGTTATATACTCTGTTTGGTCTCGGTTCCATTGTGTACCTACGTGTCTGGTCTACCTAGCTGCAGAAACCTGACATAAACTTTGTGGTGACATGCCAATGGGCAGGATACTCAGCCAAGGGGATGCAAGGGAGCAAGGAGCTTCCATGTCAGGTAGATAGATCTCTGAGTTTTTGTTGTTGTCATCTGTGGTCTCTTTGTGCCTAAATAGCTGACAGGCATGGGGTGGAAGTCCTCCTGGGCAAGTTATCCGGGGCCAAAAGGCCCAGCTTGACTAGTAGATTTTTTCCTTCGGGCAAAGTGGTGACTGTGTAGGTAGTGCAATTGTGGGATACCTGTAGTTTAAAGGGGAATCCCCATCTGTACCGGATTCTTGCAGACTGAAGCACTGTGGTCACCTCTTTCATCTTGTGACATTTGTCAAGAGTGTCAGGAGATAGGTCAGGGTACATCTTTATCTTTGCTCCATCCCTTGGATATTAGGAGTATTGCCAGAGGTTATAGTATCTCCTCTTTAATGAGATATTCTTTGAGACATGGCACAATGTCCCTTGGTGGCTTATCACCAGGTGGCTTGGGGCGCCATGCGCTATGAATCCTGTCACAGGCAAAATCAGTGGCTGGGGTCTCTGGTAGTAATGACTTAAAAACAGCCATTGAACCGTTACTGTTTCTGGAACCCCTCTCACTCTCAAATCATTGCACATTATTTCTATTATGTAGGTCCTCTAGATGTGCTTGGAGCTGAGCAACTGTATCTGAAAGTGTCTCATGGTCTTTGCGGAGGTCAGCGTAGGCCAACTGCAACTCATCATGTTTGGTCTCCAGGAGGTCTGTTCTGCTTCCCTTTTACATACATGGCTGACAGGCTTTCATTTATGTCCGCCTTTGCAAGCTGGACCGGGTACTCACTGTCTCCCGATGGGTGAGCTGGACAGGCTGTAGGACTCTGAGCAGAGGCCTGCGCAAGCAGGGGCTGGGTGCCATCTTGAGACATCCAGTTCCTAAGGGATTGCTAAACTGGCTTCTTACGGGGGGACTTGGGTGTCGACATGCACCAGGTGTTCCCCCAGGGGTGTAGGTGTTAGCAGATGAAAATTAGGGGCTATATGACCCTGGGGAAGTTGCAGAAGTCACTTCCGCCCTCGGAGCTCTGGCTACAAGCGTCTATGCAGCTTCATGCCTCGCATGAGCCCCTTCCTTACTAATGATTTTTACAGGGGCAAAATGATATCTCTCCCTGCAGTCCATACCTCTTTTAATACAAGAAAAGATTTTGCTCACTTAAAACTGCATCTTGGCAATGCATGCTATTATTAAAGCGGCAGTAAACTCATGCATTTAACAGGTTAAAAACCAGTCACATTTCCGGCACGTGCCGGAAATGTAACACTTCCATTGGTTGTGCTCTAAACCAAACTGTCAAACCATCCAATGGCTGGTGTCATATCTGATCACATGTGCAGCATCATGGCAGTTGTAGATTAAACAGAGGCAAAGATGGCAGCTTCCTTGGCTGAAAATGATAGGAGGGTTTACTACCACTTTAAGCTTATGATCTACCAGAACACCTATATCCTTCTCCACTATTGACTCCCCCAGTTGTTCTCTTCCTAATATGTAAGATGCATGCATGTTTTTAGCCCCCAAGTGCAAACCTTTACATTTATCAACATTAAACCTCATTTGCCACATAGTTGCCCAATTAAACAGTGCACAGTGCAAGTTGGAGATGTCCTGTAAGGATGTTATTCCACTGGATAGCTTGGTGTTATCTGCAAAGATTGGAATGGTACGTTTAAGCCCAGGCCCTATATAATTTATAAAAATATTAAAAGTAAGGGTCCCACCACTGAACCTAGGGGTAACCACTAATAACCCTAGACCATTCAGAGGATGAATAATTAACCACTACTCCCTGAATACTGTCTTTTAGCTAGTTTTCTATTCATTTACAAACTGATTTTTTCAAGGCTGTAGAGTTTACCTTACAAGTTAGCCATGTATGGGGAACTGTGCCAACTGCATTTGCAAAATCCAAGTATACTATATCCGCAGCCACCCCTCTGTCTAAGGTTTTACTGACCTCCTCATAAAAAGAAATCAGATTTGTTTGACAACTTATGTATTTCATGAATCCATGCTGTCTGTTCATGCTTTTTTCCAGGGAAACCTCATCTTTGTGGTCTTTTATTAAACTCTCCAGTATCTTTCCGACTAAAGAAGCTGAACTAACAGGTATGTAGTTACTTGATAAAGACTGATCCCTTTTTAAATATAAGCACCACATTGGTCTCACGTCATTAAAGTGTTACTAAACCCACAACAGTAAAATCAGTCTCTATATGCAGTTAAGCATGTTTGTTATACTCACTGTGGAACTTAAGGGGTTAATCCTCTGCATTGTGTAAAAAGGCTGTTTGATCCTGTCTTCTCTGACATTCCCCTTCTTCCACTGTCCCCAAACCATCTCCTGATAGAACAGAGCCTTGGGGGCAAGCTGCACATGCTCAGTTTGGTGTGTATTGCTAGAGAGTTTTTCTTTTTTCTTGGGAGAGTGCATGTGATCAGCACAGGGCCAATCAGCACTGTCTAGACAGAGAGTTAGGGGTCCTGCAGCCTCATAGGACAATCAGGGGAAAAAGAAAACTCCTCCTACAAGCTTTAACCAAACACTGATAAAAGTCACAAGACTGTTCTAACTGCTGATGAGAAAAGGTATTTAGCAGTTTATGTTTACTAAAACTATTGCATTTCCATGTTCTGTGTACTGTAGGAGACCAGATATAGTGGGTTTAGTTATACTTTAAGGGAAGACGCTATTTTATGCTGCAGAAAAACAGGCAGGCACAGAGTGGGGAATGTGAGCGCCCAGTACTCAGATTATTGATGCAATATGTAGTTGCTCAGCATGTTAACCTATTCCATGGAAACTAATTGAATGGGGGACTAATGGTGATGTTAAACTAACTATTACTAAATTGGGTAGTAGCTCCCACTGCTCAACCCTAAGGATTTATGTAACAAAGAATGTTTTGTAAGCAAATTATCTTAGATTAACAGAATCCTGTGCCCCTTAATGAGCACTAAAGAAAAAAGGTTTTGGCATAACTAAAGGCAACACTTTTTTTTGTTTTGGACAGAGTGAAGATGTATTAGAACGCATATTAGGCTTATATTGCTCCCTCTTCCCTTTGCTCTCTCTATATGTCCTGTTTACCATTATCGTTGAAAGTGAAAATAAAAGAAAAAATTCCAAATTTGGGCTTGCATCAAGAAAAGAAATAGGGAAGGGGAAATCCTCCATTGGGACACTAATTTTATTTTTTATTTTTTGTTTCAATAGCGTTTATTCAAGAAATAGATGATAACATATACAAGAATAATATATCATTCAGCGGTGTAGTTATCAGTCAATGTTGATATTGTTTACAATTCAGATTAATACAGTATGTAAAGTAAGTAAACTATCAGTGTGGGTAAGTCATTCCCATTAAATTCGTTAATGGGTGTTATTATAGTATTCACCTGTAAAGATTGTCAGAGAATCTTGGGGTTTCTTACACATAATACACCATTACCATGAAATAGTACACAATTACCATGAATTATTCGGTCAGTTCTAAAAAGCTCCTAGATTAGTAGTTTCTCAGATTTGTAGATGTTAGGTTTTTCAATTTATGTTTATTAGTGTTTTATATTCGTCAGAAAGTTTAAATGTTGACCAAGGGTTCCAGATTTTGTTGAAATGGTTGGGGTTTTCTCTTTTGATTGCTACCAGTTCTTCCATATCATATATTTCATTTACTTTATTTAGCCATTCTTTGATGGATGGGGTTCTTGTGGATCTCCAGTTAAGGGGGATTAGAGCTTTGGCAGCATTGATCATGTGTCTCAATAGGGACCGTTTGTATCTCCTAAATGAAAGGTTAGTGATGTTTATCAGGCATAGTGGTGCGTTTAGTTCTACTTTTGTGCCTGTGATTGCTTTGATCCAGTCCGTGACCTCATTCCAGAACTTTTGTATTTTGCTACAAGACCACCAGATGTGGATGAATGTTCCTGTATCTTTATGGCATCTCCAGCACCTGTCCGATTCATTAGGAAACCATTTCTTAGATTTTACCGGTGTAATATACCATTGGGTATAGATCTTATAGGAGGTTTCTTGCATGCGGGAGCTTAGTGAGCATTTGTGGTTAAATATACATGCCTTCTCCCATTGTTTTTCTGTGATTTGTATATTTAGATCTTTTTCCCATATGTATTTGTACTTATCTGTCGAATCGGGGTTGGGGCCGGAGATCCATTTGTATGCCATAGAGGTGGCTCCTCTGATTGGCGTTTGGTCTAGACACATTTTTTCCAAAATTGTGAGGGGTCTTGTCATTTGTTTTTTTAATTTGTTGTTCTGGATGAAGTCACAGATCTGAATATATGTCCAGTAGTTTAGATTATCTTTTCTTAAGGATTTGTTAAGGGTATGAAATGGTAAGATGTTATTTTTATCAATACAGTCTGTGGCTAGTAAGGGTTTAAGGTCGTTGGAGTAAAGCCGACTTATATGCTCCATTCCCGGTGGGAACTCGGGGTTGCCAGCAATCGGTGTTAGGGGGCTTGTGATTGATGAGAGTCTATGTGTTTTAGCCATTTTTTGGCAAATTTGGATTGTAGCGTAGATTAGGGGGTGTGATCTAATTTTTTTGGGAAAATGTTGTGGGGAGACCCACGGTAGGTATTTCGTGATTACATTGGGGATTATTTGTTCTAGTTTAACCCAATCTTTGTTATTGGAATGGCAATGCCAGTCGATGAGTCTAGTAATGTGTGTTGCGTAATAATAGTTTTTGAAATCAGGAATTCCCATGCCTCCTTTATGCTTGGGGTAATGTAGTTGTTTTAGTTGAATGCGGGGTTTCTTGTGGGCCCAAATGAAATTCCTTGTGGCTTTTGTTAATCTTTTGAAAAAAACATTGGGGATATTGATGGGAACTGCATGAAAGAGATATAAAAGTCTGGGTAGAACCGTCATTTTTATTATAGAGGCCCTGCCGAACCATGAAAATTGTTTGATATTCCAGGCTTTGAGATCTGTTTCAATTTTTTTGAGGAGGGGGAGGAAGTTGTATAGGTAAAGATCTTTCAGGTTGGGTGTCAATTTTATTCCTAGGTATTTGAGGTTTGTGTTTACCCATTTATATGGGCAATTGCGCTTAGTGTTTTGTACTGAGGATGTTGACAGTGTTATGTTCATAGCTTCAGACTTGCTGCTATTTATTTTGAAGTTAGAGATGTATTTAAATCGTTGTAGTAATTTGTTCAGGTTGGGTATCGAGATATGTGGTTGGGAAACAAAGAGCAGCAAGTCATCTGCGTAGGCTGCTAGTTTGTATTCCCTTTCGTCACAATGGAAGCCATGTATATTAGGGTTTAGGTTAATGGTTCTTATTAGGGGTTCAAGGGTTATTATAAATAATAAAGGGGAGAGTGGGCATCCCTGTCTAGTACCGTTTTTTATGTGGATTGGGTCAGATAGGAAATTGTTGATTTTTATTTTTGCTGTAGGGTTATCATATAGAGAATTGATCCACTGCATCATTTTGTTACCTAGGCCGATATATGCGCAAGTGTTGAACATGTAATCCCATGCTACTCTATCAAAAGCCTTCTCCGCGTCTGTTGATAGGAGGAGGCCTTCTGATTTATCATCTCGTAGCATATGGATTAAATTTATTGCTTTGATGATGTTATTTTTAGCTTCCCGTCCTGGCATAAAGCCAACCTGTTCTGGGCCAATGATTTTCCCCAGTAGTGGTCTCAGTCTCCCGGCTATGATTCCAGCCAGAAGCTTGAGATCCACATTTAAAAGTGAAATCGGTCTGTAATTTTGGCATTTATAGTGGTCTTTGTCTGGTTTCGGAATTACCGTAATTTGTGCTGTTAAGAATTCTTTAGAGGGTTTGGCCCCTTTGTTTAGAGAGTTAAGGGCATCAGTTAGGGGTCTAGTAAGGATGGATTCAAAGGTTTTATAGTATATTGAGGTGAGGCCATCGGGTCCAGGGCTTTTACCGTTTTTGAGATTCTTGATAGCGTTTGATATTTCTGTTGGAGTAATATCTTCCTCCAGCTTTTTAATATCGTTCTGGGATAATTTGGGTAGTTTACTCTTAAGCAGAAAATCTTGGATTGTTTTTTCTCTCGGATTTGGGTTATCCTCACTGTTTTTTTGTGGGGGTATGTTGTATAGTTCGGAATAATAATCTTGGAAAGTCTTAGCTATTTTTGTTGTATCCCTGATTTCTGTGCCTTTTTTGTCATGTATACAACGTATGTTGTTTGCAATTTTGGTGTCTTTCAGGGTTCTTGCTAGGTATTTGCTACCTTTATCTCCGTGTTCGTAATATATGTTTTTTTTAAGGTACAGTGCTCTTTTGTTTTTTTTATCTAAGAGTAATTGGAGTTCTTTCCTGGTTTCCAGAAGTTCTTGTTCGTTTTGGATCGATATGGATTGTTTGTGAGTGTTTTCTAACAGGGTTATTTTTGTGAGTAGGTTATTTATAATTGAGTCCTTTTCTTTCTTTTTGCCCCCCATTTTATGAGGGTGCCTCTGATGACGCATTTATGTGCCTCCCAAACAGTTATGCACGAGGTGTCTTTGGGATCGTTAATTTGAAAGTATGTGGATAATTCTTGTCGCAGGTGTGATTGGATCTCTTGATCTGTGATCAGTACTGGGTTTAATCTCCAATTGAAGGATCTTGGCTCTTTAATTTTGGGTTTTAGTTGGATTGAAATTGGCGCGTGGTCCGAAAGAATTATGTTACCAATTTTTGCGTTTTGAAGGTCTGGGATATCCCTTTGTGTGATGAATATATAATCGATCCTTGTGTATCTTTTATGAGGGTTTGAAAAAAAGGTAAAGTCTTTATCTTTTGGGTTTAGAAGTCTCCATGTGTCAGTCAGGGTTAGAGAATGAAGGAGCATCTTGATTTTTTTCAAGATCTTATATGTTATGCAGGTTTTGCCTGATGATGTGTCTAATTGAGGATTCAGAGGTATATTGAAGTCCCCACCAAGAATTATGCATCCCTCGGCAAAGCTTTTGAGTTCATCTATCACAGATTGACAGAAGGAGACATGTGCTTTATTTGGGAAATATACATTCGCCAGGGTAGTAGGTGTACCTGCTAGTGTGCCCTTTAGGAATATATATCTGCCTTCTGGATCTGCAAGAGTTTTTTCTGTTGTGAATGCTGAATGTTTGCTTATTAAGATTGATACCCCTTTGGTTCTGGCATGTGGGTTGGTCGAGTGGTAGGCTTTGTTAAAGAAGTTATCTGTGAGCTTGGGGATTTGTGAACCTTTAAAATGTGTTTCTTGAAGGAATACTATCTGTGGTTTAAATTTTTTGATTTCCCTGAGAATTTTTTGTCTCTTTTCTGGTGTACTAAGTCAGTTTACATTATGTGAGATGACCGTCACTAATTTTAATGACCTGGGGGGCCCCAAGGGATTCCCTATGTTTGCCGTGATTTCTTTTCACTTCACTTTTCACTTCCTGTTTTGGCTATGGGACAGGAAGTGAAGGAAAATCTCCCCAATTGAGGAAAAAAATGTTTTGCCTATAATTCTACATTAAATGAAAAAGGTAAAGCATGCCATCCAATCTTTCATAATATAAAATGGACAAACTACACCACCTTCTGCTAGCAGATTCCTGGACCCCACTGAACATCAAAACTCTCCCTTTATCAACTCGTGCTTCCATTATAGCATGGAGAAAGCTCTTAAACCAACCCCCCAGGGATCTTCAAAAATCCCTAGATTTCTTAGTGACAGAATACCCTCCACCTTCTACGCAGTTGCTATGCAGTTACCCTAAAATGTTTCTATCCTCCCCAACTCCCACCCACAAGGGTATATCATTGTTTTACAACACTTTACAGAACAAAATAAGCTTTGCTAAGGCACCGCCTATGCTAAAATGTGAGGAAGACCTCCATATATCCTTCTCGGATATATGGAACGAATGCAAAAATTACTTACTCTATTGCTATTTGAAACCCTCAAAATTTTCTAAATCCCAATCCCCAATCTGCTGGAGGGGATGTGGACAAACAGACAACCTTACCCAGACTTTCTGGACCTGTAAGAGTCTCACCAGTTAATGGAGAAAAATCTTCTCTATAATTTTGGATGATTACGGAGATTTTATCTAAGCCTGACTCTGCCCTAGCCATTCTTCACCTAGGTATGGAGAAACTTCCCTGTAACCTCAGAATGGTCTCTTACACATTTTAGTGGCAGCAACCCAAACCTTCTGAAACCATTGATCTAGTCAACTTGCAATTTTCCTATGAAAAAATGTATTCACATAAAAACCCCACATGGGCTTTGTTTGACGGTATATGGAAACTATGGATGGACAGCAGATACTTTATCAATGTTTTTTTTGATTTGTTATATTGCACCATTTGTATGCTCTGAGATATATAATTTGAATCATCTTTGTGATGCAAACTATGTAGTATGCGCCTCTCTTTTAACATTGTACTCTTTCCTTTTTTCATTATGTGCTAAACCTGTAAAACGCAAACACAAATCTTCACCCTTTAACCATATTTGGATATTGCATGCCTATGTTTGATAAGCTTTCTATTTCTTACAGTCATTACATTGGTATTGTTAAATTTGGCATTATTGAAGATGTAGCAAAATGCCATCCCATGCTTTCTGTATCTAGTATTGCTCAAACAAACAAATAAACCGTATTTCTTACATATTGACTGACCTCATTTATTTATCGCCATATTCTCTGATACTCAGTTAACTAAGCAAAACTTTCTGTTTCTATTTCTATTGCAATCATACAGTGCCCCATTTGCACTCTGATATGAGAACACAGTTACAAAGATATTAAACCATTTTTTAGGCTAAGCTGAAATAGCTGAACCAGCAGGCAAGCTTCCTATACATTTTACATTTATTGTTGCCTTCATTAGTGTTCTACTTTTATTATCTCTCCATATCCAATTACAGAAAAATTATGATTATTGCAGTGCTTACTGTTAAGGTCGCTTACTTTTTCTGCAGACTGAACAACTTGTTCATAACAAATCTAAGCATTTTCCCTTTTCCCAATCAAGAGATCAAGAATGATTATTATAATTACATGTTAGAGTGTAGTTACAGTGAAAAGAAAGGAAAGCTTGGTAGTTGACAATTACACATAATTTTAAAGAATCTGTTAAATCACCTCTGTTAAGTGATATTTTTTTTCTTTATAATTAGCTTCACCTTTACAATAAGATATGTGATAGAGAAAATGTTTAGTATGCATCATATATCACCCTGCCAGTTTTGTGCAGGTTTGAGATCTGGTGTAATAAATGGGTAGATTCACAGTGATCTGTGTTCTTTTCAAATACACTGACCTAATTAAATTCAGATCCCTGGATGCAATGAAAACCATATAACACTGATGGGGGTGCTTATAAATAGTAGATTTTATTGATATGTTTGATTTTTTTTCCCCAAAACACATTAGTATATCTGTTTATGATGTGTAAGTTGGAATCAAGCTTTAACCACTTCAGCCCCGGAAGGTTTTGCAGCTTTAGGACCAGAGCACTTTTTTCAATTTGGCACTGCACCGCTTCAAATGGTAATTGCGCGGTCATGCAATGCAGTACCCAAACAAAATTTGCGTCCTTTTTTTCCCACAAATAGAGCTTTCTTTCGGTGGTATTTGTTCACCACTGCGCTTTTTATTTTTTGCGATATAAACAAAAAAAGGACGAAAATTTTGAAAAAAAATGATATTTTCAACTTTATGTTATTACAAAAATACAATAAACTAAATTTTAGTCAAAATTTTTGCCAAAATGCATTTAGCCACATGTCTTGGGTAAAAAAAAAAGTTAATTACCGTATATTTATTGGTTTGCGCAAAAGTTATAGCGTCTACAAACTAGGGTACATTTTCTGGAATTTATGCAGCTTTTATTTTATGACTGCCTATCTCATTTCTTGAGGTGCTAAAATGGAGGGGCAGTACAAAACCCCCCAAATGACCCCATTTTTGAAAGTAGACACCCCAAGGAATTTGCTGAGAGGCATGTTGAGCCCATTGAATATTTTATTTTTTTGTCATAAGTGATTGAAAGATGACCAAAAAAAAAAAAAAAGTATACAAAGTTGTTACTGAAATGATATATTGCTCACACATGCCATGGGTATATGTGGTATTACACCCCAAAAATATATTCTGCTGCTTCTCCTAAGTATGGGGATACCCCATGTGTGAGACTTTTTGGAAGTCTATCTGCATACAGGACCCCGAAAACCAATCACCTCCTTCAGGATTTCTAAGGG
>BLSH010149784.1:395239-408677 GCA_018402905.1 Glandirana rugosa | reverse complement strand
CCCAATAACCAAGATAATCCCACTCAACATAGTCCCTTTAATGAACAAACTGACCCTAGAACTAGATAGGCCATCGCATATCAACTTGTCATGGGGGGGGCAAAATTGCAGCATACAAAATGACCATACTACCACAAATAACCTACATCTTCAGGAACTTAAGTGTCCCAATCCCAAATAAGCAAATAAAACCATTACAAATAGCACTCCATAAATTCATATGGGCCGTTAAAAAAGTAAGATGTGCACAACTTCCTCTCACTAAAAACAAGAAAGCAGGAGGAGCCGGAATGCCAGTCCTACAAAACTACTACTGGGCGACACAATTGGCCCAAATAAAAAATTGGATGGGGAACGGAGAAACACCGTTATGGGTAGAAATTGAAGCATCCCAATGCCCAACAGATAATCTGCGACAATTGATAACTACTGACCTATGGAAGAGATGGGATCTGAAATCCCTCCCAATAACAACACAATCCTCCATCAAGGCTTGGTGGCACATTTCTAATAAACACAACATTCAGGATCTATCACTATTAGTTAATACACCAATTCAAATATTGGAACACATGATCCCCATGCTAAATACCAAACCCTTACACACCGTGGGTCTAACAGAAATTAAACAGCTATACAACCATGCAGGGATCAAAAAAGTAGAAGACATCATGGAAGAATACAAATTAAACCAGCATACAACTTTTACTCTGATTAGAATAACACACTTCATGAGGAGACACCCATATAAAAACCTACTAACACATCCTAAAGCATGGGAATATTACAATGACCCAAATTCCAAAGTCAAAGGAACCTCTCTATTTTATAGATTACTACAAAATGCATCAGATTTCTCAAAATCCACATCTATGGAAAAATGGGAGATGGATCTGGGCCAAACATATACACAAGAGACATGGAAAAAAGCGTTAAACACCATAATTCAGGTGTCACACTGCACTTCCCACTGGGAAATGACACTAAAAATTATAAATGGGTGGCACCTTACCCCTTACAGGATGGCAAAAATAGACCCAAAAAACTCAGAAGAGTGCTGGAGGGAATGTGGACAAGTGGGAAATCTGATGCATATACTATGGGGTTGCCCATCCCTAACGAGCTTCTGGACACAGGTCTTCCAACTCATAGCAAAATGTACAGGTATGCTCAAACGCCCCAACCCAGCATTGGCACTACTGAATATTGGTATAGAGGAATATCCACCCCAATTCCACACGGTAGTAACTCATGTTCTCCTAGCGGCAAGATCCACAATTCTTTCCAAGTGGAAATCCCAAATGACCCCAAATGTTTCAGAAGTTATTGAAAAAACAAACATGAATAGCCGTTATGAAAAGGCAATAGCATTAAACACACTCTCCCACAAAAAGTATACTAAAGAGTGGGAAATTTGGCTTTATAAATAACATTTGATTTTATCTGTATATGTATGCAAAATTTGGTTTCACAAATAACATTTGATTTTATCTGTATATGTATGCAAAATATACGTTGACCATGTAGTGTTTCTGAGGCGCGCTAATCCATTGTCCGCTAATAGATATGTTACAACACAATATACTTTATACTATGCACCACTTTTGTATTTGTATTATAAAATTTAATAAAAAAAAATTGTTTAAAAAAAAAAAAGAATGGTGTGGTATTAGGTTAATAATCTGGAAGGAAGCATTTGAGATCTATATTGATATTAAGCCCTCATGGTTGTAATGTGTGTAACTTATGTATTCAACTGGTTTCCATTTGTAATACATATTTTGCAAGGTCAGAACCCCTCCAGTGCCCCAAAACCTAAGTAGGCTTGGGTCTCAATGATGTGCCACTCTAAAGGGATTTAAGTCACTGTGGTGTTTAAATCCTTTTTTAATATTTTATTAAAATTGGTGAAGCGCAATCCTAAATGTGTGAAATACCAATTTTTAGTGATACACTGTCACCTAGTGAGTAAAGTACATAGTGCATGTGCAGTGACACAAACCAATAAATCACATCACACCATCATTTACAATACTTAAGTGTCAAACAACAATAAAACAATGATGCATAAAAAAGGAAAAAAGAAAAGTCCATTCATGTGCAAATTTCAAATCAACAAAGTTCTAGTGCAAAAATGCTAATGCCAGTGTCCATTCATGTATAAACTCATAAAACAAAGTGCTAGTGCATAAACTGCAGATAGCAGTGTGATTCCATGTGATTAGCAGCACAAGTCTTCAGTGTGACAGCACACCCCTACACTGGTCTCTCTATGTGCTCACCTCAACGTGTGTCCCCAGATTGGTCTGGTCGCACATTCCCCTTAGGGACATATCCTCATAGCAAACCAGATCCAGTATGTTCTCCAGAATTAGGGCAAACACATTGTGGTATGTGGGATGAGAAAAGCTAAATAGTGCTTTACCATTTTAAAAACACTCTATTAAAATACAATTTGTTGAACTCACATTAGATGGTGTACATACTCCGGTACACATGGACAATGCATGTATCAGCTAGTCAGGTGTGCTGTCTTATGATTATCCCCAACGCTGCTGCTATCCCTTATTCAAAAACGATTACACCATGTAAAGCAGTGTGTAGTAATGTCAATAAGCTCCATACCGACGCATTTCGTCACAGGCCACGTGACTTTATCAAGGATATGAGTTCAACAAATTTTATTTTATAAAGTGATTTTAAAATGGTAAAGCACTATTAAGCTTTTCTCATCCCACATACAGCCGATGTGTTTGCCCTGATTCTGGAGAACATACTGGATCTGGTTTGCGATGAGGATATGTCCCTAAGCGGAATGTGCGACTAGACCCATCTGCAGTCACACGTTGAGGTGAGTATATGGTGTAGGGCTGTGCTGTCTATGTTTTCTGAGTTTACACATGAATGGACACTTCCATTAGCATTTTTGCACTAGCACTTTGTTGATTTGAAATTTGCACGTGAATGGACTTTTTTCCTTTTTTATGCATCATGATTTAATTGTTACTTGACACTTAAGTATTATAAATGATGGTGTGATGTGATTCATTGGTTTGTGTCACTGCACATGCACTATGCACTTTATTCACTAGGTGACAGTGTATCAGTAGTATAAATTGGTATTTCACACATTTAGGATTGCACTTCACCAATTTTAATAATTTATTGTATAAGTATTTGGGGTACTGTGTAGGTGATTGGCTGCATCCATTTATCAGCACTTAGATTAGTAGCACAGTATTTTTACCTATTTATTACCTTTTTTAATTATTATTATTATACAGGAGTTATATAGCGCCAACAGTTTGTGCAGCGCTTTACAATTGTCAATATGTTCACCCACCCTTTTTGCCAGTGTCCTAGTGGTTCTATCCACATACTGGTAGTCACAAGGGCACATCAAAAAGTAGGTGACATATTTTGAATCACAGGTTATGAATTGTTTGGGAGGCCTGGGAGGAGGTCTCACCACATTCTTGGCTATCGTATCTCTTAAAAATATGAAATATCTCTTAGTCTGGGTACTCACATGTAGATGAATTTAGGTTTGTTGGGTAGAATAGCTTTCAGAGTGGGATCTTTTAGTAGTAGAGGCCAGTATTTTTTAACACTGGCCTCCACCTCTTTGTATTGGCAGTGAAACCCTGAAATAAAGGCCATGTTATGGTCTTCAATATTACCCTCTACTCTAGGGTTGGTTTGCAATAATGTTTTTCTGTTTATTTTGTTGACTTTGTCCCTAGTTTTGATTAGTAGGTTTTTGTTATAGCCCTTTTCCACAAATCTGTCAATGAGTTTAACTGTTTGTATGAGATAATCCTCCTCTCTCTTATAGTTGTGTTTTATTCTAAGGAAAGTACACCTTTGTACTTTTCTGCCCATATATAGTACACGTGGGAATCGTTTGCAATCCATTTGGCTGATTGCACTACCTCTAACACCTTTGTCCTTATCTGCCCATACATAGTACAATTGGGAACCGTTTGCAATCCATTTAGCTGATTGCATTACCTCTAACACCTCTGCCCATACATAGTACAATTGGCAATCGTTTGCAATCCTTTTGGCTGATTGCTTAGTAGGTTGTTCCACTGCACTTTTGAACCACTAGAGGTCATCATAGGATTTTGGCTGATATTATACTAGGTTGTTCCAATCCATTTTGTAAAAACAGCCAGTCACACCCATCCAAGGAGGAACCATTGCATTTGAGCCATTTTCACATGGTATAATTAGGAGTAATTTCATCTAATCTTAGTAAGATTCACCCCTCTATGGTCCCTAAAATACTTAACACTATATATCAAAAAAATCTACCTCTAACATTGTTGTCCTTATCTGTCCATACACAGTACAATTGGGAATCATTTGCAATCCTTTATGGCTGATTGCATATTAGGTTGTTCCACTGCACCGTTGAACCACTAGAGGTCATCATAGGATTTTGGCTGATTGTATACTAAGTTGTTCCAACGCACATTTGAACAACTAAAGGTCATCATAGGATGATGACAGAGAAAGGTACCTTATCCTGACAATTTCTTGCTCCTCTCTCACACCCATATCTCTGACTGGACCTTTCCAGGGAGCAGGGGGGGAGACGCAGGGTGCACGATCTCCTCAGGAGTTCTACTGAATATTTGGTATATCATTTACCCAGTTAGATCCACTAGAGTAGTCATAACATCCACCCAGAAAACATTTGTTTTTATTCATAATACCTTTCACTATATTGATAGGAAGGTTTGTAGCACCAGATGCAAGGTTCTTTCAGGAGTTCAGATACTCACTGACCTTTTATGCACACACACTAATTAAAAGCAAACAGATCATAGGTGAGGATGGATACCTTTAATAGCCATTTAAACCCTTTCTGTCAACTTGTGTGCATGTTAGCAGGACAAAATCAGGCCAAGTTTTGATCAGGGTCATTTGGGTAGTGTCTGTTGTCATTATGATTTGAAAAGAGTGAACACAGTCGATTGATAACAAATGGCTTCAGGCAAACACTAACCACGAGTGAAAGAAATGTTTTTGTGTTATTATTCATATTCTCTGAAAATTGGCCAAGAAATCATAAATTCTTCCAGGGTATGTAAACTTATGAGCACAACTGGATGTTTTTTAATTTTGATCTTAATAAATACTACACTATGAGTTTTTTATTCCACATGCCTCCTGTGGAGTAATTTTTAAACCCACAGCTCCATCCTGAACAAACAATTAGACTGACCACTGGAGTCATTGGTGATCACATTGGGACCAATAGTGTACTCACAAGCGATATATGACCTCCCATAACCAAGAGGTCATATAGGTTTGGTGAGTTGCCATTTCACTTATTTTATGAGCACGGGTGGAAGGAAGATAATCACACACTCCAGACCACTATATTGGTTTTGGGACTAGATCCAATATATGGACTATTATGAATTTATGACATCAAGATCTGCTAATATTGGTTGAATGTCTACATCACCTCCTTTGTAGGTACTATTTGTTACATGTCACTTTATATAAGCACATTTTTTTTATTACTGTTTAAAGGTATATGTAGTGGTATTGTATTGCCAATATACAGTATCTCACAAAAGTGAGTACACCCCTCACATTTTTATAAATATTTTATTATATCTTTTCATGTGACAACACTGAAGAGATGACACTTTGCTACAATGTAGAACAGTTTAAATTTGCTGTCCCCTCAAAATAACTCAACACACAGCCATTAATGTCTAAACCGCTGGCAACAAAAGTGAGTACACCCCTAAGTAAAAATGTCCAAATTGGTCCCAAAGTGTCAATATTTTGTGCGGCCACCATTATTTTCCAGCACTGCCTTAACCCTCTTGGGCATGAAGCTCCCCAGAGCTTCGCAGGTTGCCACTGGAGTCCTCTTCCACTCCTCCATGATGACATCACGTAGCTGGTGGATGTTAGAGACCTTGCACTCCCTCACCTTCCATTTGAGGATGCCCCACAGATGCTCATTAGGGTTTAGGTCTGGAGACATGCTTGGCCAGTCAATCACCTTTACCCTCAGCTTCTTTAGCGAGGGAGTGATCATCTTGGAGGTGTGTTTTGAATACTGCCCTGCGGCTCAGTTTCTGAAGGGAGGGGATCATGCTATGCTTCAGTATGTCAGAATACATGTTGGCATTCATGTTTCCCTCAATGAACTGTAGCTCCCCAGTGCCAGCAGCATTCATGCAGCCCCAGACCATGAGACTCCCACCACCATGCTTGACTGTAGGCAAGGCAAACTTGTGTTTGTACTCCTCATCTGGTTGCCGCCACACACTCTTGACACCATGTGAACCAAAACCATTTATCTTGGTCTCATCAGACCACAGGACATGATTCCAGTGATCCATGTTCTTAGTCTGCTTGTCTTCAGCAAACTGTTTGCAAGCTTTCTGGTGCACCCTCTTTAGAGGAGGCTACTTTCTGAGATGACAGCCATGCAGACCAATTCGATACAATATGAGACGTATGGTCTGAGCACTGACAGGCTGAACCCCCACCCCTTCAATCTCTGCAGCAATGCTGGCAGCACTCGTACGTCTATTTCCTAAAGACAACCTCTGGATATGATACTGAGCATGTGCACTCAACTTCTTTGGTCGACCATGGTGAGGCCTATTCTGAGTGTAACCTATCCTGTTAACTCGCTGTATGGTCTTGGCAAATGTGCTGCAGCTCAGATTCAGGGTCTTGGCAATGTTCTTATAGCCTAGGCCATCTTTATGTAGAGCAAAAACTCTTTTTTTCAGATCTTAATAGAGTTCTTTGCCATGAGGTGCCATGTTGAACTTCCAGTGATTAGTATAAGAGAGTGAGAGCTATAACAACAAATTTAACACACCTGCTCCCCATTCACACCTGAGACCTTGTAACACTAACAATTCACATGACATCAGGGAGGGAAAATGGTTAATTGGGCCCAATTTGGACATTTTCACTTAGGGATGTAGCTGTAACAGTAAGCAGCGCCTACCCTGTACAGGTGACAATAATCAATGCGTATGACTTCCATAAACAAAGCGAATAGATATTCTTAAATAAATTCTTAAATAAAATTCATACACTAAATAGTGCAAAGAAACAGTCTTAAAATTGTCTTCAGTGCTTGAGAAAAAGTGACAATGTGCTTCAAAAGTACTCCAAAATAAGTCTGTGTAAAAAGTGCCAAGTGCCAGAACCCCTCTTGTGACCCCACTCACCAGAAAACATGGACCATCTGCTTTTCAGTCAAAGGTCAAGAACGCTAGATACTGGTGAGGGTGGTTCTTGGCTGGATCAGGTCAGATCCCCAAAAAGGAAATGCCAGCAAGATAGATGAGGTCCAGGCAGCAGCACATGAAATATTGCTGATCCTTTCCTTTTCAATCTGCAGCCGCTGTAATTTTCAATTTTCCCAGAAGTCTGCCCAAGATACAAGTCAGATTTCAGACATTCAGGAAATACTGCAAAATTCAGGTTTGCCAGTGGCAGAGGGAACAGAGCCGCAGCCCAAGGACAGCAGGACCCAGGTTCCCTGGAGATGCCTGAAATCTGACTTGTATCTTAGGATTCTAGCTTTCTTGAGGTGTGATTGAAAAGCAGATGGTCCATGTTTTCTGGTGAGTGGGGCCGCAAGAGGGGTTCTGGCACCTGGCACTTTTTGCACAGACTTGTTTTGGACCACTTTTGAAGCACATTGTCACTTTTTTTTTCTCAAACAATGAAGACACTTTTAAGACTGTTTCTTTTCACTATTTAGTATATGAATTTTATTTAAGAATATCTATTCGCTTTGTTTATGGAAGGCATATGCATTGATTATTGTCACTTGTACAGGGTAGGTGCTGCTTACTGTTACAGCTACTTTTATTGGCAGGTTTATACCTGAGTGCAGCAGCTCTTTGTTTCCACTCTTTGTTTTCGGTTCACTTATGTTTGGTTTATAATTTACTATTGGGTATGTTAGTTTCTGTATAGTAAGCACATCCACAGCGCAGAATATTTGTTCATTATCACTTAGGGATGTGCTCACTTTTGTTGCCAGCCGTTTAGACATTAATGGCTGTGTGTTGAGTTATTTTGAGGGGACAGCAAATTTACACTGTTATACAAGCTGTAAACTTACTACTTTACATTGTATCAAAGTGTCATTTCTTCAGTGTTGTCACTTAAATATTTATAAAAATGTGAGGGGTGTACTGACTTTTGTGAGATACTGTATATGACAATCTATATCATTGTTACATGTATTAGTATATGCTACCTTTTTCAAATAATGCACTGTTTGCACCTTAACTTTGCACTTGACACCTTATAATACTAGCGGGTTTATTTCACCCCATCCAAAGGGGCAGCAATCATAACTTATCACTAATCTAAGCGCCAGCACTTCCCTCATTTAAACAAAGATCAGTTAAGATGATGATCCGACTTGGATGCGACTTACATTCAAATCAATGGATTGAAATTGTGTCCAAGTCGGACCAAAGTAGTGCAGGAAAGTTGTTCAAAGTCGTACCGACACAAGTCAGACCAGTTAGGCCTCATACACATGGGCGTTTTTTACAGCCACGTTTTTTAGCATTTTTTGCAGCTCTCCATGTTATTCAATGACCCCATAAAAACGCTGATGTTTATGAGCTGTAGAGGGCGTCAGCGTTAGTGAGCTGTAAATAGAACATGGGAGCAGCGCGTTCTGAGGCTGTATTGTTTTGGCGTCTTTGACGCTGAGCCGGCAAAACTCTCACTAACGCTCACTAACGCCGTACAGACGTTAACCGGCGTTTGTGACAACGGCCTTTTTAAGGTTAAAAATAGCAGAGAAATGTTTTTCTTTAAAAAAGTCCATTGACGCCGACGCTCACTAACACGCATTAACGCTCATTAACGTCGATGCAAAACACAGAAAAAAATGCAGATTTTCCCCTGACGTCAGGCCCGATGTTTTGCTTATTTTTTTTCAAAGCCCATGTGTATGAGGCCTTAAGATGGCTCTCATAGGGAACCATTGGTTTATACATGTCATGCGACATGTGCTCTCAAAATCGGCGCGTATGTTGCATCAGTGTGAACCTGGCCTCAATGCCAGCTGCTTACTTCTTTTTGTAAACAAAAAAGGTGGCCCGGGGATTCCTTTCATCTACACCAGATCTTTACCTAAATGAGAGTCTAATATAGATGGTAATGGGAAATCTCACACAAGAAAAAAAATCCATATCAGGCCCCCTGGGTCTGGTGTGAGTTTTAAGTGTGAACCCACCAAAAAAAAAAAAAAAGAAGGGGTAAAGTCTTCTCAAAATCCACACCAGACCCTTAATCAAGCATGCAGCCTGGCAGACAAAGATAGGAGGGGATAAGTGTGTGTCCCCTCCACCTTAACCATACCAGGCCACATGCCTTCAACACGGCGTACCATTCCAGGAGGGACTCCCCAGACAAAGCACCATGTCCCCAGATGGTTGTGGGGGTCTGTTGGCAGGGGGCTTATCAGAATCTGGGAACCCCCTTTAGAAATTAGGGGAACCTAAGATACAGTCCCCTATGTGAATTAGTATGCCAGCTTGTTCACAAAAAAGGTTAAATGCTAAGTAAAAATACATACTTTTTAAAAATATAAAATACCCAAATACATGTCCCATTATGTAAATCTATTGTTAATCATGTCGCCTAAGGATGAAAATCAATGTCAATCATGATTAACTCTTTCACTGCTAAGTCCATACATCACATGGGCCTAACAAGGAGGGTTTCACACACTATCTGGTGGTGTGTAAAACTAACAAGTAGACTCCTGCCTGCCAGGTGGAAGCAGTCGGGTGGCTGTGCTGCCCCTCGATTGCTTTCGCGCCCATCTACAGGCCTCCGCTTGCCCATCTACAGGCCTGACAAAGTCACCTGACATAGTGACATAACGTGTAAGGAGGAGGAGCTGATGAAGTCAAGCCACTGAAGGAAGTGGGCGATCTGCCATTTTGTTGGAGGTATAAGAGGGTACATAGAGGCTGCATACCTTAAAGGCACATGCAAGCATTTTAACTTTTATAGTAATGTGAGTAAACAATTTACATTTTTTACCACAAATAAAGTTGTTTATACAGTGAGCACTATCAGTATTATTCTTTTATAGGTGAAATTTGTGAGCATATGTCAAGATGAGGAAGCATGGCAATGGATTGACATCTGATCACCCACACAATTAATGGAGGAGACCTACAGAAGAGCATTATACTTCATGGTAAATATATATATATATATATATATATATATATATATATATATATATATATATATATAATAGAAATGTTATTTAAGGGAATTTTGCAAATTCACCATCAGATCTCAATGGAGAAACATTTCATGCTGGATATTTATACTGATACAGACTGGGTAATGGGTTAAGGATGAAAGGATGCCACATCGTTTAATGGAAATGAAAATTATCAACCTACAGAGGACTGAATTAAAAGATACCACGAAAATCAAAGTGAAAAAAATATGCAGCAGGCTAGTCCATTTTGCTAAAGTTTCATTGCAGCAACTCAAAATGGTACTTAGTTGTTTGTATGGCCCTCACGTGTTTGTATGCATGCCTGACAATGTCCTAATGAGACATGCTCCTAATGAGATGATGCATGATGTCCTTGGGTATTTCCTTCCAGATCTGGACCAGGGCATCACTGAGCTCCTGAACAGACTGAAGTGCAACCTGGCAGTGTCAATTGGACTGAATCATAATGTCCCAAAGGTGTTCTATTGAATTTAGATCAGGAGAGTGTGGGGCCATTCAGTGCTATAAATTCTTTCATCCTCCAGGAACTGGCTGCATACTCTCGCCACATGAGGCCGGGCATAGTCATGCACCAGTAGGAACCCAGGACCCACTACACCAGCGTAGGGTCTGACAATGAGTACAAGGATTACATCCCGATACTAATGGCAGTCAGGGTACCAATGTGTAGCCTGTAGAGGTCTGTGCATCCCTCCATGGATATGCCTTCCCAGACCATCACCCACCACCAAACTGGTCATGCCGAATTATGTTACAGGAAGCATACCATTGTCTGCAGCTTCTCCAGACCCTTTCGCCTCTGTCACATGTGCTCAGGGTGAACCTGCTATTATCTGTAAAAAGCACAGGTCGCCAGTGGCGAACCTGCCAATTCTGCTGTTCAATGGCAATCAAGCTCCAAGGTACGCACAGGGCCCACTAGAGGATGTCGGCACTCAGGCCATCCTCATGAAGTCTGTTTCTGATTGTTTGATCAGAGACATTCACACCAGTTCAGTTCAGATCTCCTAGAGCAACTGCCTTTCTCCTGGAATCTCCTCCATGCTCTTGAGACTGTACTGGGAGACACAGCAAATCTTCTGGCAATGACACGTATTGATTTGCCATCCTGGAGAAGTCGTGCAACCTCTATAGGGTCCAGGTATCGCCTCATGCTACCAGTAGTGACACCGAACCTAGCCAAATGCAAAACTAGCAAAAAACAGTCAGAAAAGATGGGTAGGGAAAAAAAATGTCCGTGGCCTCTACCAGTAAAACCATTTATGTTTTGGAGGTTGTCTCATTGTTGTCCATCTGGTGCATCTGTTAATTTCATTAACACCAAAGCAGCTGAAACTGATTAAAAACACCCTCTGCTACTTAACTGACCAGCTCAATATTCCAGGAGTTTAATTGACTTGATGCTATACTCTGATTAAAAAGTGTTTCTTTATTCCAACTGAGAACTGTACTGACACATATTCTAATAGCAGCCCGATTAACCCTGGTTAGACACTGGAAGGACCCCAAACCTCCAACTAAAATATTATCCAAACTGTGCAAACACATGCCACATATGAATTAATGTTTGCCTCAGTTAACGGCAACTTCCACAGGGCTTCTAGGGTGTGGGAACCATGGACGAGCTGGTATGATAAAATCACAGGAAAAAAAACAAAAGTAAAGTATTGGTGCGTAACTAACTTGTTGATAAAACATATACTATCAGCATTTATATTTCCATTGACTGTGACTTTTCCTTTATGTTGCTTTTTTTTTTTCTTGATTGTTGTTATATATTTCCTCTTTGTGAAATGCACTATAAACCTCTAAGTGCCTTACATAATATGTTGACTTAGTCACCCCCATGGGCATATGTTTGCACTGTACTCTCTTGTTAAAAACTCGATGACAATGTACTGAACTTAAGGTGGGATTCAGCCATGTAACCCGAGGCACAGATTGCTATCAGATGGGTTGTCTGGGTGGGGTGGTCAATACCCTTACCACAAGCTTAAGTTCAATCATGAATCTTGTTTGTCATTGTATGTTCTACTGTACGATAGAACAGCCCTCCAATTTTCCACTCCCCTGGGGAGGAGCTGGGGTTAAGTGTACATGAGGATCACGAAACAGGTCCACTATTTGCATACTGCTCCTGTGATGATACTATACATGCTGTATGGTTTATCAATAAAGGACATTGGATCCAAAGTTGAGGTGCAGCCATTTCTTCTTTCCTGAGGAGCTGGGGGGGGGGGGGTGACCACCACTGCCATTTAGGGATGGTTTGGAGTGGTTCTCCCAGTGGAAGAGAGCATTGAGTAAGAGGAGAGCTGGCCGTGGTCACAGACCGAGGATTGCCCGCTGTATAACAGTTTACATTACACTGTAATTGCAGTCTGCGCACCATCACATACAGTCTCGCCCTCCCGACTCTGCACCTGTTACAGACAGAACACGGCTTGGCATTGGACCGGCATTCTGTCTGTCACAGGTGCAGAGTCGGGAGGGTGGGACTGTATGTGATGGCGCACGGGCTGCAATTACAGTGTAGTGTAAACTGTTATACAGTGGGCAATCCTTGGTCTGTGATCCCGGCTGGCTCTTCTCTTACTCCACGCTCTCTTTGTCCTCTGCACTGCTGAGGATGCAATGGTGGACACAGATGAGGCTGCATTTGTGGACACCGGTGGGTTGCAATGGTGGACTCAGGTGGGCTGCAATGGTGGACACTGGTGGGCTGCAATGGTGGACACAGGTGGGCTTCAATGGCGGACATTGGTGGGCTGCAATGGTGGACACAGGTGAGGCTGCAATGGTGGACACTGGTGAGGCTGCAATGGTGGACACAGGTGGGCTGCAATGGGGGACACAGGTGAGTCTGTAATGGTGGACATCGGTGAGGCTGCAATGGTGGACACTGGAGAGGCTACAATTGTGGACACTGGTGGGCTGCAATGGTGGACATGGGTGTGCTGCAATGGTGGACACAGGTGAGGCTGCAATTGTTGGTAACGTCGGGTGGACATAGGTGGTAACGTCGGGTGGACACAGGTGTTAACGTCGGAGTGGACACAGGTGGTAACGTCGTGTGGGTACAGGTGGTAACGTCGGGTGGTCACAGGTGTTAACATCGGAGAGGTCACAGGTGGTAACGTCGGAGTG
>BLSH010149784.1:367013-382430 GCA_018402905.1 Glandirana rugosa | reverse complement strand
GCGTAGAAGTGAGGTTTGACTATCACGTCCCTCGGGGAACCATCCTTGCGAGGAGGGCCCAAAGCCCTGTGTGCTCTGTCCAACTCCAAGCGATGCTTTGGTGTATCCGGCATTAAGTTGGAGATCAGGTTATGTATTGCTTCTGGGATATCCTTAATCTCTTCCGGTAGGCCCCTCACCCTGAAATTATATCGTCTTGATCTGTTCTCCAAGTCATCAATCCTGGAAAGGGCCGTCTCCAATTGGTCCTGTAATGAACTAAGAAGATCAGAATTCTGATTTGAGGTTGCTGCGGTGGTTTACAGCTTGTTCTCTATTGCTTCTATTCTATGACCCAGCATTTGGAAGTCCGATTTGATTTCCCCCGTAATTGTGGCAATCGTATTGGCTAGGCCCCGTTCAAGAAGAGCCGAGAATTTATTGTAGAGGCCCTCCACCTGTAAAGACCAGTCTAGTGTGTGCAGATTTGGATTAGCCGCTGAGGGGGTGTTCGGGTCCAGCTGTGGGGAAGCCATATCCTCTTGGAATCTCCCCAAGAGAGATTCCGTGGAAGAGGGAGAAGGAGCTGTGTACAGGGGCTGCCCGCCCTTCAGCGCCTGAGCAAAGTTAAGAACTGCCGGGGAGATCACCGGTCTAGGATCAGGAAAGCCTGAGGAGCCCGGCGACTCCGGGAGTGGACCCTCTGTGTAAGGACTCACAGGGCCTCCTGAGGCCATCCCTGGATCCCTGGGCGCCCTTATGTTACCTTGTGGCGAGGCCAGAGCAAATAGTTGACTCAGGTCTTTTTTGGCTGCAGGCCCAGACATGAAAGGGAGAGAGAAACTTGTCCAACTGGATTTGAGTTTCTCTTCTGATATGCTGAATGTAAGAAACGGTGGACTCCTAGTTAGATCTGAAATACTATTCCTTTAGTCTCTGCTGGAGGGCTATGGGGGGAGCAAAGTTCCAGGTTACCATGAGCATAGATGCTATATTAATGGAGAGCTACCCGGAGTATACCGGCTGCCTTGTTAGCCCTGGGGATGGGTGGAAGGCCTGCTGAGAATCACTTGTATTGAAGCCTCTTCATTGTTTTCTATGCGGCGGCCATCTTGGTACACCCGCGCGGGGGGCCCCGGGCTGATAATCTTGTTTGGGCCTAGATAAATTTGTGTCTGCTGCCTTGCGGAGGTGCCCTCATTACCCACAGACAAGCCCGATCCGCTTATGGGGCTAACCGGCTGGTACCTGCTCTCTGGAGGGACCCGTCGCCGTGTTAGGCCGAGACCGCGGCCATCTTGGTGCTCTCGCGCGGCGTGCTCCTTCGCTGGATCTCCCGTTCCACAGCCTCCCTCGATCCCGGAGAACGGTCCCGATGCAGCGGGGGGAGAGCTGGAGTAATCAGGGGACGTCTTACCCGCGATGGCCTCTCCAAATGTCGGCTAGGAGGGCCCCGGGCGGACGATGGTGCGGAGCTCCGTGTTAAGCGGCCATCCCGGAGCTCCCGCACATGCGCACTGTTTTATTTGGTTTTCAAAGACAATACAATACATTCACAAATGCCGATGCAGCCGCAACCTCGTACTGTAATAGTTTGTGGTTAATTTCAGTAAGAACAATAACTTAGTAACAGTAGTAACAGAAAAGTACAGTGGTACTAATTACAGAACATAGATTTAGATAGTAGATTATGTATTATGGGTTATAGTTTAAACATCACACTTTACCAGTTGACAGTGAGAAATGCGAAATACACCTTGTTACTTGATATATAATTGAGTTTGAACATATTTGAGTGGAATTGGGTGTACCAAGTAAATTTTTAACATCAGCTGTACGTGGTAAGTTCAATTTTTGGTTGGGGACTCTACAGAAGCCTGTGCGGAGCATGAGTTGGATCCTCTGGTTCTAGTGGAGTACCAAGAAGCCCAAGAGCTCCATGTGCGTTCAAATAAACGTGCAGAATTGATATTTGTTGCTAAGAACTTTCCACCACATAGTGGTGTTGAATAACATCTACAGCTTACATGAGGCCGGGGGCCAGATCTTTTTTCCAATGTCTCGAGAGAACTAGCTTAGCTGCGAGTAAGATATTTGCAACTATATTTCAATGAGGGGAAGGGATTTGCTCAATGCCTAAATTTAGCAGTGCTAGAGCTGGATTGGTGGAAATAATTACGCCTGTGACCTCTGAGATTAGTTGGAAGATCTTCTTCCAATAGCTGTGAATGTTATTGCAAGTCCAAAATATATGTTTAATGGTTCCAATATCACCACACTGGCACCAGCACTTGGAGGAACCGGTGCCGAAAATCTTTGTCAGCCTATATGGGGTGAGATACCATCTGTGCATTATTTTCAACGCCAGTTCCCAGTGACCGACGCAGTGTGTTGTTTTATATGCATATTTGATAGCTTGGGACCATTGTGCATCTGAAAAGGATAGGTCCAGATCTACTTCCCATTTTTGCATGGTCTCAGTTTTGTGGAAGACTGTTTTATTTTGTAGCAAGTTGTAGATTAGTGAGGTACCCCTAGTTGAGTTTGTGGGCTGGGTGTAATAGCGCCATATTTTTGAATGGATTTTTACTTGTGCAGGTGGGGTTTTTAAGAGGAGACTATAAATGCGTACTATGGCAAAATGCGGGAGAGAGAGAATTTATCCCTAATTTCATTGGGGGTGAGAAGTTTTTCTTGGATGTAGAAGTTCTGTACTCCTATTAGTCCTTTGTCATTCCATCCCTTTATATTTAGATCTGGGATAATATGCGTTAGTGCTGTAAGGGGGGTGTCTAATTGGAGAATTTCAAATGGCTGAGTAGCAGGTTGATTGATTGATCTCCATGATATCAAAGACGCCCTAGTGGTGGTTGGTCTATTCTTTAGATCTAACGGTTTCCATGCATCAGCGTATAGTAGGAAGTTCAGGTTGGGGGTCTTGTTTAGGGCCTTTTCAATATCTGTCCATAACGGTTCCACTGGGTGAGGGAACCAATGTTTCAGGTGGTCCGCCTGGACCGCCGTAATGTAGTCTTTAAGGTCGACCATCCCCATTCCTCCCGTCGATTTATGTTTAATTAAATAGGTGTGTGAACATCTTGCTCTTTTACCCTGCCATATGAATTGCCTAAGCATGGATGTTAGTGCTTTTAGGTGCATTTGTTTCAGTGAGATGTGTAAAGTCCTGAATATGTAAAGTATTTGGGGAAGGATTATCATTTTGTAAGAAGCCAGTCTGCCTACCCAGGAAAGTTCAGTCTTTTCTAGTGTTTTGAGTTGTTTGTCCAGTTTGGGCAATATTATTTTGTAATTAGCATCTTCTAATTGTGCACATGAATGGGTAATTGTGATGCCTAAGTATGTGATCCCTTTTTCAGCCCAGGTGTACGGAAAATTACTCTCAAGATACTGTCTTAGAGTTTTGGGAATGCCAAGGTTGAGTATTAATGACTTTGAGTGGTTCACTTTGTAATATGAGAGTTGGCTGAATTCTGTTAGAATATCATGGCTCTCAGGAGTGAAATTTTCGGTTGTGTTAGCATCAGGATGATATCATCCACAAATAAATTGATGGTGTGGGGTCTGTCTTTGAAGAGAAACCCAGATATCAGTGGATCCGTGCGGATGGCTTCGGCCAAGGGTTCAATCATCAAGTTAAAGATTGTTGGGGAGAGTGGGCACCCTTGTCTTGTACCGTTGGTGATGATGATGGGCTTAGAAAGCATGTTTTCTGTGTACACCTGGGCTGAAGGGGATGAGTATAGGGCGGTCATTGCTGAGAGGATCGTGTCTTTAAATCCAAATTTATTTAGGGTGAGTAGCATGTATTTCCAGTGGACTCTATCGAATGCCTTCTCTGCATCAATAGAGAGCAGCAGAGAAGGCGTTCTGTGTCATTCCGCCGAGTGAACAATGTCTATAACTCTTCTTGTGGCATCAGATGCTTGACGGCCTTGCACTAAACCCATCTGGTCAGGTTTTATACGTTTAGGGATGATTTCTTTTAGTCTGAATGAAAGAATCTTGGCTTATAACTTAACATCCACGTTAAGTGATGAAATGGGTCTAAAGTTGGCCGGATTGTCATGGACTTTCCCAGGTTTGGGGTTGGTGATGATGTGTGCTTTTAACATTTCTGGTGGGAAAGTTGCCTTTTGTGCTGCCGCTGTAAAAACAGCATTTAGATATGGAATTAATTTGCATTGGAATGTGCGGAAGTATTCACAGGTGAATCCGTCAGGGCCTGGGGATTTGCCATAGATTGAATGGCTTCCGCAATTTCTAGATTAGTAAAGGGACAATTTAAGTTTTCCAATTCTGTAGATGAGATCGAAGGGAGATTTAATTTTTCTAAAAAGGATGTTATCACTTCAGTTGTGGGTTGGGGTGTGGAGGGGTCGTCTTTTAGATTATATAAGGCTCCATAATAGTCTGCAAATGTGTCTGCTATTTGCCTGGGGTTGGATATTTTTTGTTTAGTGTGTGGGTGGAGTAAAAAGGGGATTCTTGATTTAAGTCTTTGCCCTTTAAGTTTGTATGCTAATATATACCTGCTTTATTATGGGATGAGTAGTATTTTAGTTTGAGTGTTTGATCATGGAGGCGTGGTTCTCCTGTAGTGTGGAACGAAGTTCCACGCGAAGATTGGATATTTTAGTGGCATCAGATGGGTTTGGGTGATCTTTGTTACGTTTTTCTAGGTCTCGGAGATCAGATAAGATTTTCTGTGTCTAGGCTGACCTCTTTTTTTCTTTCTAGCTCCTAGCTGGATCATAACCCCCCTTATATATGCTTTGTGGGCATTCCACAAATTAAATATGTTTCCATTTGGTGTCTCATTGTTTGTAAAGTAGTTGTCTAGTTAGTTTTTAATGTCTTTGTTAGAAGTAGGGTCTTTCAATAGGTCATTTTTGCAGCGCCATACTAGAGTGGGACGGGAGGAGCAGCCCTCTGAGATCGTGATAGTGACTGCTGCGTGGTCAGACCACGTAATGTCTGCTATGTCAGAATGGGACACTTGCTGCAGTAATCATTTGTCTACAAAATTTAGGTCAATTCTGGAGTAAGAATTAAATCTAGGGGAGTGATAAGTATAATCTCTTTCTTATGCATGTAGTGACCTCCAGGTGTCATATAGTTCTTCTCTAAACAGTAGGTTGGCAAGGGAGTAGGTTATAGCTGTTCTATTTGGTGTAGCATCTAGATTAGGGTCTACAACTAGGTTCATGTCCCCACAAACAATAAGATTACCTTTCTTGTGTTGATCTATATATTTAAACATTCTACGATAGAAGGTTCCATGACCCACATTGGGGGCATACACACCCACTATCGTGTAAAGCCGTTCATTAATGGTGCAAACAATCATAACGTACCGTCCTTTAGAGTCCAATTTGGAAGATTGCAGCGAGAAGGAAAGCGTGTTTCTAATGGCTATGAGGAGTCCTCGTTTCTTCTTTGAGTATTCTGCTGAGAAGATATGAGGAAAGTCTTTGTGTTGATAATTCGGGGCTTCAGATGCCTTGAAGTGGGTCTCTTGTACTACCACAATGTCTGCCTTGGTCTTTGAGGCCTCTTTCCAGAGAGAGAAGCGCTTAGCCGGGTGGTTCAAACCCCTGGCATTAATAGTCATTAGTTTGAAGACCATTGGTGCTGGAGATGATGTTGGTATGGATAGCCTCCCAATAGTAGGCGGTTCGGTATTTGTACATATCGTCCAGCAGAAGTGTGAATGGTGCATTTCGCATGACTCTGTGGCATTTTCGTGCAGAAGTGGAGAGGTGTATCAATTTATGAAAGAGTCTTATCAGCTCAAAAGGATGTCTCGCTGGTAGAGAGAGAGTGAAATTTGCTTGTAACATTTCATTGATTCGGGTTTGTAAAAAAGGAAAGCTCAACATAGAGCTAGGTGCATGAATACTGCGTATCAGAGGGGGAAGGTTGTCATCTCGGTGATGGGGGAACATCAGTGATTGCAGCTGGAAGCGGCTCTTTGATTTTGTAGTCAGGAACGAATGCCCTTAGAGTGACTGGATCTGTTGTTGTGTTTGTTTGTAGCTTTGCTCCAATCCCAGGATGGTTTAGTTATTGGGCGCGCTGGAGTAGTTGGAGGAGGATTTTCTGGAACAATTTTCCAATCCATCAGAAGGCGAAGCCCTTCTTGTAGGGTGGATATGGAGTGAGTGGTCCCTTCTTTGGTTATTTTCAGGGTGGCCGGGTATTTCCACTGGTAGGCAATATCATGGTTGCGTAGAGCCTTAGTGATGGATATCACATTTTTCCTTCTCTGGAGTGTATATGCTGATAAGTCTGGTAGCACTTGGATGGACGTCGCACGTTCTGGGAGCTTTGCTTTCTTACGAAATGCAAGAAGTATTGTCTCCTTAGCTTGGAAGTAGTGTAGTCGCATGAGAACATCTCTTGGAACCTCCTCTGGAAGAAATGAGGATTTAGGGACTCTGTGTATTCTATCAATTGTTAGGTCTGCTATTGTTAAAGCTGAATCCCTCTTAGTTTCAGATTATTTCGCCTGGAGCGATCCTCTAGGTCGGCTACTTTAGATTTCAGCCAGCTAATTTCTTCTGAGTGAGCCGTATGTGCGTCTACTAGGTTGTTATATGAGTCCGTACATGTACCCATAGCCTCCTCTAATTGCCTCACTCTCTCTCCTATTTCATGTACTTCTGCTGTATATTTTTGGAAGCATGCCATCATGTCTGCCTGTAGGGAAGAGCGTAGGGAAAGCAGCATGTCTTTCATCATTGTGTTCGACATTGGTTGTCCTACTGTTGGGAAAGAGGCCATGGGGTCTGGGTTACGATCCTCTGCAGGTGAGGTGGTATCAGCACTTACTTCCATGTTGGGCCCATCCGGATCCTGTGCTTTGGTCCCATCGTGGACGAGATTTAGCTGGGCTCTGTGTTTCTGGTGTAGCTGGATCAGGTATGTCCTCTGACCTACCATCTGGAAATATGAAGGTAGCAGCCGATAAGGGACCTTCTTTGGCTGGTAAGTTGTGACTTTCTTCACCATTTTGCTGTAGTTCTTTCGATAGCCTTGGGAAGAATGCTGGCATTTTCTGAAGTTGGGGGTCCTCTCTCCTCCTGCTTGACATTTTGTAAATAAGGAGCAAGAAAGAAGGTATTATCAGTTCTGAGCGTAGCTCTGTGTTTATGTCACTCTAGGGCCTGTTATGGTGCCGCCAGGCTGCAGAGTTTAAGCTTAGCTGGGCATAGTATCTTGTAATATCATATATCAAGTCACTTGTTAATTGTGTTGAACGGAGTGGGAAAGGTAGGGGTCTTATGAACTTTTGTCTGTGAGTTACAGCAATAAAGTGTGGCTTGGGTGTACCAAGATGGCCGCCGTAATAACAGTTTAAGGGATCCAGATGTATTGAGTATATATGCCAGGTATAATACTCCCTTATGCCTTTCCCAAGTTAGCTGTGGGTGTCTTGTTGGATAGTCAGCTCTGTAGCCAAGTTAGCCTTGTGATGGTATGGTGGCTGCTGGTGTTATACACTGGGAGATTGGGGTAGGCCGCAAGCCGATCCCCCGCCTAAATTTGGAAGTGGAAGCTGTGTGGTCATTCTGGGTTTGGTTTGGTTAGCGTCAGGGAGTCCTCAGGCACTGAGGAGGGTAGTAAGGGTTGATCCACCGAGTGGCAGGTGTAGGAGCCAGAAGGGAGGATAGCGTTGAGTGCTCGGTCCGACTAGGCCGCAAAGCCTCGGACTAAATGTGGGCCTGAGCGGGTCGCCGCGCCGCTCAAAAGGGGAGTCGGAGTGTAGCGATAGGTTAGGGGATGCACCCCTAGTGATAGTAGTCTCTCACCTGCTGTTCGGGAGAAGGATTCCCTTGGATGTGGTATGGAAGCAGCGGAGCTCCTCTGCTACACGTCCGTCCTCGTTCCTTGCTGGCCACGTCCCCCGGTGAAGCTCCTTTTGCAAGGAGAGGAAGTGGTCGATCTGTGCCAGCTACATGCACAAGTGAAACACCTTCCTCAGGTGCAAGTAGCTGACAGAACCTTCAACGTTATATGGTAGGCCCGAATGCCGCTCAATGAATGGTGAGGCCAGAACAAGCGCAGTCGATAGTAGATTGGGTGGCTGACAATGCCTCCAATACCTTCACATTGTTTGCCACCCGGTCCCTTGATGAAAGCTCAGAGTTGGCACTTGAACCCCATGGCCATCTGCCTTTCCTCTTAGCCCCTTGTAAATCAGCCAAGCAGTCTGAGCCCCAAGTCATGCAGCAGTCTCTTATGCTGGTAGACGCGCTGCTGAGGGCATTCCCAAATGACACCGGGGGCTCAGTGGAAGCACAAAGTGAAGGCAGAGGAGTAGGAAGAGGTCGCCAACACAGCTGTGGCACCACCAGCACCTCAGAAGGCAGGGTTAGCATGGCCGACATGTGGAAAAGCTTTGTCAGCAGCACGCCACAACAAACAGCACCACCAGCTGATAGGCAACGTCTTAGCAGGAGGCAGCATTTCAGCAACATGGTGGAACAGTATGTGTGCACACGCCTACACGTACTGACTGATGGGTCTGCCCCATTCAACTTCTGGGTCTCCAAATTGGCCACATGGCCTGAGCTTGTCCTTCATGCCTTGGAGGTGCTGGCCTGCCCTGCAGCCAGTGTATTGTCTGAACGTGTGTTTAGCTCGGCAGGGGGCGTTATCACAGACAAGCACAGTCACCTGTCCACAGCCAACGTGGACAAGCTAACGTTTATTAAAATGAACCAGGCATGGATCCCACGAGACTTGTCTGTACCTTGTGCAGAATAGACATTTAGACCGGCCTCACACAGCCATTGGTATGCTTGTTTTTTTTTAATATGTCTCAATATTTTGGGGGCTACCCCAATTAGAAAAAAAAAAAAATAACAGCTTTGGCTACCTCCTCCTCCTCCTCCTCCACCACCGCCACTTCCACCTACACTGCCACGGTCACGACCTTGTCAACCTCTAGGCTCCTACTCCACATCCACTTCCTCCTCCCATTTTTATTTTGTTATGTGATTTTAAGTTATTTCCCTATCCACATTTGTTTGTAGGGCACTTGTCCTACTCCTTACCCCCATTTTGCTTCCTTTTGCAGCCCTCTAGACCTTTCCAGGACTTTTTTACAGCCATTTTAGTGCCCAAAAGTTCAGATCACCATTGACTTTAATGGGATTCGGGGTCCGGGGTCAAGTTCAGGTCAAGTTCGGTACCGAACCCGAACTTTTCCACGAAGTTCGGCCGAACCAGACGAACCCGAACATCCAGGTGTGCGCTCAACTCTACTCAAGATCTGTAGGAAGTAAGGGCCGAACCCCCATCTCCCGAGGACCTCGAACAAGTATGGCCACTCCACCGTGTCAAAGGCTCTGTGTAAGTCCACTGAGAGCAGGAAACCTTCCTGTTTAGGGTCTCCATCCCATTGTGTCTGGAGAAGGCATATCATGTCAATAGCACATTGTGTTTGATCGATCTTTATGGATATACTGATTTATAAACATGGAGAGTCTGTTTGCAAGAATTTTGGTCAAGATTTTGAGATCATTATTGATCAAAGATATAAGAAAATAGGAGAGCTGGCACACTGATCAAACTATATGAAATGAATGCTAAATTTTATTCCATACCAGAGTCAGGAACACGCAGACGCTTTTCGGCCTTGTTCACAGCATGTTCACATGAGATAAAAAACACACATATATACTAAATAGAGTACATACAAAATCAATAAGATAGATGTAATTGGTCCATCAATTAAGGGTTGGGCGTGAAAATACATCTCCTTAGAATTGCAACACAATCCAAAACTTCAATGAGGTGCAAAAAGACACAGCTTGATCTGAATGGTTTGTAAAGTTGAAAAAAAGATAACATTATTGAAAAAGACTCTATATATACATGTAATACACAAAGTGAAAAGAGAAAGAATAAATAAATGAATATACAAATATCTGCATGACCATGGAGAGTCCAAATATATGGGCTCATTTCATAAAATTGAATAAAAGAATGAATGGACAAGCAAAGAATATGAAATTAATGTAAGAAGAGGTCAATGTCATAGCAAAAATTAATTCCATAGGGGAATCTAGTATTGAGATGGTAAATCCACCATACCTCACGTTCCAATAACCTGTGGTGAAGATTGCCACCCCGGGGTGATTTCTTATTTTTTTCTAATCCATAAAAAGTAAAAGAGGACATGTTCCCATGGTGAATGTATTTGAAATTCTTGGAGGCATTGGAAAGGCCTCTATCTGTCTCATAAGATGCCCCATGGAAGTGTTGGCTGACGCGTACTCTCAAAGGTCTAGTGGTACAGCCAATGTACTGTAAATGACAATCAGTGCATTCAATGCTATACACCACATAGTCAGATCCACAATTGATGTAATCTCCTATATAAAACAATTTGTTGTTAGAGCATGAGCGGACAACCCCTGACTTTTTAGTGTGTATATGACAGAATCTACAAGTCTTTTTGCCCAACCCTTAATTGATGGACCAATTACATCTATCTTATTGGTTTTGTATGTACTCTATTTAGTATATATGTGTGTTTTGTATCTCATGTGAACATGCTGTGAACAAGGCCATCGGCTGAAACGCGTCTGCATGTTCCTGATTCTGGTATGGAATAAAATTTAGCATTCATTTCATATAGTTTGATCAGTGTGCCGGCTCTCCTATTTTATACTTTTTTTGGTACTGGGTGACTGGGGAACATCCTGGGCCCGAGCACCTGATGGGGATGTGATAATCCATTGGGAGGACTTCAGTTCCTTGAGTTCAGAGCGGTGTGTTTGCTACAGACTGATCAAAGATATAGGTCTATAATTTCCTATATCTGAGCTATCTTTACCTGGTTTCAGGATGACAGACACATATGCGAGGTTGGAGTTATTATCTAAGGTCGAGTGGTCCCACAGGGCATTGAAAAAATGTGTTAAGTATGGAGAGAGGGTTGGGGCGAAGGTTTTGTAGTAAGCAGATAAAAACCCATCTGGACCCAGAGCCGATCCCCTCTTGAGGTGCTTAATAACCTTGAGGACTTCCTCCTCCTTAATAGGTTCCTCCAATGCAGTCTTGTGTTCCTGTTGTAGTTTAGGGAAGGGAATTTCATCTAGAAAATGAGTGTGTCGGTTGTGGGTAGGACCCCTGTTTTATATAGATTAGCATAGGAGTCCCGAATACTGGTCATAATCTGATTGGGATTTTGTGTGAGATTACCTTTGGAATCCCGAATCTTCAGGAATGAAAAAATTCTAGGTTTGGGTGTGAGTTTTGCTGCGAGCCTGGGCCCTATCTTGTCCTTATGAAGATAGAATCCAACATTGGTCCAGCGTAGATGTTTTTCTGTTTGAGTCTTTAGGGCTAAATTTAAGGCCAGTCTACTTGACTCTAAAAGTCCTTTTCTAACTTTATTATGTCTTTCCCTCTTGAGTTGAGTGGAGAAGTAGATTATCCTACCCCTAATCACTGCCTTATGGGCCGACCACATTGTTTCAGGAGAAACTGCCCCATTGTCATTGAGAGTAAAGTACTCTTTGATAACTTTGGTTAAAATTGTGCATTGTACCGGATCACTCAGAAGTGATTTGTTTAGGTGCCATTGGAAACTACCATTAGGTATGTTAGAATTTAACATGAGCAGTATGACCATTGCATGGTCGGACAGTGGCGAGTCTCTAATGAAGGATTTCAGAGCATTTGGAGTGCCTGTTAATGCTATTAGGATGTGGTCTATCCTTTCAAGAGTTCAGTGTGGTGCAGAATAATGAGTATAATCCTTACTTGTAGAATTCAGTTCCCTCCAAATGTCAACGAGTCTATTATCAAGCTCTGTTTGGGGGGGCAAAGCTGTCTAGGATGTCCCTTTCCAGATTATCCAACAGCTGGTCTAGTGCAACATTTGTGTCCCCACCCAGGATGACTGTCCCCTGGAAATGTGGGGAGAGGGTTTTCAACAAGGTGTTGAAGAATGCTGACTGCCCCCGGTTCAGTGTATAATATGCTATGAATGTGTACATAATTCCCTTTAATGTTCCTGAGAAGAAGATGTATCTTCCCCCAGGGTCTTGGATCACCTCCGTGGGTGGGAAAGTGATATGTTTGGCAAAAAAGATCGCAGCCCCTTTAGTTTTGTCCTCCATGTTTTCCAGGAAAAATTGTGAATATTTAGCATGTATGAAAGAAGGGCTGTATGTTTTGGGAAAATGGGTTTATTGTAATAGAAGAACTTCTGCCTGAATCAAGTGTGCTGCCTGAAACTATTTTCTGCGTTTCGGTGGGGAGTTTAGTCCCTGTACATTGTGAGAAACCACTTTAAGATTTGGTGAGAGTTTTTTCTTATTTGGTGCCATGGAATGAGGGGTAAAAAAAATGCTTCACAGTGCGCATGTGCGGGCTTCCCAGGATGGCCGCTTAGCTGGGAGCTCCGCACCCATGTCATCTCACGGCGCTCCTGGCTCCTATTTCAGCCACCCCAAATGACAAGCACCTGGACCCCCCATCGTCCAAGGACACCGGGAAGGCAGCGATCTCTTTGGGCACCGCGCAGCCCAGCTGTTTGAGGGCTCTAGCCGCCCGACTTCCAGCGAGGAGGAGCTCCAAGATGGCCACGGCTGAGGACTGATAGCGTCCCTCTCCCCTCCGCTCCTCGGATCGACACATGGAAAGGGAGGTAAGGTCTCCAGAATTCCGCAAACAGGAGTCAACCTTCAGCCATCCCTCAACCTCCCTCAAAACGGCGCTGATCTGTCCTCCCAGGCCCTCGGTCTCCCCTGATCATAAACAGTTGGGTGTACCAAGATGGCCGCCGGATCAGCTTCATAAGATCTCGCTTGCTCGGTTAGCAGATACACAGGTGGCTTTCATCCTGACAGTTTCCCCTGTCCATACAGACTTCCCTAAAGGTGTATTATTCAAGCTTTTACCACTGGGATTCTGCTATTATATATACCTGGGAGAAGGGGTGTTGTAAAAGGAGGATTCATGTACCTTTGAGTTCTTAACCACCCCTGAATTTTAAATGAATGTTAAGGGATCTCTCCTTGTCCAATTCAACTACATCACATTCACTATTCATTAGCTTTGAATGCAGCCCCCGCACGCTAGAAGGTCGCTCTCGCACCTCTTCTCTGGAGATAATCAACCACCACCCCCTACGATAGCCTCTACAAAACCCTCATCGCAGGCATCATTGGAGCCCAGACCTGTGGTAACTCCAGCCACTCTCACGCTTACACCGGGTCCTAACCACACATCAAGCCTTCCTACCACTGTCTCCCCGGCCTCCACGGAATCGCTGCTGCGCCGCACAATGGAAGACTTCTCTGTAACACCAGGGGGTCTACTGGCGAGTCAATCAGAGAACCCCCCCCTATGCCCAATGCCACAGGACACCCCAATTAACACTACAGACTTGTTTCTCAAATTCTCCACCCTATTGGAAAGAGGGCTAGCAAATACAGCCGCAAAGATTACAGGAGATATCAAAATGGATTTCCACAACCTAGGCTCCAGAATGGAGGCGATTGAGCAAAACTTAGACATTACAGTTTCCAGAACCAACCAAAATTCTTCTCAAATACAAGTCCTGCAAGAACAACTTGAATCAGCCTTGGCAAAAATCGATGATCTCGAAAATAGATCGAGACGTTACAATTTCAGGATCAGGGGGTTACCAGAATCAATCACAGATATCATACCATCGGTCCAGGACCTGATCTCGTCCTTAATCCCCAATGTCCCGAAGCATAAGTTGGAACTAGACAGAGCCCATAGAGCCCTGGGCCCACCTAGGAAGGACGGCTCCCCCAGAGACATAATTGTTAAACCTCACTTCTACACCATCAAAGAAGAAATTATGAAAGTCTCTCGATCCAATCCTAACATCTCGTGCTTAGGGCACCAAATACAAATCTTTGCGGATTTATCTCCTTCCACGATACAAAAGCTCAGAGCCCTCAAACCTCTACTGCAAGTTCTTCAAAAGAAAGATATCAAATACTGGTGATCCTTCCCCTTTGGCGTCAAATTTGTTCACAAAGGAAAAACCTTCTCTTTTGTGAGTCTCGCAGAGGGGGAAAAAATTCTACTAAATCTGAAATTTATCTCCCAAGAAGCTCCAATGGACATCACTGACCCTTCTGGTTCTAATGCAAAGAGACCGCTCCCCGCAAGCCCTGTTTCTCCACTCTGGACCAAGTCCCAGAGCAAGAAGTCTAAGGACAACAGACCACCTTAAATTTAAAATTTTTCCCTTTTTGTTTGGCCCGAGATACGAAATTTGGAACTTCTCCACTTGCCCCAAATTCTGTTTTCTAACATCTATTGATGGAATTGGCTATGTCTTTGGACTGGGAATTATGTTCATCTTACTCATTATCCACACTTTTTGAACTACTAAGTCAGACACAGCTAACCTAGGATAGCTCTCTGTGGGACATTCACACAGCCCTCCCTCTTTGTTCTGTTGTTTTGAACGTTACATGTTTGATACTATACGCCCCAATCGGGGTCGGTAGCTTATGTTAGCTAGGTTTATAAGATGGAAGGCCTATGACTACCCCCTGGGTTCCCAGGAGTTATACCATGAAAGGGCCTGATAATGTTCTCACTATTTCACGGTTTTTATGTTCATTTGGGTGTAAAGTATGTTTTTTGTTTTTTAGGAGCCAGGGAGTGCCCTGACTGGCAGGGTCCCCATGCACCTCCACTTACCCCAGGGTTTTCTGCGGAATCCTCTGGGTTAAGTTGTCTGCCCGTAAGACAGACAGTTATATTGCCCATACTTACGAGTATGGCTGGCTTCCCAATGTGGAAGGTAGGGATCGTGGTTATGAGGGGTCATTGTACTCCTCGGATTCCACCCCCATTTGTTTTCTCAATGAGTAATATTTTTGGTTTATGTATTTTCTACTCTGCTCTTTTCTCTTTCCTCCTCTTCTCCCCGACAGAGCACCCAATCGATCTCATTGTCCCCCACAACAGAAGGCTGACTGACGCTCGCCCATGGTCCCTGGATGTCCTGATGTTCCTCCCTGTCGGTTTGACGGATATGGATGCGGGGGTGAGTGTTCATTTAGATTTGAGCAGGTCCACTCAATGGCTCCCTGGTACCCGCTCGCAGTCAGTCGGAAGACAACACCCCCTGTTACTCTAGCTAACCCACGAGACAGCCCCTCTTCTCCTCCTTTCTCTTTTCTCGTCTCATCTTTTATGTATTTGGTTTTTATAATGAGTAACTCTTTTGTTTACCCCCACCTTAGGCTCCTCATGTTACTGGGGAGTATTGGTGCTAGGGATGGAAGGTGTAACCCTTCGGTCGGTATGAGCATTCATACCCGTTATATTGACAGACAGAATGCCCGTCTGTTGAATTGGGTCTCCTAAGGCGTCTTTTGGGACCCCATTCACCTCCACGTACCC
>BLSH010149784.1:349585-366324 GCA_018402905.1 Glandirana rugosa | reverse complement strand
CCGGGTCCAGATGGACTCTCAGTTCCTTATTATAAGGCTTTTGTCAGGACATTATCCCCGTTCTTAACAAAATTTTTTAACTCCAAGGCCCAGGGCACCCCCCTGGATCCACAACTTAATTCCGCTTTTATTACTGTTATCCCTAAACCAGATAAGAACCCCGAAGAAGTAGGCAATTATAGGCCGATTTCCTTGATAAACAATGACATAAAAATCTTAACAAAAATTCTGGCCAACAGGTTGGCTTCCTTCATTAAAAGCTATATTAGCAAGGATCAGGTAGGTTTCATCCCAGGTAGACAGGGCCCAGACCAAATACGTCGAGCTGTGGATCTGGTCTCCATATTACAATCCAACTGGGAGGGAGGCTCTAGACAGCAAGGTATGATGCTTTCTTTGGATCTACAGAAAGCTTTCGACTCGGTCTCTTGGGACTACATCCTCTCGCTTTTGGAAAGATGGGGATTTGGTCAGGGATTCATGAGATTGATTAAGGCCTTGTATTCCTCCCCGAATGCGCGGATAAGGCTTCAGGGATTTTATTCAAAGGTTTTAAATATCGCCAAGGGGACGAGACAGGGCTTCCCTCTCTCTCCCCTCATCTTCGCTATTGCCATTGAAACTCTGGCAATAGCGATTCGGCATAACCCAGACATTAAGGGAGTTGTATGCGGAACGCAGACTCATAAATGTGGTCTCTTCACAGACGATATCCTCCTGTTTATCACGTCTCCACATACCACCCTCCCCAACTTAAACACCACACTAGAATATTTTGCGGAAATTTCAGGACTTAAAGTCAACTACGCCAAGTCGTACGCAATGAATATCTCTCTTCCAGCTGAAACAGTCTCCTCGCTACAACATGCTTTCCCCTTCCAATGGGAGACAAAAGCACTCAAATATCTGGGTATCCATCTAACAGCTAAAATAGAACACCTCTACGATCACAACTTTCCCCCCTTATACCGCAAACTCGAGAAAGACCTGAAAGCCTGGTCGAGTGGAGGGCTCTCTTGGTTGGGTAGAATCAACGCAATCAAGATGACCCTCCTTCCGCGAATACTATATTTTTTTCGAGCTTTACCTATTGCAATCAGGAAGAACCACTTGAAGTTCCTCCAGAGTAAGATAGTACGTTTTGTTTGGGGAGGCTCGGGCTAGAGATTCCCTCAATCTACTCTATTTCGCCTTAAGAAAAAGGGAGGGTTGGGTCTTCCAGCTCTCCATAAATATTACCAGGCGGCTAGACTTTCTCAACTCTCCGCAATTTATTCCAAACATGAGAAACCAGACTGGATCCAGATAGAGTGACAGGCGGTCCCAAACAATACCATTGACTTCCTGCTATGGATCCCCCTAAAAAAGAGGCCTCCAATTCTATCCCCGACACTGTCACACTCGTTCGCCCTTTGGGATTCCCTTAGATCCCATCAGGAGCTGATATCCCCTATGAAACCTTTAGCACATATCTTCCACAATCCAGACTTCCCTACAGGGTTAAACATCCAGGCATTCAAGTGGTGGCTAGACAAGGGGTTATATCGGATTGGGCACTTCTTCTCCTCAACAGGACCCATCACATTGTCCTATTGTACCAGCAAACTCGACATGCCTATCTCAGAAAAATTCAGATACCTTCAAATCTCCCACTTCCTTCATAAAATTTGGAACTCTAAACCTCTCCCACCCACGCTCACTCTGTACGAACTCTGGTGTACACAAGCAAATGAACAAAGAGGGGGCATCTCAATAGTCTACTCATCTCTCGCCTCCTCATCCATGAAAACTAATTATATGACACAGTGGGAGGCAGATTTTCAGTTCTCATGGGATCTGGAGACCTGGCATGGGTCTTTAGCTAAATCCTTTCAAGGAGTCTTAAACACAACCCTTATGGAAGCCAGTGTTAAAGTTATCACAAGATGGTACCTTTTTCCGACTAAACTGGCTTATATTTACCCCTCAGCGGATCCACGATGCTTTAGAGATTGCTTGCTTTCAGGTTCCATGCCTCATATTTGGTGGGAATGCCCTAGGATTCGCCAGTTTTGGAAAAAGATCTTTAATCTTATCAATAAACTAACCAATACCCAGGTTTCCAGGTCCCCAGAGATAGCATTGCTTAACGCCCTCGTCCCGAACCTATCCAAACCTTATAGAAAATTAGTACACTTTATCCTGCTGGGGGCCAAGCTCACTATAGCTAAAGCATGGAAACAGCCTAAGGTTTCTTTCGCTGCAGCTACCCGGAAAATTTCTTGGATCATGTCCCAAGAAAAGATAGCGAGCATCTTATCGGACACTTCTAAAAAGTTTGAGGACATCTGGGAACCATTGGCAGTATATACGGGTATATCCTTTACACAAAGGCTTTTACAGCCCAGGGACAAAAATACCTTGGACAGTAGCTAGATCTCTGTCGATTCTATATCGCTTTCTTTTTCTATTTCTGCCCTTTCCTTTCTTTTCTTCCTCTGATTGTTTTACTAATCAAGCCATATACTACAGAGGTTATTAATTACTAGGGTACAGTTACATTGAATATTACCTCTTTACTTGTAATACTCTATCTGACTCCCCTCCAATTTTAGACTCGTGTCCTAGAGACTTCACTGGAGGTAACCTAGTTCCTACGGAAATCGCCATGGAGTCACCTCCCTCCAGGCACAGATTGCTCCCAGGATGGGGTGCCGGGAGGTGAGGGAGACCTGACTATTTTCACTGATTTTTCATGTTGCTTCATTAAGGCATTAGCTCTCTTGAATCATTAGTTTTCCGTAATAGGTTGACTATATACTCCCACAAGATTTTACTACATAAAATGTTAACATCTTGGTATAGGATGAGTCTTCTGTTACCATTTAACCTTTCATTCTGTTTTCATTATATACATTTTGTAATATGTTTTTGGCTTTAATATTTTCTCTTGTCAAAACCCAATAAAAAATCTTTGAAAGTAAAAAATGCTTCACTGACGGGATTCCTACCTTCAGCCCGATATTGTCCCATGGTGGAGTCCGTAGGTCCGGTAAGATAAGTGCAGTGCCCAGCGGCCATTTGCTTCTGGTGTCTCCCTGATGCCCAGGATAAGAACAAAGGAGTGAGGAAAGACAAGAGAAAAAGAAAAACTTGGGATTGAGCGTCATGTGACTTGGAACTTAGAAAAAAAAATGGGGTGACAGTCCAATAACACCCCGCTTGACCTGACAAAAGTGGCCCTCAAAAACTGAGGCCTCCCTATCAGGAAGTAGCAACAGAAATCTGCCTGGAAGACTAATTGTCTTCAGCCTCTATGTGTGACAAAAATGAAACGCAGAGGGGCTGAGGGAGGCGCACTACCTCTACCCCGGTCTCCCCTCCCACCTTTAGAAATGGAATAAGGCAGGGGGAACCATATATATGCATTATATTAAACCAGTAATTAAGATATATCAATCTCCCCCTCCCCCTCACACCTGGGGGTCCCCAGAAAGGGGGTTGATCGAGAGCTGGGTGCAAGTCCTTTTTGGGTGATGTCACCCCAGCCCCCGAACCCCCCTAATTCTGAATCCAGGAGGAATAAACCAATTGAGCAACTTTAAACTAGAGTCTGAGTTCTTCGTTCCTGGACAAGAAATTTTTGATTTAAATAAAGATCAAACCAGGCCAGGTACTGTATTGGAGTATGTGCCAGTCTGGCATTGGAGCAGTTAGTAGTAGGAACTCCAAAGAAATAAAGACCGTCGGGCAAACAGGGAAACCCAACAAAACAGTTCCTTCAAAAAAAAAAAAAAAATTGAGAAAGCTTCTTGTAGGCAAAATGAGATATAGAGTCCCCTAGCTAAGGGAAATACATGTGGAGCAAACGTCCACATACTGTGAAAGATTATCCAGATTGGAGATCCAGTTCAATCAGGGTGGATGAGATTCTTTTGATCGCTTAGGTTACTGTTTCTTCCAAACGGGGTTCACCGGGCTCTGAGGTGATGGACGCTTAGCAGAGCTGGCGTTCTTGTGGCCCTGGGACGTTGATGGGTCCAGTGTGATTACCCCCAAATGTACCATCAATTTCTCTCCTTCGTGAAGTGCAAAAAAACCATATGTTTTGTTCTTGAAGGAGAATGAGAGGTGGAATGGGAAAGACCACCAGTATTTTACTGATTTTTGGGAGAACACTTGCAGCAGTGGTTTCAAAGCTCTCCTCCTCTGGATGGTAAAAGGAGAAATATCCACAAATATTTGTTTTGGATGGCCTTGAATAGAGAGCTGATTTGTGTCTCTAGCCAGTTGCATAATGCTTTCCTTCACTCTGTAAATGTGGCTTCACTATTATGTCCCTGGGGAGACCGTCAGATCGAGGCGGTTGAAGAGCTCCATGGGCCCTGTCCAATTCCAGTCGATGTTCTGGGATATCTGGTATTGAGTCTTTGATAAAAGTTTGTACAGCTGTGTAAACATTCTTTAACATTTCAGGGAGTCCCCTGATTTGGATATTGTAACACCGAGAACAGTTTTCCAGGTCATCAATTTTGGCATTAGCTGAATCCAATTGATCTTGCAGATCTTGCATACGTGCCACGTTCTGATTAGCCCAGGAGATCGTTTGTTCCACCTTGTGTTCTGTGGCCTCCAACCTGGAATCTGTAAATCAGCTTGAATGACTGAAGTTATTTGGGAAGCCGTCTGAGCCAGACCCCTGGATCACATTTTTGAAAAAGTGGCCATTAATGATGCAAAGTCCAGATGGCTTCCAGGCCCTGGGTTATGTAAGTTAGGCAGTGTGGGGCTGGCAGCATGTTCCCTCATAGGAGTCAATAGGAGATCATCCAGCGTCTATTCCAGTAGGGACTCCTTGGATGCGGGAGATAAAGCATTAGGGAGGGGGTCACTCACTTGTTGTCGGCCCATGTTAGGTAGTTTGTGATGGCCTTAGTTTGAAAATGCCTCCATCTCCTCCTGCCCTCTGTCCTCCAGGAGTGGTGTTACAGATGCCATCTTGGCTCCTCAATGCCGTCTGCCAGGCTGAAGCCTGGCTGATGGGACAGGTCCCTTCTTGCCAAATCCATTGCCATGGGAGTGTTCCCTGGCATCTCCCCTCTCAATTGTGCCCAGTGTGAGCAGGGTTTGATCCTTTTGCTAGCTGTGGTGGGTTGAGGAAGACCGGGGCAGGATGGAGCTCCAAGACTAAGCGTCCGTCATGGAGGACAACCTGCACAATTCCTTGGTTACACGGGACTTAAACGGGGTGCCCTGATCCTTTAAGAACTCTTTAGGGATCCCCACCCGACTAAACACCTGGACCAACTCCCTGGCGATAGTCTTAGCGGAGGTATTTCGCAAGGGTATTGCTTTTGGATAGTGGGTCGCGTAATCTAGTATTACCAGGATATACTGGTGTCCCTGGGCAGACTTTACTACGGGTCCCACAAGATCCATGCCAATTCTTTCAAACGGCACTTCAATTATGGGCAGTGGAACAGAGAGTTGACACTCAGGGCAGGATTCACAATACTCTCTGACATCTGCATGCAATCCGGGCCAGAAGAAGCTCTGGGTTATTCTCTCCCTGGTCTTCTCCATACCCAGATATACTCCCATTACATGTCCATGGGCCAGATCTAGCACCATCCTGCAAAAAGATTTGGGAACCACTAGCTCTGCTACTTTGTCCTCCCCGCATTTTACCACCTGATACAACAAATTATTTTTAAGAGCCATGTAGGGAAAAGACACCCCTAACTAAGGTCCACTGGTTCCCCATCCATCACCTTCACGTTTTCTTTGGCTCTAAGGAGAGTGACATCCAGTAGTTGATCTGTACAGAAGTTCTCTCTCCTGACCTTTAAGTCAGGTACTACATTCTGTTCACTGTCAGGGTCAGAGACATTTTCTGGGTCATTATCCCCCAGTTAGGAGCTATCTTCCAGCTCCTCCGGCTTCCCAACCATTACAAGAAAAGGCAAAGGATCCCTCCTTCCTTCATCCTGCCACTAGTTTCCCCTTCCATTTGGCAAAAATTGTCTGGTGAGAGTTCCCGTGCTTCCACAGCAGGGGGAGCTCTATCCTCCAGACTCCCTATGCCTTCCCATAACCTCTAAAAATGGGGAAAATCCCTCCCCACTAGGGTGTCATGAAGCAGTGAAGGTACCACCCCCACTGAATGTGCCACTGCCCCAAGGGGTGTCAATATCAACCACCGCGATCTGGTAGTCACGAGTCCACCATGGATGCAAATAACCCCGACAGTGCTAGGGTGTAACCTTGCAGGATTTACACAACTGCTTTTGACCAATGTTACCGCAATACCAGAGTCAAGCAGGGCAGTGATTGGTTTCCCATCAATAGAAATCATACACATTTGCTTCTCCATGTGACTTGAACATGATGCTGTATATGCAACTTGTGCAAAAAGAGAAAGGCATCTATTCACATAAGTATAATCACATTGCATGGGTTCATCATTCAGGGGACAATTGGCAGCAATATGGCCCAATGCATGACATTGGTAGCACTGTATGTGCTCTATACCCAGTCCTCTCAAGGGTCCCCAAGACCTTCCTGGCTTCTTTGGCGAGTCTCCAGGTCTAGAGCCCACAGTCTCTTTAGCCATAGCAGTCTTATCAAACTTCCCCATGCCCTTGAACCCTGGATACATTTGAGTGGGGCGCAGATTGGTGCAACAAGTCCTCAGCAGCAGTGTATCTCTCCACGAGGTCTATGAGTTGGTTGGCGATTTTGGGGTTCCCTGTGACTGGTACATTTCCTCAAAGCAGCAGGGAGCGCCCGTAGATAGTGGTTCATGACCACACACTCCACAATCTGGGGACCTGGTAAAGTCTCCGGCTGTAGCCACTTCCTGTTGAGATGAACGAGGTTGAACATCTGCGAGCGGGGTGGCATGTCAGTGCAGTAGGTCCACTGATGCACCCGTTGGGCTGGGACTGCCATGGTGACCCCTAGGCATGCGAGTATCTCTGCCTTTAGAGTCTCATAGTCCTGGGCCTTATCCGGTTCCAGATCAAAATAGGCTTTTTGGGGTTCCCTGGTCAAGAATGGTGCTAACAGTCCCACCCACTGTTTTTTTGGCCATCCTTCATGAAGAGTGACTCTTTCAAAAGTCTTGAGATACGCCTCCATGTCGTCCGCAGGTGTCATCTTCTAAGAGGTAAGCGGTAAGAGGTGCGTACCAACTTTGGTTTCACTGTTGGAGGTCCGGGCCCCTTCTTTAATTCCAGCAGGACCTCCACAAACTGTTGGTTCATCTGCTGTTGGGCTGCGACGCCCTCTGTGACCAGGCGGTTGGTTTCCTGCTGAGCTGCATTGGCTTGCAGCAGGGCCTTCAATATTTCCTCCATCTTGGAAAGTTGCCTGCTGAATAGTCAGCGTGCAGGCAACTTTCTTTAAAATCTTGCTTCTTGGGGGGTGCATGTGCAACATGGAGGAGAGCGAACGCACCTAACAGGAGCTCCGGACAACGGATAGAGAAACAGAAGCGATTACATTGCTGAGAGAGTAGCCCTGCACCCCAGACGAACCCCACGATCTTACTCCACAGCCTGTGCATGTCAAACTCTGGAAAGAAGCATTGCGGAGGTGCCCAGAGGTCGCTTACACATTATCTGCTCAGAGCCTGCGAGCAGAACAAGATGGCGGGGCATGACGCCAATGCAAAGGTCACACAAACGGAGGTCTCAGCTTCTCAAAACCAGGAACTGCAACCTACACTGACTGACTGTGAGTACTCACCCCTAACTAAAAGAAACATAGCCTAGAAGCCCTTTGCACTAAGCTCATCTCTAAATTCTAAAATGAGCTACACAAATCCACCGCCACTCTGACCCAGGAAATAGCCTCTCTGGGGTCCTGCACAGACAAGCTAGAGTCAAAGCATGAAGAACTGGCCATAGCGTATGACGATTTGTATAGGGAATATTAGGCCCTTTCCAACGCCTTTGCATAATTACAGTCGCACGTCGAAGACCTCGACAATTGTAACAGGCGTAACAACCTTCGTATCAGAGGAGTCCCGGAGACGGTTACTGATCTTATAGCTTATATGATCAAATTGTTCAAGACCCTTTTGCCCGAAATGGCGGTAGCCTCTTTCACATACAACAGAATGCACAGGGTTCTCAGAGCGAAACTACCTCCTGACAAGCCCCCTAGGGACATAGTCCTGCGTTTAAAGGACTTCCTGGCTAAAGAGGAGATCCTAAAGGCGGCTAGGAACTCCCCAAACATCAATCTGGAAGGGGTGCCAATTTAGATCTATCCAGACATCTCTCAGGCAACGCTAGAGAGATGAAAAAGTTTAAAGACATCACAACAGCCCTGGCCGTGGCTCATGTCAGGTACCGCTGGGGATTCGCATTCAAGTTGATTGTGCCCCATAACTAGAGTTGAGCGGACACCTGAATGTTCGGGTTCGGCGGGTTCGGCCAAACTTCGCGAAAAAGTTTGGGTTCGGTACCGAACTTGACCCGAACTTGACCCCGGACCCTGAACCCCATTGAAGTCAATGGGGACCCGAGCTTTTCAGCACAAAAATGGCTGTAAAAAAGTCCTGGAAAGTGCTAGAGGGCTGCAAAAGGAAGTAAAATGGGGGTAAGAGTAGGACAAGTGCCCTACAAAAAATTGGGGATAGGGAAAATAACTTAAAATCAAATAAAAAAAATAAAAATGGCAAGGGGGGGTGCATGTGGAGTAGGAGCCTAGAGGTTGACTAGGCCGTGACCGTGGCAGTGTAGGTAGAAGTGGCGGTGGTGGAGGAGGAGGAGGTAGCCAACACTTTTTGTTGTTTGTTTTTTTTTCTAATTGGGGTAGCCCCCTAAATATTGAGGCATATTCAAAAAAACAAGTATACCAATGGCTGTGTGAAGCCGGTCTAAATGTCTATTCTGCAGGACTTCTTACAGGAGCAGCAGGAACCTCTCCCTATAGAACTAGGAGATGATTTTAGAACAATAATCTGTCCCTTACAGCACCAGCAGGAACCTCTCCCTATAGAGCTAGGAGATGATTTTAGAACAATAATATGTCCCTTACAGCAACAGCAGGAACCTGACCCTATAGCAGTAGGCGATGATTTTAGAACAATAATCTGTCCCTTACAGGAGCAGCAAGAACCTCTCCCTATAGAACTAGGAGACAATTTTAGAACAATAATCTGTCCCTTACAGCACCAGCAGGAACCTCTCCCTATAGAACTAGGAGATGATTATATAACAATAATATGTCCCTTAGAGCAACTGCAGGAACCTGACCCTATAGCAGTAGGCGATGATTTTAGAACAATAATCTGTCCCTCACAGCAACAGCAGAAACCTGACCCTATAGCAGTAGACAATGATTTTAGAACAATATTCTGTCCCTTACAGCACCAGCAGGAACCTCTCCCTATAGAACTAGGAGATGATTATAGAACAATAATCTGTCCCTTACAGCCACAGCAGGAACCTGACCCTATAGCACTAGGTGATGATTTTAGAACAATAATCTGTCCCTTACAGCAACAGCAGGAACCTGACCCTATAGCAGTAGGCAATGATTTTAGAACAATAATCTGTCCCTTACAGCAACAGCAGGAACCTGACCCTATAGAACTAGGAAACTATTTTAGAACAATAATCTGTCTCTCAAAGCAGTAGACTCTACCTAGTCAAATATCAGATTGTTCTGTAATGCAGGATGAGATGTTATTAGATCTGCAATCTGTCCCTAAAAGCAGGAGTAGTAAACTCTACCTAGTCCAGAATCAGATTGTCCTGTAATGCAGGATGAGATCTGCAATCTGTCTCTCAAAGCAGTAGTAGTAGTAATCTCTACCTAGTGCAGAATCAGATCGTTCTGTAATGCAGGATGAGATGTTATTATATCTGCAATCTGTCCCTCACAGCGCCGGCAGCATCCTCTCCCTACACTAGCATGAGAGCATGTGACATGCAGCACTACATGACTCCAGCTTATACAGAGGCTGGATCATATGAGGCACTGGCCAATCACAGCCATGCCATTAGTAGGGATGGCTGTGGTGGCTTCTAAGGGCAAACCAGTGAAACGCTTGCTGATTGGCTGCCCTGCAGCTATTCAATAGGCGGGATAAAATACCCAAACCCCGAACCCGAACTTTTTTCAAATGTCCGGGTTCGGGTCCGGGTCACGGACACCCCAAAGTTCGGTACGGACCCGAACTTTACAGTTCGGGTTCGCTCAACTCTACCAATAACGGCTCCAAATATATAGCCACCATGATTCCTGAGGGCCGGGATATCTTGATCAAGCTTGTCCCGATGGAGGATGACCAGCTTTAGCAACCCCCACCATCTCCTAGGATCTCCTCCCTCTGGAGCACACCATCACCCAGACGTGATCGCCGTAGAAGCCGCCATGAAGCCGGCAATGGGGATTCCCATGAGCACTCCTGAACAAACATCTCGTGGCTCACAAGGTCTACGGAATACAGTATGGTCTTGTGGTTTATCCTGGCCTATGTTTTATTTTTCTCTGCTTGTTGCAGGTATGCTCTGACTGGTGATAGACAGTTATCCCTCTGGCCCTTCTATAAACTATAACAAGGTAATGATTGAATTTCTCCACTATGGGGATCACATCTCAGGACTACATGTTCCCTTCAAATGTAGACCAGGATATCCCCCTGCACCCTCTACCACTTATGGGCAAATATGTGATTGACGCCTCACTGGATCTTACATTACACACCTTTGTTTGCCCGGGTGGTATCATGGGATCATGCCCCTTTTTATCCAGATGATGCCAGGGACCCAGTTGGATCAGACACAGCCGTTGTTGCTTTCGTAAGGGGCCCTTTTGTTACTTATTCCCCCAGGCTGGCCAGCAAGGAGCAGTAAATACTCAAACAGATACCGTATATACTCGAGAATAAGCCAAGTTTTTCAGCACATTTTTTTGTGCTGAAAAGACCCCCCTCGGCTTATACTCGAGTCAGTGTCTGTGGGTAATGAGTAAATTCACATTACACAGAGCACGCTGCTTCTAAGAGCCGTTCTGTGCATGAAATCGTGACCTAAATACATTGGAATGCAGAGAATGCTGAGAGAGGTGTCAGATTTTCAACTTGATGTCGGGAGGTGGGCGGGACGCGTGGGTGTTAGCTGTTCAGTCCCGCCCACCTTCTGATCTCAGTGAAGATCTGCAGCTCTCTCTCTGCATTCTCAGCATTCTCTGCATTCCAATGTAATTAGGTCACACTTTCATGCACAGAACGGCTTTCAGAAGCAGCGTGTTCTGTAGATTGTGAATCTACCTTACTCATCTCTTCTGTGTTCTGGCTACAATCTCTGTGTAATGGCTGAGTCCTTGTGTCCTGGCTAAAATCCCTGTGTCCTGGCTAAAATCCCTGTGTCCTGGCTACAATCCCATGTCCTGGCTCCCTGTCCCTGTGTTCTGGTTCCCTGTCCCTGTGTTCTGGCTCCCTCTCCCTGTGTTCTGGCTGCTGCATTTCCCACCCTTGGCTTATACTCAAGTCAATAACTTTTCCCAGTTTTTTGTGGTAAAATTAGGTGCCTCTGCTTATATTCGAGACGGCTTATACTCGAGTATATACAGTATATCATTTTGTGGAACTATGATATTGACAGCGTGCACTTAACAACGTATGTTAGTGTTCAGCAGGCCCATTCTCTGTTTTATTGAATCATGCTCCCCTCACTCGGTCTTCCCGACTCGTGTAGTAGACACCCATCTGGTTGGCCCCCGCGTGACTCGGGTACGCTGAGGATGAGATCTTCGGATCTTGGTTATTGGTATAGTAGACTGGAGAACCTTTCATTCTCTGATCCCGTTAACAGGCTTACTTTTGTATGTTTTCGATTTTACCTTAATATTTCCATTGCTCTTAAAGTTTTTGTTACACTGTTTATGGGGACTGGTACGAATGCTACATAATGGAATTATATTGGCTTTACAATTGTCCACAGATAGTAATGTTCTATTGCAAGATGCTAACAAAAGCGATGGATGGCGACTCCCTGCCTGGCTCAATATTCCGTTTTTTATTATCACCGCACCGATAACACCTCCATTGAGCAATGATATACACAATAGCCATGGTGATCACTTGTATATCACACAATGTGCAGGGCTTTAATTCCCCTAATAAAACTAGGAAAGCTTTTTTGCAATACAGACATTTAGGTGCTAAGATAATTCTCCTACAGGAGACACACTTCTCACATTCGAGCTATCCCACATACTTTCATAGGGCTTATAACCGCTCATATTATACCCTGGCTCCTAGCAAGGTCAGAGGAGACACCATCTTCCTACATCACTCCATTACCTTTCAGGTTCACCATGTCTATAAAGATAGTGACAGCAGATATATAATCTTAAAAGGTAGTCTGTCTGGCCGGGAGCTAAAGATTGCCAACGTGTATGCCCCGAACGAGAGGCAACCCTCCTTTTTTGGGGCCTTCTTTGAGAAACTTAAAGAGTTTCAATCACCACATATGATTTTGGGAGGGGATTTTAATTTAGTAGCTAACCCTCATCTGGACAGGAGCTGCCTCTCCCCTAGCTCCAGCACCTTCCCAAAGTCAATGAACAAGCAACTTACCACACTCCAGTTGATTGATTCCTGGAGGGCCTTGAATGTGGGGACCAGAGGTTATACACACTACTCCCACCAGATTGTCTCTTTTATCACTGCTCTGGTAGGACTCCCCAGTAATCTATACTCCTGGAGAATTAATGAGTCCTTCATCACCGACCCTGACAGACAATCGGTAATTAGAGGCCATATCACTAATTACTTTCATCTCAACACTACACCAGATACCCCAGTCACCATTCTATGGACCGCCCACAAAGCGGTCCTTAGAGGACATCTTATTAAATTAGCATCTGATATGAATAGAGCCAGATGGTCATCGATTCTCACTCTCACACAGGAATTAGAATAACTGTAAAGAGATCATCAGCGGGGGGCGTGTCCAAGATGGCCGACGGAGTAGATGTGTAGCTGAGGAGCTCCTGCATACCCCTCGGTTTTTTATGTCTTTCCCTGCTGTTGTGGCCCTCAATCTTGGATCCTGAGGTGGTGGATACCTTCAGGGAGCGAGGTATGTCCAGAGGGAGGTTCGGGGTTTTTCACGGCACCCCCTCCTCGCAGAAAAAGAAAAAGCCAGCACAGGCATCCCCGGCACCCCTCCGGGCCGGAGCACTTTCTACTGCAGCACAGGCATCCCCGGCACTCCTCCGGGCGGGAGCACTTTCTCCTGCAGGCCACAACATGGCTTCTCAGACTCAGGAGGGCAGCCTGGGACTGGGTGAACAATCTCAGTTTGATGCACTAATGCTAGCCATCAACACCTGCCAGACTGCCCTCACTAGCAGGCTTGAATCGGTGCAGATGGATGTCGGCCTCATCCGAAGGGATATGGATGGGTTCCGCGCTCGCCTTACAGAGGCAGAACGCCGCATGGGAGATGCAGAGGACACTCTCCAGGAACACACTGCCTCTATTCATTTACTCCGCACTAAAGTGAGGGCCCTGGAGGGACGTGCGGAGGATGAAGAAAATCGTAATAGGAGGAACAACCTCTGTATTGTGGGCCTCCCTGAGGGAATAGAAGGGACTGATCCCCTAACGTTTACGGAGCAATTGCTGCGCTCCCTCTTGCCCCAGGCCCGGTTCTCTGATTTTTTTGTGGTGGAGAGGGCACACAGGATGCCTGCTACCCGTGGGCCAACGGGAGCTCCTCCACGCACATTCATCTTTAGACTGCTGAATTTTCGGGATAGAGATCTAGTATTACGTGAAGCCAGGAAGGTTGAGGAGCTACATCATGAGGTAGCCAGGCTGATGATATTTCCAGACTACTCCATTGAAACCCAGAAGTCCCACGAGGTCCTTTGACCACGTGAAATTGAACCTTCGCAACCGGAAAATAAAGTACAGTATGCTCTTCCCTGTACGGCTAAGAGTACAGGATGGTGAAACAGTCAGTTTTTTTACGTCACCAGAGGAAGCATCCAGCTGGGTGGAAACCCTGCCCAGAGGCTGAAGTACACAGCACGGATCTCTTATCCTTAGCTTGGAAGTGTTGGCGGGCACTTACAGGGGGCAGTGATGGTTGTATGGCTGGTGCTCTCTTACCGAGACCCGGCAGGTTCTTATTTTGCTTTGATAAAATCTGCCCCCCTGGATGTATTGATTTTTTCCATGTCCTTATGCAATGGCTGGCCTAGCCTTCACAGAAGGGGGCTCACTCTTTGAGAGGCCTCAGCTCACAGGCCCAGATTATGTACGGCCTGTTTTTGCTCGCCACTGTTTGTAACACAGTTTGTTTTTCTTCTGTTCAAGAATGTGCCCCTGGACCTCCAGGAGAACTAACATTTAGCAGGGAATGTTGATCCGGTTTAATATATACGAGGGGGACAGCTGCATGTAAACTGGAACTCCCAGGTGCTGCTGTTCACAACCCCTAATGGCGGCTGCCACGTTTTGTTTTTGGGATAAAGCACACCAGAGTTCGGGGGGTGATGCGGGGTGGGGGGGGGGTTGAGGGGACCCCAGTACATAGTTACCCATGTGTGCTGGGCACAAGTTTTGGTTTTGTTTTGTTTCTCTTTTTTTCATTTTCATTTACTGCATACAGGTTTAACTGAATGTCTTAACTGCTATGAAAGGTGTGGGGACTCTGGCTCACCACTAGGGGGCCCCGCAGCTAAGAAAGGTGGTAGTATATGTCACTCCCAGGATTGGTTCGCACATGATATATATGGTTGTGGCCCTCCCTGCGTGTTGCAGGCCTGGGGGAGAAATGCTTCAAACTTCTCATTATGATGGCGTCCCTTAAAATATTATCTTGGAATGTGAGAGGGATGAATTCGAAGGTCAAACGGTCCCTGGTTTTTGAGTTCCTCAAGAGATATTCCCCCCAGGTCTGTATCCTCCAGGAGACACATTTGGTTGGGAGCAGGGTGCTGGCCCTCCGGAGGCCATAGGTGGGTCACTATTACCACTCCGCGTTCTTAACCTATTCCAGGGGGGGTCAGTATCCTGGTCCATAAGACATTACAATTTGCCCTTCTAGATTTACATTTGGATCCGGAGGGTAGATATGTGATTTTGCACGCTTTGTTCGGTAGGCTCGAGCTGGTGGTGGTGGGAATTTATGTCCCCCCCGGCCAGTTTCACCATTTTGGACAAGATCATGCCTATACTGGTCTCATATCCTGCAGCGGGGATTGTTATAGCAGGAGATTACAATATGGTGCCTAACCCTAGTTTGGATAAATCTGCTCCGGACCCTGCTGTGGGCTCTTCGCTCTCATGCTGGGCTGAGACATATGGTTTGTGTGATGTGTGGAGGTGGAGGCATCCGGCCAGAGCCCAATTTACGTGCCACTCTGCAACGCATGCCTCCTTCTCCAGAAAAGACCTAATTTACGTTAACACGTCCCTGCTCTCCAGGACACAGGAGACGGAGATTCTCCCTAGGGGAATATCGGATCACGCTCCTGTCATGCTTACCCTTAGATTAGATGGACTTGTGCGCCTCCTACCGTCCAATATCGCTTTTAAACGTAGATGCCAAGGTATTAACGAAGGTTCTGGCAACCATTCTTAACTCGGTTATCCTTTCCCTGGTGAATGGAGACCAGACGGGTTTCATGCCGGGGAAGGGAACTGATATTAACTTGCGTAGGCTCTATACACATATTTCCCATGCGGCGGCGGAGCTCTCTTCGGGAATGGTCGCCTCGTTAGACACGGAAAAGGCCTTTGATTCCGTTGAGTGGGAGTTTCTGTGGCAGGTGTTGGAGAGATTTGGGTTCGGCCCTAAATTTATATCCTGGATTAGGCAACTGTACGCTAATCCCTCAGCCAGAGTCCGAACTAATGGACTGCTCTCCTCCCCCTTCTCTTTGGGCAGGGGTACCAGACAGGGATGCCCTCTGTCGCCGGGGCTTTTTGCCCTGGTGATGGAGCCTCTGGCTATTTTACTCAGAGCCTCTGAGGAGGTTACAGGTATAGAAATAGCACCGCTAACGGAAAAAGTTTCCCTCTATGCAGATGATGCCCTCCTTTACCTCTCTAATGCCTCCTTGTCCCTCGAGGCTGCCCTCAAACTTATTGACCAATACGGCTCCTTCTCAGGGATAAAAATTAATTGGACAAAATCCCTACTCTTCCCTCTTTCCCCAATGTTAGCAAACCCTCCGGCCTCTGCTTCCCTCACCCCGTCTCTAAATTTAAATATCTGGGGATCGAAATTCAGAGAGACCCTGGTAAATATCTGGATGACAATGTCTACCCAGTGTTGCAACATCTCGTCAATAAATGCCAGATCTGGAAGACGTTACCTCTATCCCCAGTCGGTAGAATTACAGGGAGTGCAGAATTATTAGGCAAGTTGTATTTTTGAGGAATAATTTTATTATTGAACAACAACCATGTTCTCAATGATTCCAAAAACTCATTAATATCAAAGCAATGATTCCAAAAACTCATTAATATCAAAGCTGAATATTTTTGGAAGTAGTTTTTAGTTTGTTTTTAGTTGTAGCTATTTTAGGAGGATATCTGTGTGTGCAGGTGACTGCTACTGTGCATAATTATTAGGCAACTTAACAAAAAACAAATATATACCCATTTCAATTATTTATTTTCAGCAGTGAAACCAATATAACATCTCAAAATTCACAAATATACAAAAAACTTACAGTCTTTACATATAAACACTTAAAACTCTACAATATAACCAAAGTGA
>BLSH010149784.1:318638-332505 GCA_018402905.1 Glandirana rugosa | reverse complement strand
GTAACTTGTGCCGATTACTGGGTGGCCACCCTGCTGGATCCCCGTTACAAGGACAACGTGCCGTCCTTAATTCCTTCACTGCAGCGTGAGAGGAAGATGCGCGACTACAAGCGCACACTGCTAGACGCACTGCTGAGGGCATTCCCAAATGACACCGGGGCTCAGTGGAAGCACAAGGCGAAGGCAGAGGAGGAGAAGGAAGAGGCCACCAACGCAGCTGTGGCACCGCCAGCACCTCAGAAGGCAGGGTTAGCATGGCTGAAATGTGGCAAAGCTTTGTCAGCAGCCCGCCACAACAAACAGCACCACCAGCTGATAGGCAAGGGCTTAGCAGGAGGCAGCATTTATGCCCTGGAGGTGCTGGCCTGCCCTGCAGCCAGTGTATTGTCTGAACGTGTGTTTAGCATGGCAGGGGGCGTTATCACAGACAAGCGCAGCCGCCTGTCCACAGCCAACATGGACAAGCTAACATTTATTAAAATGAACCAGGCATGGATCCCACAAGACTTGTCTGTACCTTGTGCAGAATAGACATTTAGACCGGCCTCACACAGCCATTGGTATACTTGTTTTTTTGAATATGCCTCAATATTTTGGGGCCTACCCCAATTAGAAAAAAAAAACAAACAACAAAAAGTGTTGGCTACCTCCTCCTCCTCCTCCTCCTCCACCACCGCCACTTCCACCTACACTTCCACGGTCACGACCTAGTCAACCTCTAGGCTCCTAATCCAAATTCACCTCCTCCTCCCATTTTTATTTTTTTATGTGATTTTAAGTTACTTCCCTATCCACATTTGTTTGTAGGGCACTTGTCCTACTCCTATCCCCATTTTACTTCCTTTTGCAGCCCTCTAGCAATTTCCAGGACTTTTTTTACGGCCATTTTTGTACCGAAAAGTTCGGGTCCCCATTGAATTCAATGGGGTTCGGGGTCCGGGGTCAAGTTCAGGTCAAGTTCGGTACCCAACCTGAACTTTTTTGTGAAGTTCGGCCGAACCCACCGAACCCGAACATCCAGGTGTCTGCTCAAGTCTAGTTAGGACCAATAAAACAAAAAAAGCTTCTGTATGAATTATGTGCATGTATGTGCCAGGGATAGAAATGTGTCCCTGTATAAAGGCAAACATATATACTGTAAATATTTTTTCCTTTGATGTGATTGTACAATCAATAATCTGCTTATTGGGAAAAATCCGTTGTAAATAACCAGTTGCTAGTTAATTAACATTTATTTTTCTGGTTACCTACTAAATATTGTGCACTTTCAAAAATCTGAAATTCCTGTTACACAACCACCATTCTAATCTTTATGAAGCCTCTTCCTTTTGAAGGTCATCAGTTCTGTTTAATCAAATTTCATGCTCTAGTGCATTTTTCTTATGGCCTAGTCTGTTAATTGATGATGATTTCAATTAAAATCTATCTTACTTTTAATTCCGTCTTTGGGCTATAATTTTCTTTAAAGGGTTTTGGAATTGTTTTTGCTCTAATATTAAATCCCAATTTTGTTTCATTGGTGACATTATTAAAGGATAGAATGCTGAACATTTATTGCCATTTAACGGGTTATTTTGATTATCTCTGCTCCCAAGGACTCTTGTTTGCTCTGCAACTTTTTCTTACTTTCAATTGAAGCCTTAATAACACATAGCAGTTTTAAAAAGGTTAGTATTCATTTCTATTGTGCCTCACTCTTTGTAAGGTAAAAAGCAATGTACATACATACATACATTTTGAATATGACTTTATGTTTTTGCTAAATCATATTCATTTTAAAACTGTTTAATTGTGGAATATATCAAATTGACAATTTACCTGTTGATTCTTATGAGAACATTACATGGTGTAAAAAATTACAAGGGAGATAAACAAGTCTGAGTTCATTTGTCCCATAAAATCAAATGTTAAAGAGCATAGACCCTTAAGACACACACTGAAGTCCGGTTCTTTATATATTAAGCGTACACTTTAAATTGTGAAGGGTAATATAACATAAAGAGGTAGTAAAGCTTATTGCAAATGGGGACTATGATTCAAGTACATGCCTGATCCATAATCTCATTAAGCTGCTAGTTTGAAAGGATTTTCCTATAGACATATTGCTTTCTGTGATCACAAAGCCTATTTTAACATGTTTATGTAGATCGTTAAGTTCTAGCTCTGGAATATTTCTCATGGCTTAAGAAGCTGATTGCTATATTTTTGTTGTGACTTAATGTTTAATCTAAATGGTTATAAGTAATATGCTTATAAATCCTCTGTCTTGCAAGCCTATTCAAATAAAACTGTTATTAAAATCAATATTTTCTAAAGGGGTAAAGAAATTAATTTTGGGAATCGATAGAAATAGGTTTCTCAACATGCAGTACATGTCTTGTTCTTTTCAACATAATTGTTGTTTAAAAATAATATATTTTTTTCCAGATTCTTGCAAGTAAGTGGCATAGTATAAATAAAATCCAAAAATTAAACTTTATAAAAAGTTGATGAAAATATGCAAATTCAATCAACTTCTGTCATTGAGTCTTAGTTTGCTAGTCTTTTGTGTTTTAGATTAAAAAACAAAGCCCACCGTAAAAAAAGTCTACAAAAAGTAATTTTTATAGCAGCGATTAATGCAATAACAGTTGGCAAACTTTAGTATACTGTAGCAATTTTAGACCAGTCAGAACAGTGACAAATTATTGCCCACTGGTTACTATGGTTTGTGATACTTTACACATTGCTTATTGCATTATTAGCAAATCCTCAGTACAGTAATTAAATAAAAATAAATTGCAATCACAATGAAAAATATGTTAATTGCATATACAGACAACATACTATTCAAATATTACTGGATAAAATATAAGTATGCTATATTTTCTAAATACATGGTGGCACATTTATTAATCAGTTAATGTGACATTCACCAAACCTTTACTGATGCTAAAACATTCACTGTATATTAAATCACATTCAACAGGAAGATTCGCCAAAAGTGAATGTTTGGTGGAATGATAAATACTACTGTATTTTTCATTTCCACGTGGGTATATATGTACAGTATATCGTAGATCAAAGACCACATCAGAACATCATATTTTATTCAACAATTCAGTACTGATAAGCAGCCAGCTCTTGATTAAAAATGTTACTACCTTTATCTCCGTGGCAAACAGAATCACATATAATCATTTAGCAGCACAAAAGTTGGGAAACAAAAAGCTACTAATTCACTCCCAAGTTATCTCTCACCTTGACTAATACAACTCCCTCCTCATTGGTTTGTGTTTACATAGGGTATCTGTCAGTGTAACATGAATGTTGCTGGCAGACTCATCCACCTTACCAATCATTAGGTGTCTGATACCTATCTCTGAGAATCCCTCCATTAGATATCATTCACCCAATTCAAAATCCTAACAACAATTACAAAGCCATCCACAACTCTGCCCTCGGTTATATCACTTGGTCTCCAAAAAATAAACTGCTCTCTTTCTCCATTCCAAGACCTCCAGCTCCCTTACTCCCTTGTCACCTCCTCTCACACTTACCTCTAGGACTTCTCCAAAGCCCTGTCCAACCTTTGGAAGGCCTTACCCCAATCAGTCTGACTGTCTCCTATTCTATACACCTTAAGACAATCTTTGAAAACCCATCCCTTCAGAGAGGCCGATGTCACCTCTAACTAATAATCTGTACTTTTAATTTCTCTATCACAATTACTTTTTGTATTACTTGGAGTGTAAACATATACACTTAACTGAGTTAACACTCTTATAGGTGGAGTAACCAGGTAAATATGTGCAAAAGGGAGTCACAGAATCCTAAACATCTAATGTGACAGATAACAGCAATATTTGCAGTATGAAGACATCATCCATCAAAGTAGTAATCTTTTTTTTGCAGGGTGCTTTTAGTTTAATGCCTTTGCATTAATTATTAGTTCCTTATTATTATGTCATTCTCATGTTTAAAAGAAACAAAATGTGTAAGTATTTTGAATCTTGTTATACAGTTGTGCTCATAAGTTTACATACCCTGGCAGAATTTATGCTTTCTTGGACATTTTTCAGAGAATATGAATGATAACACACAAACCTTTCTTCCACTCATGGTTAGTGTTTGGCTGAAGCCATTTATTATCATTTAACATTATTATCATTCAACTGTGTTTACTCTTTTTAAATCATAATGACAAAAGAAGCTACCCAAATAACCCTGATCAAAAGTTTACATAACCTGGTGATTTTGGCCTGATAACATGCACACAAGTTGACACAAAGGGGTTTGAATGGCTATTAAAGGTAACCATCCTCACCTGTGATCTGTTTGCTTGTAATTAGTGTGTGTGTATACAAGGTCAACGAGTTTCTGGACTCCTGACAAACCCTTGCATCTTTCATCCAGTGCTGCACTGACATTTCTGGATTCTGAGCCATGGGGAATGCAAAAGAATTGCCAAAGGATCTGTGGGAAAAGGTAGTTGAACTGTATAAACCAGGAAAAGGATATAAAAAGATATCAAAGGAATTGAGAAAGCCAATCAGCAGTGTTCAATCTCTAATCAAGAAGTGGAAAATCAGGGGTTCTGTTGAAACCAAAACACGGTCGGGTAGACCAACTAAATTTTCAGCCACAACTGCCAGGAAAATTGTTCGGGATGCAAAGAAAAACCCACAAATAACTTCAGGTTAAATACAGGACATGTGGTGTGGATGTTTCAAGATGCACAATAAGGAAGCACTTGAAGAAAGATGGACTGCAAGGTCGAGTCACCAGAAGAAAGCCATTACTATGCAAATGCCACAAAGTATCCCGCTTACAATACACCAAACAGCACAGAGACAAGCCTCAAACCTTTTGGCACAAAATAATTTGGAGTGATGAGACCTAAATTGAGCTTTTTGGCCACAAACATAAATGCTACATTTAGCGAGGAGTCAACAAGGCCTGTGAAACACGGAGGTGGATTGCTGATGTTTTGGGGATGTGTGAGCTACAAAGGCACAGGAAATTTGGTCAAAATTGATGGAAGGATGAATTCAGTATGTTATCAAAAAATACTGGAGGAACATTTGCATTCATCAGCCACGAAGCTGTGCATGGTACGTACTTGGACATTCCAACATGACAATGATCCAAAACACACACAATCCAAACAAGGCCAAGGCGACTTGTCATTGGCTACAGCAGAATAAAGTGAAGGTTCTGGAGTGGCCCAAGAATTTCCAGGAACTGGAGGCTTTTTGCCAAGAGGAATGGGCAGCTTTACCATCTGAAAAGATAAAGAGCCTCATCCACAAATACCACAAAAGACTTCAAGCTGATGTTAAAGGGGGCAATACAGAACTGTGGTACATAAACTTTTGATCAGGGTCATTTGGGTAGTTTCTGTTGTCATTATGATTTAAAAAGAGTAAACAAAGTTGATAATGAATGGCTTCAGCCAAACACTAACCATGAGTGAAAGAAAAGTGTTTGTGTTATCATCCATAATTGCTGAAAAATGGCCAAGAAATCATAAATTCAGCCAGGGTATGTAAACTTAAGAGCATAAATGTAAATATGATTTCTATATGCATTCAGAAAATCAATGTCAACCACTGCTACATAAACCACGGACGGTCCCTAGGCCGGTTGTTACTATCATTTAGACACCACAAATCAACTAAAGACATGAACATTACTTGTAAACTTTTGTAATTGTTTTTTTTTTTCAGAAAACATGTAATCATTGCTTTCTTTTCTATTTGAAATAAAATGATTGTATTTTGTGAAATAAAATTACGCTTTAACAAAAGTAACAAATATAATCAAAGGTGGTTCTTACAGCTTGAACGCAGTCCTTATTATAGAAATGTTGAGAACTGTTGAGGTCTTGCACAGAAAGCTGTTACCCAGTAAGTTCTGGTACTTGGAAATGAAAATACGGTAATTGTATCTAATTACTGCAATGTTACTGAATATAATAACTTTTGAAATATTTTAAACTCTGAAGGAAACAATCAAGTGAGTTGTATCTTTCATGCTCATAATTTGAACATATTACTAATATGTAAAAGTAAACCCGTACTAAATATAAAATTACTATTCTAGACTGTTCTGTATATATTAGGCACTACAAGGCATTAATATGCCTAATATATACAGCATTAACATTACAATAACTTCCTTTACTGACTTTTATCCGGGCTCATACACTGTTACATTGTCCAACCTATTGCAGTTCAAATTGATTTCCATAATGTAAAAAGTGAGATCTGATTTCTGAGACCTTTTTGTACCTACTGTCTAGCATGTATCTTAAACGAGTGATTTTATAGCTAGACCATATACACTTGTCCTTGTCAACCTACTCCTGCCTTCACCCCCAAAAGATTGTAACCTAGCACACTGGACATATGGGCTGTTATTCCCATAGGATAATGAAGCACACACCACCATGTTAATCAATACCAGCCTTTCATCCCAGGATGGGTGATTTATGGAAACCATCCTGTTTTTTTTCCAAGCACTGAATTCTTATACGCTGTTGGTAACCAGAAGGTAGAACAATTGAATATAGTTATATTGTTTCACTGACCCTGGTTAACTACTGATGCAAAGTAACATAAAAAGAAAAAAAAAATCAGCATATGTGGTGCATGGAGTAATAGATCCACCATATATTACTGGTAATTACTACAATCTCCAATAAATGGATACCCCTAAATATCAGAAAAAAATGTATAAAAACAATTTAGACATCCAGGGAATTCATGCAATCACCATAACAGCGTATAGAGTATAGTAATATAAATATCTCCGATTGTTGTTCTACCTTCTGGGCACCAAAAGTATAAAGAAGTCCAATTCTTGAAAAACACAATGATGGTTTCCATAAATCACTCATCGGGGTGAACTCTACAGTATATATTACCCAGTGCTGTCATGTGAATAATAACAGACTGAGAACAATAAACCTTATCAATCAAAAGCATTATAGTGAAAACACTAGGCCATTTGTAATTGCTCATTTAACCACTTCAGCCCTGGAAGGATTTCCCATATTAGGACCAGAGTACTTTTTGCCATTCGGAACTGCGTTGCTTTAACTGGCAATTGCGTAGTTGTGCGACGTTGTACCCAAACAAAATTTGCGTCCTTTTTTTCCCCACAAATAGAGCTTTCTTTTGGTGGTATTTGCTCATTTCTGAGCAATGCTATAAACAAAAAAAGAGCGACAATTTTGCAAAAATAACAATATTCATCATTTTTTGTCCATTTATATTCTTCCACATATTTTTGGTAAAAAAAAAATCGCAATCAGTGTTTATTAATTGGTTTGCGCAAAAGTTTCCGCATTTACAAACCATGAGAATTAATTTCTGGCATTTTTACATTTTTTTTTTATTATTAATGTAAATAGCGGCGATATTGGGGCGGACATGTCAGACATTTTTGACACTTTTTTGAGACCAATGACATTTATACAGAAATTTAAATATCCACTGATTACTGTGTAAATGTCATTGGCAGTGAAATGGTTAACCTGCAGGGGGAGATCTAAGGGTTAAGTGTGTTCCCTAGGCATGTTCAAACTGTGAGGGAGCTGGGCTACCAGGGGCATAAGAGATTTAACTGATCCCAGTGACAGGGACCAGCAGATCTTTTAAATGCCCACTGACAGAGCGAGGAACTGCCGTGTTTACATCGGCGGTTCCCCCTTCTTCCTCTCTGCCAGGCAATCCTTGCTCGCTGGTGGAAGTGGAGTCCGCCCAAGCCGCGGCTACATGCCTGCAAAGCGCGGCGGGCACGCGTGAGCTGCTCTTTATAGATGGCAATTCATGAGACGCTGCCATTCTGCAGCAGTAAAAGTACGCGAGCCGTTCGGGTATCAGTTAATTTATATTACTATGATGCTAAGAAAATACACTACATAAGAACTAACTACAGCTGATGAAAAAGGAAAAAGCTGGGAGCTACCCTTTGCATAGTCCTGAGGAATAGGAGCATCCTTTCCTCTAAATGCATAGACTGAGAGCCATCAAGACCTATGCAGTGTTCCTGCATATGTGGCTTTTCCAATAAACCAGGTACCTTCCTAGCCATGGGTGTGTAGTGTTTCTTCATTGGATTACAATAGGACTCCTACCTGCAACTACTTGTCACAATAGGGGACCAGCCAAAATGAACACTGGATTGGGGCCCTTCCCTAGATATGAGGCAAAGTGGATTATAGCTTAAGTACTGCCAAATTAAAAAACACAAAAAACAGCACAAAAAACAAGCATAACTTACAGTCTGTATGATGCATCCCTTGTGCTGTTGCCTTCTTTTAGGTGAAAGCTTTCTCTGTTCCTGCCCTACCCCCCATCTCTTATTGAGAGCCTGAGACAACCCCTTACCTCTATTGACCCCTTACCTCTATTAACCCCTGCTGCTGTAATCTTCTGGTGCAGTGATGGTTAATTGAACTAAGGGGTTATCACAGGCTCTCATTAAGAGAGTCCAACTATAATTGCTATTTCCACTCATCTGCTCCATTAAAGTGGCTTAATCTTGGGGCTCCGCACCACTCTGTCCCCACAGCCTGTCAGCAGCTCTCACATGGGCCAATAACCCTGGCACCTAAGGGCCCCAGACAGCGGAAGCCTCCAGGAGCACACCCAGGAGCCTCATGTCCCTTCGGGATCCACAGCAGAGTCCCCGCCTGCAGTGGCTGTTAGCTGAGGCCGTGGCCTACACACATGAGGAGCTACCCTCGGACGGGAGAGAGCGTCCGGGAGCCTGGAATTCCCCCTACACTCGTTCCGGGGAAGGGACCTCCTCTGGGGCTCCCCTGGGACATTGTGGATACCAGAAAACATCCACCAGGTCCCGTGGTCTGCTGGAGACTGGGCGGCAGGCGAGGCCGAGGCTGCGGCCTACACTGTCTCACAGCACACACCGAACCCCCACAGTGGAGGCAGGTAATGGGAGTCCCCTCCATCAGTTATGGTGTGACTCAAGAGGGTCGCTAACATCTCACAGTCAACCTACCCCCAGCGCAGGGAGACGAGGGACTGGACTAGTGAAGATAGAGGGCAGAGGAGATCTGGGCTCGGGCCTCCACACCGACGCTGAGTCCCTGCAGCCCCACAGGCTAGTCCTCAGCAAGCTCCCCTGAGGGGGGAGCGAGGGGTCATTTGGAGCTCCCCACTTCCAGGCTGCCACCTTAGCCCCCAATCTGCTCCCTCTCACCTCCTGGGCCCCGCTCCACAGCAGTCCTGGGTAGAATTTACCCCCTCTCATTCCACACACAAGTGGCCATACTTAAAGACCTTTCCACATATATGCAGCAGCAGTCAGAAGGGACATTTCTAAACACCCTGGATTTAAGGACCAATCTTCTAAAAGCACCCCTATGCCCCCGGGTACCCAGCTCGATCCAAAAGACAGTGCAGAGGATATGGAGGCAGGGGTGGAACGGGGGTCACAAATCTTGCTTGTTCCTGATCTCAACAACTCCCAGGTCCCATCGCCAGCCTCTACAGTATCCCTCCTTGAGAGGACCCTGGAGGAGATGTTTGCCTCATCATCTGGGAACCAGGCCCAAATTCTGCAAACCCTGGGTATCGTAGGGTCCCCTTCACCATCACTTCACTCAGATCTCAGATTCATGATTTAAACCTTCTCCAAAATGCTTTCTAAAGGTCTGTCCCAGACCGCCTCCCAAATAACTTCTACTATCCAAACCGACCTTCAGAATCTGGGTTCCAGAATTAATGCCATAGAACATAAGACAGATCAAACGATAGCCAGAGCAAATCAAAATACTTCCTGCATACAAGACCTGCAGGACCAGCTGGATACAGCCCTATCCAAAATTGAGGACCTGGAAAACCGGTCACACAGATACAATTTTGGGATTCGGGGGCTCCCGGAAGCCATCACAGAAGTTCAAGTTCAAATGTTTGCAGATATTTCCCCGTCCACCATTCAAATGCGTAGGGCCCTGCTTGAAGTACTTAACCAAAAATCTGTTAAATATTGGTGGTCCTTCCCATTCCGCCTTTCCTTCTCCTTTAAAAGCAAGAATTTTGGCTTCTGTACTTTCCAAGAGGGAGAACAGTTACTGGTTAAACTGGGTCTGATCTCTCTTGACCCAGCCTCTACCCTACACCCGAAAAACGCCAGCTCTTCAAAGCGCCCCTCACCTCAAAGCCCAATTCCTCTGGTCTGGCGAAACCTGCAGACCAAGAGGTCCAAGGACTCTCATCCTCCTTGAAATCCAGAAGTAACTCGTGGGTTGTTGTTCACTTCCTGACTGACTTGACCTAGGTCGAATGATTCCTACTGCCTTGTTGTGGAATTGCACCTGATGTGGAACTACACTTTTCCTTGATTACCCTTTATTCAACAGCTTGACTATGAGGATCCCTCTGTCATACAGGCTGATCTGTGTTTTTTTTTATGTTTTGTTAGGTATATGGTTATACTGCTGAGTATTCCCAACTGGGCCATGGGAAGGCTTTTGTTTCTGATGGCCGCGCTGGTCTGGATACCGCCCTTCCCGGTACCGTCCTTTTGGCGGGAGTCCTGGGGGGTGGGGTCAGGACCTGGGTGACTGATTTGTTTTTAAATAATCTTGTTGCCGATTCTACCCTGTCATATATGAAGTTACCGGGTGCCTAACCTGGGTTCACACTCTTGGCCATTTGTTGGGGGTGGGGGGTTAGCCTGGATGGGGGCCCCCCTCCTCGTTCCTCCCACCTCCGGGCTTTCCTCCCAACTAAGGGAGGGGGGTTGAGGGCCTTATCTATGTTCAATGTTTTGGTTTGTTAAGGGGTTTGTCCCAAGTTAGATCATGCTTTGGGCGGCGGACATGCTCCTCCCTCTGTTCCTGGACATCATTTTATGGCTTACCCTGGAGCAGACATGACTCTGCCAGATAGGCGGATGTATTTGGTTCATTTTAGGGGCTTGGGCACCGACTTTTTGGCTCCCAACTCCTGGACACGGAGGGGGTTGACGGCTTTCAGTCGGCAATCCCCTCTCCTTCTCTCCTCATTGTTTGTTTTCTTATTATGCCATTCTTCTCTTCTCTCCCTTGCATCTTACCTTTTTTCCAGGCACCGGGGAGGCCTCACCTCAACGGATGAGAGCAGTTCCAGGAGGTAAACTCAGCATTTCCCCCTCTTCGAGATTGGGTGAGTAACTCTGCAGTGATGCATATATTCCCTATACGTCTCCATGACCCCCTCACCTAAGCCTGCCAACATTCTGAGACTAGCTTCTCATAATGTCCGGGGTCTAAATTCCCCCTTAAAGCGTAGGAAGTACTTACAGTCTGCTCATTCTCAGCACCCGGAGGTTCTTCTTCTCCAAGAAACTCACTTTCCCACTCAATATAACCCCAAATTCATACACGAGAGATTCCCCTAATTCTTTCTGGCAAACGCATCGGACAAGATGAGAGGTGTGGGTATCTTCTTCGATAAAGCTGTGGGTTTCCAGCCCAGACGTGAAATTAGGGACCCAGAGGGCAGATATGTATTCCTGGTAGGACAGCTTAAGGGCCACACATACACCTTCATCTCATATTATACCCCAAACCAGTGTCAGGTGCAATTCTTCCGATCAATGCTAGGATCCCTTTCCCCCCATCTTGAGGGCTCAGTGATTTTAGTAGGGGACTCCAATACAGCTTTAGATCACATGTTAGACAAATCGGGGCCGGATCAAGCTTGCACACTTCAGCCCTGAAGAGGAGCTTTAAGATCGCCAAGCTCCTTTATTCGCTTGGGTTAGTGGATGTGTGGAGGGAATTCAACCCAAAAGCAAAGAATTTTACTCATTACTCTGCCCCCCACAAGTCCCTGGCTAGGATTGATCATATCTTTATGGGAGCCCTCTCTATCCCCTTGGTTTCCAATTCCTTCATAAGAGAATTCCCCCTGTCTGACCACTTGATGGTAGTACTCCACTTTAGAACCCAGTCGGATGTTGGGATGAGACCCCAATGGCGTCTGAAGGAAACAATATTAAATAACCCGGTTCACTGTACAATGTTGGGTGAGGACCTCAAAGAATACTTTATTTTGAATACGGGGGAAGAAGTCTCCCACATGACAATCTGGGCAGCCCACAAGGCGGTCATAAGGGGGAAGATCATTTCCCTGGTGGCAAAACTTAAGAAAGAGAGAAAGAGTGATCTAGACAAGCTAGAGCAGGAATTCCAACAACTGGCGAAGGCACATAAGAAAAATCTGTCCCCCCAGTCCCGAGCCAAACTTGAAGCAGGAAGAGCAGCCCTGAACCTTGCTTTGATGACCCAGGCTGAGAAACAGATTCAATTGGCAAATGCCCAGTTTTATTTGCAGAAAAAATGGATAGGCCCTAAATTGGCGGCTAGAACTTTTGATCTTTCGCCTTTCCCAAAGTGAGGGACCCCACCGGGGTCCTCATGCAAAACCCTCATAAGATTATGGATTTGTTCCACAAATTTTATGCAAAGCTTTACAAGTCGGAGATCTCTGATCTCTCCGCCTCCCCTCTTCAATTTTTAGACAACACCCCCCCTTACCAAGTTAGATGATGACCTCGGAGGCTGAAATATTGGACATGATTAAACACCTCAAAAAGGGCTCTTCCCCTGGACCTGATGGTCTCTCCACAGGTTATTACAAACAGTTTGGGCCTATTTTAGCCCCACACTTAGCTAACATTTTTAACTCCCTTCAGAGGGGAACAATTCTAAATGAGGATATTAACTTGGCCAATATTTCCGTCATTCCTAAACCAGGTAAGGACCCTGCAGAAGTGAGTAACTATAGGCCCATTTCCCTAATTAATAATGACCTGAAAATCCTGACCAAAATCATAGGGAAGTATATTCATAGAGACCAGGTGAGTTTCATCCCTGGGGGGAAGGGACCCGACCAGATTCGCAGGGCGGTGGACCTCATCTTTCTCCTTAGATCCGGGTGGGACAGTGGTTTGCCTCAGGAAGGAATCGTATTCTCAGTTGACTTGCAGAAAGCGTTTGACACGGCCAAATGGCCCTATCTATTTGAGGTTGTGGGAAGATGGGGGTTTGGTACTCGTTTCCTGCAGACCCTTAAAGCATTATACTCTAACCCCAGAGTTCGTATTAAAGTACAAAACTACCTCTCAGAACCGCTGCCCATCCATAGGGGTACCAGGCAGGGGTGCCCGCTCTCCCCATTGATCTTCGCCATCGCAATTGAACCCCTAGCGATTGCTATTAGGGAATGCCTCGAAATCTTGGGAGTAAGATGTGGTCCGAATTCACATAAATGTGCCCTTTTTGCAGACTACCTATTTTTATTTATCACCTCTCCTCTTGTCTCTGTTCCTAACATTGTTCGTCTCCTCCAAGAGTTCGATAGGGCCTTGGGACTGAGAGTTAATATGATGAAATTGGGGCGTGGTCTGGACTCCGAGGACGGCGGCCGCATCGAGAGAGAGCTCCAGAGCAACGGAGCTTATCCTTAACCATCCTCCCGCAGCAAGCCTCGGTGAGCATCCCCATAGACCTACCCACGACCCTCCGGCGGCTCCGAAGGCGCCGGATCAGCGCCGTTTTCGGCGCCGGATTTAAAACCCCGTGGCGCCTCCAGGCGTTGCCTGTGAGTTTTAAAAATATCGTCAGACAAACCCCCCTACTACCTTCGGGGGGACCCATATACCCCTACGAGTGGCTCCGAACGACGCCCTCCTACCAATTCCTATTCGAGGCAACGAGACCTCGAGAGAGAGCTACGCCGGCGGCAGGAGCCTCAGGTCTGGTGCGGGGTTAAAGTAGTATAATTGAGAGTCAGGGTTCCGGGATAGCTTGAGAACCTCCTCTGCTTGTTACAATCCTTGTCTCTGTTCTCCTCTCCACTATTTATTT
>BLSH010149784.1:252722-275784 GCA_018402905.1 Glandirana rugosa | reverse complement strand
GGGTCTGAATACTTAGGACCATGTGATATTTCAGTTTTTCTTTTTTAATAAATCTGCAAAAATGTCAACAATTCTGTGTTTTTCTGTCAATATGGGGTGCTGTGTGTACATTAATGAGGAAAATAAATTAACTTAAATGATTTTAGCAAATGGCTGCAATATAACAAAGAGTGAAAAATGTAAGGGGGTCTGAATACTTTCCGTACCCACTGTATATTGTAGCGAAGTGTCATTTCTTCAGTGTTGACACATGACAGCAAATTTACACTGTCATACAAGCTTTACACTCACTACTTTATATTGTAGCAGTGTAAATTTGCTGCCCCCTCAAAATAACTCAACACACAGCCATTCATGTCTAAACTGCTGGCAACAAAATGAGTACACCGCAAGTGAAAATGTCCAAATTGGGCCCAAAGTGTCAATATTTTGTGTGGCCACCATTATTTTCCAGCACTGCCCTAACCCTCTTTGGCATGGAGCTCACCATAACTTCACAGGTTGCCACTGGAGTCCTCTTCCACTCCTCCATGATGACATCATGGAGCTGGTGGATTTTAGAGACCTTGCCCTCCTCCACCTTCCATTTAAGGATGCCTCACAGATGCTCAATAGGGTTTAGGTCTGGAGACATGCATGGCCAGTCCATCACCTTTACCCTCAGCTACTTGAGCAAGGCAGTGGTCATCTTGGAGGTGTGTTTGGGGTCGTTATCATGTTTGAATACTGCCCTGCAGCCCAATCTCTGAAAAAAGGGGATCATGCTCTGCTTCAGTATCACACAGTACATGTTGGCATTCATAGTTCCCTCAATGAACTGTAGCTCCCCAGTACCAGCAGCACTCATGCAGCCCCAGACCATGACACTCCCACCACCATGCTTGACTGTAGGCAAGACACACTTGTCTTTGTACTCCTCACCTGGTTGCTGTCACACATGCTTGACACCATCTTAACCAAATAAATTTATCTTGGTCTCATCAGACCACAGGACATGGTTTCAGTAATCCATGACCTTGGTCTGCTTTTCTTCAGCAAACTGTTTGATGGCTTTCCTATGCAACATCTTTACAAGAGGCTCCTTCTGGGATGACAGCCATACAGACCAATTTTATGCAGTGTGCGGCGTATGGTCTGAGCACTGATCGGCTGACCCCCTATCCCTTCAACAATGCCAGCAGCACTCATATTTCTATTTCCCAAAGACAAACTCTGGATATGACACTGAGCATGTGCACTCAACTCCTTTGGTCGATCACGACGAGGTCTGTTCTGAGTGGAACCTGACCTGTTAAAACGCTGCATGGTCTTAGCCATCATGCTGCAGCTCAGTTTCAGGGTCTTGGCAATCTTCATATAGCATAGGCCATCTTTATGTAGAGCAACAGTCCATTTTTGGGATCCTCAGAGAGTTCTTTGCCATGAGGTGCCATGTTGAACTTCCAGTGACCAGTATGAGAGAGTGAGAGCGACAACACCAACACCAAATTTAATACACCTGCTCCCCATTCACACCTGAGACCTTGCAACACTAATGAGTCACATGACACATTTGGACATTTTCACTTAGGGGTGTACCCACTTTTGTTGTCAGCGGTTTAGACATTAATGGCTGTGTGTTGAGTTATTTTGAGGGGACAACAAATTTACACTGCTATACAAGCTGTACACTCACTACTTTACATTGTAGCAAAGTGTCATTTCTTCAGTGTTGTCACATGAAAAGATATAATAAAATATTTACAAAAATGTGAGCGGTGTACTCACTTTTGTGAGATACTGTATCTCCCATTTATGAATCTTCTCCTTATGGGTGTTCTTCAACATGAAAGGCAAAGGAAGGCATAGACTTCATAGTGTAGTGAGTCAAAATTGATTTATTAAAACTAGGATCACTTACACTTAGGATTAGAAAAAAATGGCTAATTGATATAACATCCAGCTGCGGACTTGGTCTGCAGGCTAGTGCATGGTGACGTCAAGAAAGAACAGCTCTATCCAACGCGTTTCCCCCTATGGGGCTTGAACTAGGACCGGAGGCTATTTCCCAACATCACGCACCACGTTCTATATATCTAACAAGCAGGAGTGACACCGGAACAACAAAAACAGCTATTTCCATATAGTGTCATTTACTTCTTGAGTACTGGATATATACATTCCATCTAATCTTCCATTGTTTATCAAATAATTAAAAATAAGTTGGGCACAGCGCTTGCAGAGGTTGAAGACATTGCGGAAGTGATGAAACTCGTCAGTGGGAACGCAAGGCATGCCAGGCCATGTCCCGGTGACACGCAAGCGATTACTGCAGACTCGCGGCGGTCACGGAACGATCACAGTTGTTTTTTGGTTTGAATTGGACTGTACTGTGATTATGGGTGAATAAATGTGGTTTCTAAGAGGTACGCAATGAGAATTCTTTCCTTTTTTATCTAACACCTATGGGAGCGGAGACGAGAGAGAGCACACGATAACGGACAATAAATCCAGGGTCGGATTGTAGACCATAAGCGCGTATTGACTTCTCCACACTGTACGGGTGGAGAGTCATTGGGATCTGGTAAGCAGGGTACAATACCCCAAAAGAACTTTTTATTTCACGCAAGGCACAGCACGAGCACTTTATAAGTTTGCAATTATATGGACACTGTGTCGGATGAATGAAGCAAGGAAGTTAACAAGAAGTCACCATTGCACATGTTGCACTTGCACTTTAAACTCAGAGACTGTTTATTGTATATGAAATAATCATCAATGATTCATGCACAGTTAATTTGCACTGATTTGCACATAATTGTCACGATTGGCACTTTATTATTATAACACTGGTATTATTTTGTTAAAATTTATTTTTGCACAGAGTAATCTGAATGGTTATCTACTGTCTAGAGGGTGAATAGTCATAATAGGCAAGCGCTGTTCCCAACTTATTTTTAACTATTCCTATATTGCACAAATATACTAGTGCGCATAGGCTACAGCAGCAGCTGCACAATAAAGTATAAAAGTACTGTGGCGCGTAAGACTTCAACCCATTGTTTATCAAATGTCCATATAAAATTATGCTCTACACACATAATAAATGAAATACACGGCAGGCGCATGCGCTGAGTCTTCCAAGATGGCCGATCAGACTTGGAGCGCCGCAGACCAGGATGCAGACCAGGGGCAGCAGAACAACCTTGCCCCGCTACAGGGGACACACAGTGAGTGCCCCACTGCAGTATATGCCATCACCAGTGGACACAGCATCCCTAATAGGAAGGTCACTAACCACCATCACTCCCTCACCTATGGGTGATTTACTGCCCAGCCCAGAAACAATGGGAATGGAAGAGCTTATCAATCCCACAGCACCCAATGACTTTCCTTCAATGATGCAAACATTTTCAAAACTTTTATCTAGAGGCCTGTCCCAAACGGCTGCACAGATCACTTCATCTATTCACGCAGATCTTCAGCAACTAGGCCTGAGAATAGAAGTGATTAAAAAGAAAACTGACCAATCAATAGCCAGGATTAATCAGAACTCATCTAGAATCCAAGAGCTCCAGGAGAATTTGGAAAATGCTCTAGCCAAAATCAACGACCTGGAGAATAGGAACAGACGTTACAATTTTAGGCTTTGCGGCCTGTACCCTATAATCCGCTCTTTTGTTAAAGACTTAATACCAGACATACCAGACCGCAAGCTGGAACCAGACAGAGCTCACAGGGCATTACAACCCCCCCGCACGGATGGTCTACCTTGTGACATCATAATCAAACCGCATTACTATGCAGTAAAGGAAGAAGTGATGAAGAGGTCACACAATGCAGAAAATCTTTCCATCCAGGGCCACCGCATACAAATATCCACTACATCTCGCCATTTGCAATACAGAAAAGGCGTTCCTTAAAGCCTTAGAAAGAATGCTACAGAATTGGGCAAGAGGTTCAGTTTATCGTTTCTTGGAGTTGACTCACCCAGGTTCCCCCGGCTGACCTAACTTCACCAGTTGGCTAAGTTTATTTGTAATGCCTCCTCCCTCCCCCGGTTATTTATTTTTTTTTCCCCTTTTTTTTGCGAAGGCAAAACTGGTTTATACTCTATTTGTTGTCATCTGTTTTTGACTTTGCATTGATACCCCCTACACAGTCTTAAAGGGGATCAATGCGGGCCCCAACCTTAGAGTTGGTTAGAATACTTACTGAGGCCTAAGCCTTCAGAAGATCTTCTACAATACTCCACTTTGTCTACCCATCAACCTCCTTACTCAGGACATTAGCCTCCTATAGCTCGATTTTGAGAATGGAATTATATAAGTGGGACTTAATGACATTTATGAATATTGTCCAATCATCCTCTGAGTAAGATGCCCCACCTCTGTATCAAGGAGATTCTTGGGGCACATTCATTGACCTCTTGCAAACAAGATTTTTCCAAGAGCAGTGCTCATTATTTCGCTAAGTTATTATAGTTTGCTTAAGGTGGGGGGTTGGGGCGGCTACAATGCACCTCGATCTGACTCCGAGAGGACCTTGGATATCTCCCAGAGCCAGAGAGATGTTTCCCAAGTTTAGGGACATTAACCTTGTTTACACCTGGTACAGGAATTGGCTGGTCCCTTCCTGTCCCAGTCAATTTGTATTGTTTACGATAATGTTGGTTTATTACTAAATATTCTTCCACCCTTACATTCATTTCTCTCCTTTGCTTTCTTCCTTCTCTGGACTCTTACTACTCATTTTCAGGGTATAACCCTCTGCATCCAACATGTTCATTCAATCAAGAGACAAGAACATACCCTAATGGAACCACAAGGGTCCCAATCGTTCCTTTGTAACCAGGTAAGATTTATTTGCCAATGGCTCTTCTCCTCCCTCTGATTCATGATTAGACCAATACATAACATACCTAAATTACAGATTATTTCACATAACATACAAGGATTAAACTCACCAACAAAATGTAGAAAGTTATTTCAATACTATCACTCTTTAATGGCAGATGTGCTACTATTACAGGAGACTCACTTCCTCAGAACCTATAACCCATCATTCCTTCATAAAAATTATTCACAGTTCTTGCTGGCAAGTGCAGAAAACAAGACAAAAGGGGTCGTTATTTGCTTAGCGAGACATTTAATCTTTTTGCAAATCAAATTAATTAAAGATCCAGAGGGTCGTTATTTGCTCTCTACGGGCACATTAGAGGGGAGATCATTTACCTTTATATCCTACTACACACCAAATAAGGGCCAAAGAAAATTCCTGGAAAACTTGCTGCAGACCTTGAAACCACATTTTAAAGGAACGGTGATCACGGGGAGGACACAAATACCCCCCTTGACCACTCTCTAGACAAAACCAAATGGAATTGTCCAAAACCCAAATGACCACCCAGGCAGAGCCTAAAAATAGCTCAATTGTTAAACACCCTAGGCCTAATAGACATATGGAGGGAACTGAACCCCCAAACTAAAGACTTCACACACTACTCTGTCCCTCATTGTACTTACACCAGGATAGACCACATCTTCCTTCACATCTCTGCGGTACCCTTAGCATCCTCCTTCAAAATTTGAGATACCTCTCTATTGGACAATTCAGTAGTATCATTCATAATGAACTGTCCTAGTGCACCAGACGGTCCTCGAAAATGGCACATTAGCGAAACTATACTATCAAATCCAGCTCATTGCTCAACAATAGATAAAGAGTTGAAGGCCTATTTCCGAAAATGATAATGAATCTATATCCTCAACCACCCTTTGGGCAGCCCACAAAACCATACTGAGAGGGAAGCTGATAAAGCTCTCCTCCCAGTTGAAACACCAATGTAATATAGAAGTACAGAAACGAAATAAAGAATTTATCACCCTAAGTAAAGATCACAAACGCAAACCAAACCCAGACACTCTGGCCCAATTAGAAGTAGCCTGATCCAAACTCAATCTAGCTTTGACCACAGTTGCAGACAAACACATAAGATGGACGGGTACAAGATTCTATTCACAAAGAGACAAAATTGTCTCCAGACTAGCAGTTAAACGTAGCCCTAAAACACGTACAGTGACATGCCCCAAAATGAATACAGAAACAGGAGACTTGACTCAGAACCCCACTAAAATTCTGGAAACTTTTAGGAATTTTTATGCAAAACTATATAAAGGAGACCAGTCTGCTTCCCCGCATAAACTAGAGTCCTTCCTACGGGACATTCCTCTCCCCAATTTATCACTTGACCACATAGGAAAATTGGAAAAACCGATCACAACGGAAGAAATCTTAGATACCATCAAGGGGCTCAAAACACATACCTCCCCTGGCCCAGATGAATTTGCAGTCATCTACTATAAAAAAATATGGACCCACTCTAGCGCCCTATTTGTCTCATCTCTTCAACTCTCTCCGGGATGGAGCAACATTTAATAAGGATCTGAACTCTGAAGCCTTTATTTCCATCATCCCAAAACCAGGGAAAGACGCAAGGGATGTTAGCAACTATTGACTGATTTCTCTTAAAAATAATGATTTAAAAATCTTATCCAAAATTTATGCAAATGGCCTTTCCGGATTCATATCTCACTATATTCATAAGGATCATACGGGCTTCATCCCGGGGAGACCAGGGCCTAACCAAATTAGAAGAGCAGTAGGCATTATCTCCTTATTACAATCTCACTGGGATGGAGGGGCTCCCCAGGAGGGACTTCCGATTTCCATAAATTTACAGAAAGAGTTAGACTCGGTCTCGTGAAATTACATGTTTGAGATTCTGACGAGATGGGGTTTTGGCCCGAAATTCTTAAGCTCTATGCAAGCACTATACTGGAAACCATCTGCACAAATCCATCTTTTGGGGAAATACTCCGACAGTTTTGAAATCAAGAGAGGGACTATAAGGATGTCCCCTATCCCCCTTGATCTTCACGATAGTCATAGAAACACTGGCAATCACCATTAGAACTCACCCTGACATCAAAGGGGTATCACGCGGATCGCAAGAACATGAGTGCACTTTATTTGCAGATGATCTGCTTCTTTTTATCACATCTCCACTAATCTCCACACCCAACCTAATGAAACTCCTTAGAGAATTTGGTGTAGTCTCTGGGCTGATGGTAAACCTCAACAAATCATCAGCCCTTAACATATCTCTCCCCTCCAAGCTAGTAGACTAACTTAAAAGACAGTTTTCATTTAACTGGACCTTGAAAGTAATCCTTTACTTGGGTATCAACCTTTCAAATAGGATTGATAGGCTTTTCACAGACAATTTTCCCCAGATGTTTAAGAAAATGGAGGAGGAGGTTCGGAAGTGGTCGGGGTGTGGTCTGTCCTGGTTGGGGAGGATAAAAATGATAAAGATGACCCTTTTACCACATCTATTATATCTATTTCGTACTATTCCTATTCCACTCACTGAATCAGTACTGGCAGGGGCCCAATCTAAAATCAATGCTTTCATTTGGGGGAAAAAAGTCTATCGTATTCTTTATAGACGAAAAACCCAAGAGGGTTTAGAGTTACCAAGACTCTGGTGGTACTACCAGGCTGCACAACTGGCCCAAATCTCTTTGGTGTATTCAAGAGGTCCCAAACCTGATTGACTTATGATAGAAAGACAAGTAGTCCCTTCCAACACACTTAGTATTCTCCTGTGGTGCTCTCCTAAGCCTAGACCTGCAATTCTATCCCCTACCCTGTACCATTCATTGGCACTCACTGACAAACTACATAAACAAAGCACCCTGATATCGGAGATAAGACCCCTCAGCCACCTTTTTAACAACCCAGTCTTCCCACTGAGAAGGAACATTCTGGCCTTTAGATGGTGGCTCAATAAGGGGCTGTTCAGGATTGGCCACTTTTTTACCTCCTCAGGTCCTATGTCACTACAATATTGTATCAGTAAACTCGAAATGCCAAACGATGAAAAATGTAGACACTCACAAATCACTCACTTTCTACGTTCTCTCTGTCATCACAAATCAGAACCCCCCAAACCTATGCCTTATGAAATCTGGTGCTCTGAAATCATGGATCAGAGGGGTGAAATATCAGTAATATACTCTGCCTTGGTGGATAAATCAGACAAACCGGTATATGCGAAAGCTTGGGAAACTGATTTAAACATAAAACTGGAACCAGAGAAGTGGTTCTCCTCTTTTCGATCCTCCTATAAGGGAGTAATGAATATAACGTTAATAGCAGCAAATGTTAAGATCCATACCAGATGGTACTATGTGCTTGCTAGATTGGCAAAAATTTACCCAAATACATCTCCACTCTGTTTCAGGGGTTGCAAACTAGAGGGCACAATGCTTCACACTTGGTGGGCCTGTCCTCGCCTATGTAATTTTTGGAATAAGCTTCTCCAGGTGGTGCATTGAGTGGTAGGAGTAGCGGTCTCCCAGGACCCAGCCATAGTATTATTAAATCATAAGATGCAGGGAATCCCTAAGCACACTCAAACACTCCTCCTCTTTATGTTTCTAGGAGCCAAAATTACAATTGCTACATCATGGGAAAAACCTTCAGTTTCCTTTAAAGCAACAAAACAAAAGATTTCATGGATCATTTCCCAAGAACAAATTGTTGCGAAGCTGCTAAACAGGGTCCAACAATTTGAAACAGTGTGGGACCCATGGGCAAGATTCATAAGAGTGCCTCTATACCCTGGTCATCTACCAAACTGAACTAATCAATCTGGAAACTTCTTCCAGTTCTTTCCCCTTTTTCTTCTTGGGACTATCCCGGACTATCCTCTTCCTTCTCCACTTTTTTTCTTCTCTATTTACACCATCTAAGGCAATCAAGATAGAGGTTAACACTAGGTTATAATCCCAGAATATAATCAAATTATACTTTTCTCCAGTCGGAGCAGTCGGTCTCCCCCTCGGGCACAGTTTGTTCCCATAGGGGTGCCAGAGGGGTGAGTCAACTCTCCTGACTAACATGTTCCAGTTTATTATGTGTATTATAGTATGACCAAGACTTGTGTCTATACCATATGTTCATAACCTTTGAGGGGTTTTCCCCGAGTTTATCACTGTTAAACTTCCACTGTATATGTTTTGTACTCTGTGACTAAACTTAATAAAAATATTGAAAAGTAAATATATGAAATACACCAAAAATTATATGAATATATATTGTGGCGTTATGAAATGCGAGGTAATCGATGGACGTTATATTTCACCTCGTCTGCGTTCATTTGCAGGAAACTAAGGTGGAATCCCGTCTAGGTTTTACCAGCCACCTTGGCAGGGTGGGTTCCGAAACGGATTTTGTGGTCCACTTGTGTCCATCAACAGGTGGTATAAAGGGAGCTGACCTAGATCAGATATTGTCTCTGACCTGGGACTCAGGAGCCATCAAACTTGAGAAAAGCTGATGAAATGAACTGTGCTTTGTGACTGAAAAGGGTTTGCATTATCTTTGTTTTGTGGATGACTGGGACAAGCCCTTCACTTCTGAGTTAGGAAAACTTAAAACTGTTTAGTTAGTGCCTGGATGGCGAGGATTTATTTTCTGTTTTATTTATTTGATTTACCTGCAACCTTTAAAATAAACCTGGCTACAAGTCAGATTTTTAAACAAACCTGCCATTTGAAGTACCCTTTTCCCAGGAAAGGTGATCCCCATTAAGCTAATCCCTCACACATGGTGGACTCGGTATCTTCCTGAATGAGTGGAAAGATGGAGGATGTATTAAAATCTCTCTTGCAGGCCAGCAGGAAACCAATCCCCAGCAGCAGGAAACCGACCGCCAAGTTGCAGAGGTCAATGCTGCCCAGCAGGAGACAAATTGCCAGTTTGCGGAGGCACCGCTGGAGTTAAAGAAGGGGTCCGCCTTTTCTGACAGGAGAACCCCAAAAGGCCTATTATGACCTCAAACCCGATGCTGCCCAGGATTATGAGACACTGAAAGCCGAGATGCTAGCACGCATGGGCGTGACCATTGCAGTTCGATCTCAACGGGTGTATTGGTGGTCATACAGTACTGACAAGCCACCCTGCTCCCAAATGTTTGACTTTATATACCTCACCAAGAAGTGGCTGCATCCAGAGAATTTGCCAGGCCCTAAGATTGTAGAGCATATGGTCATGGACCATTATTTACGAGTTCTCCCTGACACTTTAAGGAATTGGGTCAGCCATGGGGACTGCAAACCAGCTGGTGGACCCAGAGGAGAGATATACTGCTGCTGAAGACTTGTTTCACCCATCTGTGCCCCACTCCAATGTCTCTAGGGGTGAAAAATCACCCGAAGGATCAGGTAAGACTGTTCCAGGGTTCAAGGGCGTGGGGAAAAATTACAAGACTGTTGCTACAAGTAATGAGACTATGGGCTCAGGACCTGGAGACTGGCCGACTAGGTCAGGAAGGTCTTTGAGGCCATTTAGAGGACTGGGTACAAAAAATATAAAATGTTATCGCTGCCATGCGTTTGGTCAAATTGCTGCTAACTGTTCCCTAAATGATGATCCAATGCAATGTGAAAATGCTTACTTGAAAAAACGCATGTCTCTTTTTGCACAGGTGGCATGTACTGGAACTTATCAGGAATGCATGGAAAAGCAAATGTATGTGATTTCAGTTGATGGAAAGCAAGTCGCGGCTCTGCTAGATTGTGGTAGTGTGGTGACATTAGTCAAAGCTGATTGTATAAATCCTGTAAAGTTACACCTAGCACCATTGGGGTTATGTCACGGTCCTGGTGGTGGAGTCTGTCTTGTGCAGAGAACAACCGCTCTTGCGCACCCGATTCAGGGACCCCTGGTAGAGCAGACAGGAAGTCCAAGAGTGTGGGATGGCACGAGGGCTGGATGGTCACTGGTGATGGTGTGATGATCCAGATGGTCGTGCAGATCAGAGGGTGGTCGTGCAGGCTGGGTCGGCAACGGGCAAGCTTTGCGGTACAGAAGGGTTAGGCAGAAGAGTGGTCAAGTTCAAGCAAGGGTCATTATCAGGCTGGCAGCAGAAGTACAGGAGGATCAGACAATCGGATGGTCGTGGAAAGCCGGGGTCGGTGCAGGCAGCAGATCAGCAGGTCGGGTCAGGCCGGGTCAACGGGAAACAGATAGTAGCACAGGAATCGCAGGTTGAGCTGAAGCTCACAGGTCACAGATGCTGTAGAATGGACAGCACTTGCTGTTGGGTCCAGCAGATTCAAATAGAGCCGTCGCGTGCACCACTGCGGAAAGCGGCCACAAGAGCACCCAGACTGAGTGCTTTCCTAACATTGCCCCCCCAAGGGGCAGCCTCCGGATGCCTTGCCAGGTGCCGCTGTCCTGGTGGTTTCTTCTGAAGGCCTGGATTAATCCAGGTGCGTGGATGTTCCCCTCTGGCTCCCAGGAATTTTCTTCAGGACCATACCCTTTCCACTTTATCAGGTACTGGGTAGATCCCACCCTCTTCTGACAGTCCAAAATGGCTTGTACCTCAAACTCCTCCTCTCCATTTACCAGAATTGGATCTGACGGGCCTGTCCTTCGTCCTGGGAACGAGTCGGGGACAACAGGTTTCAGCAGTGAAACATGGAAGACTGGGTGGATCCATAGGGAAGGCGGCAGATCCAATTCGAGTGCCACCCTGTTGATTTTCCTCCTGATTGGAAATGGCCCCATGAATCTTGGGCCCAGCTCCTTTGAGGGGCAAAAAAGCTTAAGATTCCCGGTGGATAGCCAGACGCAATCACCCGGCTGGAGCTCTAACTCCCCCCACCTTCTTTTGTCAAAAGCTTCCTTGTTCAGTTCCTGGGTCCTTGATAGGGTCTCCTGCAGGAATTTACTGTTATTCTGAATGAAGCTTGTGATATCCTGTGCTGCGGGAATGGAGCTTTCGGTGTTCAGCTCAGGCAGGAATGTGGGATGAAACCCATAATTGGCCCAGAATGGGGACTGCTGAGTGGCCAAGTGGATGGTGTTGTTGTAAGCAAACTCGGCCAGCGGTAGCAGTGCAACCCAATCATTTTGAGAGAACGATGAAAAGCAGCGCAGGTACTGTTCTAAAGTCTGGTTCTTTCTCTCTGTCTGGCCATTAGTCTGCGGGTGATAAGCAGATGAGAATGCAAGCTCAATCTCCAACGCTGCACACAGTCTTCCAGAACCTCGACATGAATTTAACCCCACAATCAGATACAATATTGCTAGGTATTCCGTGGAGCCGGACTATTTCTTAAATAAAGGTGTTGGCCATCTTGGCCGCTGTAGGAGTCCCCTTCATAGGTAGGAAATGTGCCATCTTCATCATGCAGTCCACGACCACAAAAATGGTAGAATATCCTTCAGATGGGGGCAATTCCACAATAAAGTCCATAGCCAGTTGCAACCATGGGCACTCGGGTACCGGAAGAGGGTTCAGGAGGCTCCAGGCTTTGGCCTTATCTGTTTTTTTCCAAGCACAAATGGGACAGGCACTGACATACTTCTTGCAGTCTTCTGTAGCATTCAGCCACCAGAAGGATTGGGAGAGAAGCTCAGCTGTTTTCTGTGAGCTAAAATGTCCGGCCAGTTTATGGTTGTGGCAGAGACCTAGGATCCTGAGGCGTAGGCTTACCGGAAAAAAATTCTTGTGCCCGAACCACCATAGGCCGTCCTTGATAGTCAGTCTGGTGTCGCTGGTGTTAGTGGGAACACATCCTCATTGGTCAACAGGAAGTTCCTCACCGGAAGTATGATGTCAGGCGGAGCGGCATTTCCTGGTTCAGAGAACATCCTGGAGAGAGTGCCAGGCTTGCCATTTTTTTTATCCTGGCCGGTAGGTCAGGTGGAAGAGGAACCTGGAGAAGAAGAGTGCCCAGTGTGCCTGCTGGGGTTTCAGTCTCTTGGCCATTCTGAGGTACTCAAGGTTCTTGTGGTCCGTGTAAATGAGAATAGGGTGTGCAGCTCCCTCGAGCAGGTACCACCATTCCTCCAGAGCCGACTTAATGGCCAGCAGTTCCCTATCTTCCACGTCGTAGTTCCTCTCTGGCACCGTCAGCTTGCGAGAGAAGAAGGCTACTGGGTGGAGCAGGGCCTTGGTGCCTTGGCGCTGGGAGAGGATGGCCCCTACTGCGGTTTCTGAAGCGTCCACTTCAAAGACGTACGGTAGAGCTGGGTCTGGGTGCTTCAGAATGGGAGCGGAGGTGAACAGGGACTTGAGTCTCTGGAAGGCGGTTTGGACTTCAGGGGACCAACAGAAGCGGACATTCTGTTTGGTCAGCTGCGTAATTGGTTCCACGATGGCTGAGAAGCCTTTGATGAACTTTCTATAAAAGTTCTCAAAGCCCACAAACCTCTGAACCCCCTTTCTGTCTGTAGGCGGGGGCCACTCCAGAATAGTGGAGACTTTTTGAGGGTCCATATGGATGCCCGTAACGGAGAGGACCAGTCCCAGAAAATGCATGCTGGATTGTTCAAAGGAACACTTCTCCGCTTTCGCGTACAGGCCATGTTGCCGGAGCCGACCCAGAACTTTAGTGACATGGATACGGTGTTCTTCGAGGGAAGAGGAGAAGATTAAAATGTCATCCAAATAGATGACCATGAAGAGATCGAGGAAGTCCCGGAATACGTCATTCACAAAATGCTGGAAGGTCGCAGGGGAGTTGCATAGACCAAAGGGCATCACCAGGTATTCATAATGACCAAAGAGGGGGCGGAATGCTGTCTTCCATTCGTCTCCTTCCCTGATACGAATGAGGTTATATGCTCCCCATCAAGTCAAGTCAAGCTTAGTGAAAATGGTTGTTGCCCCTAACCTCTGATACAATTCCGGAACCAAGGGTAGAGGGTATCGGTTTTTGATAGTCACCCGGTTGAGTTCCCGGTAGTCTATGCACGGCCTGAGTGAGTGATCCTTCTTCTCCATGAAGAAGATGCCAGTCCCGGCAGGAGACATGGAGGGTCGGATGAACCCTTTCTCTAAGTTCTCATCAAGGTAGGCCTTGAGGGCTGCTAACTCGGGCTCAGAGAGGGGATAAATCCTTCAGAAAGGCACTTCAGCCCCAGGCAAAAGTTCAATGGGGCAGTCGTAGGGTCCATGCGGAGGTAGTTTGTCAGCTCCTTTTTTACTGAAGATATCCAGAAATGAATGGTAGGCCGGTGGAAGGAGGGAACAGATGTCAGGTTCATTGTCAGAGTCTAGGCAGAGTAGTGGGGGAACTGCTTCTCCTCTGGGGTTTAGGCAATGCTGTTGGCAGTAGGGTGACTGGAATTGGACGGTCCCAGCGGTCCAATCAATGCTGTGATTGTGAACCATGGTAGGCCGAAAACAATGGGACAGAGGGGAGAGTTCTTGATGTCCTTCCATGGGTGACGATTCCAGATTTAATACGAGACCCGTCTGCCAATCAGATCACCATCTTGTGGGACTTCGGTTGAAGGGGGATGCGGTGCAGTGCTGCGAAGTCCTGATTTATGAAGCAACTGCACGCTCCGGAATCAAGGATGGCTGGGACCGTGGTATTCCCTTGGGAAGCTGCAATGAGAGGAGAAGAGTGAAGTGAGCAGTAGGACTGGGAGAGCTGGGCAGACCACACTGGGTAGCTGCGAAGCACTTACCATGTTTGGCGGGGCACATCCTGACCTCGTGGCCTGGTTCGCCACAATACAGGCATAGGTTCATGGAGAAACGCCGCTGCCTTTCTTCTGCGGTGAGGGGTGGACGTAGCAGCCCAATCTGCATAGGCTCGGAGGAGTCCAGTGGAGAGGAGGAGGAGGTCATTAGGCTGAGCATAGGCGGATTCGGGTAAATGGGAACCTGGGGAAGCATCCAGGTGTTGCGGCTGCCCTGATGATCTCTCGGTGCGGCGCTCTCTGAGGCACCGATCGACAGAAATGACCAAGTTGATCAGAGCCTCCAAGGTCCTCCTGAGGCACCCCCACTCGTGTCAGCTCGCCCTTCAAGGGTTCAGATAGTCCCATGCGAAATTGGAAGCATAGAGTGGCACTATCCCAGGCTGTGTCGGCGCTCCAGCGCCAGAATTCTGAAACATAGTCCTCCACTGGGCGACGACCCTGCTGGAGTTCGTGCAGGGCGGCCTCAGCCGTAGTAGCCTGGTGGGGGTCCTCATAAAGTTGCGCCATGGCTTGAAGGAATGAGGTCGATGTGGCGACCTCCGGAGCATTTTGTTCCCGAAGTTTATGGGCCCAGGCCTGTGGCTAATTCTGTAGCAAAGAAATTATGATGCCCACCTTAGTGGCTTCGAGGGAGAAGGTGTGTGGCTGGAGTCCAAAATAAAGTTCACACGCTGTCCGGAAGGCCCGGAACTTGCGTCGGTCCCCAGAAAACTTATCCGGCAGCGGGACCTTGGGCTCAGAGGGCAGGGCCACGATGGTACGGCCTGCAGCTGGAGCAGCTCCAGAGGCTGGGGCAGTTGATAGCTCTTGTAGCCCATTCCTCCAAGTGGTTATAGCCCTCTTGCAGATTCTTGACTGCCTGTGTAAGGCCCGCAAGGTGCGCACACAGGTCGTCCATGGCTGAGCGGGTTCCCTGCGCAGACTCAGTCATGGCTGTCCGTTGCTGTCATGGTCCTGGTGGTGGAGTCTGTCTTGTGCAGGGAACAACCGCTCTTGCGCACCCGATTCAGGGACCCCTGGTAGAGCAGACAGGAAGTCCAAGAGTGCGGGATGGCACGAGGGCTGGATGGTCACTGGTGATGGTGTGATGATCCAGATGGTCATGCAGATCAGAGGGATGGTCGTGCAGGCTGGGTCGGCAACTGGCAAGCTATGCAGTACAGATGGGTTAGGCAGAAGAGTGGTCAAGTTCAAGCAAGGGTCGTTATCAGGCTGGCAGCAGAAGTACAGGAGGATCAGACAATCGGATGGTCGTGAAAAGCCGGGGTCGGTGCAGGCAGCAGATCAGCAGGTCGGGTCAGGCCGGGTCAACAGGAAACAGATAATAGCACAGGATTCGCAGGTTGAGCTGAGGCTCACAGGTCACAGACACAGTAGAACAGACAGCACTTGCTGCTGGGTCCAGCAGATTTAAATAGAGCCGTTTGGCGCCGCTCCGGCGCGTGCACGCGTGTGCGCTCACGGGCGCGCGCGAATGTGCACAGGTGCGCACCCCACCGTGGAAAACGCCCACAAGAGCAACCAGGCTGAGTGCTTTCCTAACAGGTTATTTGCATACATGGAGACACCCATGATTACCAGACTGCTATGGTTGAGATTGATACCCCTTCGGGCATAGTGACACATTCAGTGGGGGTGGTACCCTTACTGATTCATGAAGCCCTTGTGGGGAGAGATTTTCCACTTTTGGAGTTTATGGGAAAACAAAAGGAGTCGGGAGGACAGAGCTGCCCCTGCCAAGGGAACACAGAAACTCACTCCAGATACTTTTGATTACCAAATTGAAACTGTTGACGTGTCCAAGGAACTAAAGTTGCTCGAACTAGGCTTGAAATATGCACCGGATAAGAATTTTAATACATTTGATGATATATAAACACTGAAAAGTTTATTAGAAAGTTAAACATCAAAAAATATTTTATGGAGAAACCACTAGAAACAAACCAAACCAGTAGTGAATATCGACATAGTGGTCTAAGGAATCATTCCACTTTCAACCCAAAGAAATCCTCCAATCACTATCTAGATGTTTTCAAAGAAATGGTAGAACAGGATATAAGAATGCTTAATAGGGGGGGGTGAGAATGGCGCCTGAGCACAATGGATGCTTGAGGAAGGAGCTCTGCACACCGGCCTGAGATCTACAGCATCTACCAGCTTCCCGCTGTCTCCTCCAGCTTGATTGGGACCAGCATCCACCCCTGCAACACCCAGGAGCCATGTCGCTCAAAAGAAAAGACACTGGGGAGCGTGGCTACCGCGCATCGGTATGGACGTCTGAGCCAGAAGCTCCTCTTAAGCACCAGGAATTCTGCTCATACGAGGAGACTATATGGTCCACAACCGACACCAACTTGTCCCTAAAGGTCCGCACAGCACAGAGAGATGACCCGCAAATGAAAAGACTCCACTCAGCCAAAGAAATTACAGGATTTCTTTTCGCCAGCGGCACGGAGCCCTCTCCAAGATGGCGTCGGCGGTGTGTCTCCGGCCTCCCCGCGCGGCTCAGCCTCCGCTGCACCTAGCCCTACCTCCCAAGGGGGATCCGATCACCGCTTCAGGGAGGCCTCCACACTGATGTCCCACAGCCCTGCCAAGTCTAGGCCTTGGCTATCGGAAGAGCTCATACAGGATAAGGTGAGCCCACAGCATAAGTCCCTAGAGGATACCAGAGAGCTAACAGACACTATCAACACGTTCCCCACAACAAATCAGCCTATCACAGATACCATGCTACGGGACATGTTGATTTTCCTGCAAAGCTCCCTCCATGCCGACATGATGGACTGCATGAGGAGCTTTAAGGAGGAGGTGCATGAACTAGGGGGAAGAGTGGACCATGTACAGAAAAAGATGGGGGAATATGCAGAATCATACAATTCCCTTGTGGACTCCCACAATGAGCAGTCTGACGAGGTGGTCTGGCTGAGGTCAAAGGTCGCTGACCTCGGGGACAGGTCAAGTAGGAACAATGTGAAAATCAGGGGGCTCCCTGAGGCCGTCCAGCCGGGCCAGTTACAGCAGTACACCAAGGACCTCATTAAAGCATACCTCCCAGAAGTGCCGCAATCAGAACTGCTAATTGACAGAATACACCGCCTCCCTAGGCCCTCTCATCTGCCTGAGTATATCCCAAGGGATGTACTCATGAGAGTTAATTTCTACCATATCAAGGACCAGTTCATGATGGCTTTCCACAAAACTACATGCCCAGCTGAAAAATACTCCACTATCCAAATTTTTTCAGACCTCTCACAGTATACTATGCAAAAACGTAGGTCCTTGGTACCTATCACCAAGGCCTTATGCAACCATGATATTGTTTACAGATGGGGATATCCCTCCAAGCTGACCATCACAATCTCCTTTGAAAATGGGAGATTCTCCTCGAGCAATCAGAAGGAAACCCCCATCCCCCCTCCAAGGTAAACTCCCAGGAGGAATGGCAACTGGTGTCCCTTAAGAAATCAAGCAAAAACACAACACACAAGCACCTCAATCCTGAAATCTACACCGCTACATACCAAGGGATTCTGGTGCTATGGAGCTTGGACTGCACAAAACCCCCCCCTTCAACTAATGGGCAGGGAACCTGCCGTCGGATCCACAACGGATCTTATTTTTTTACTCTTTTGATCCGTTATGCGTTATACAAACTGTTCACTTATGGTTTTATCCCTTTGTTTTGTTCAATGTTACCCGATAAGACCCTCAGGAGTTGGACTGGTTTGCCCATCAGAACACGTCGCCTTACAAACTACCAGGACATCATTCCCCGGAGAACACACTGCGAGGTGAGTGGCTGTATCCCTTCTGGGCTTTGCATATCTACACCTACCATACACGGCCATGGCCTTCAACATAGTCTCCTTTAACACCAATGGTCTGAACCATCCGGCCAAAAGAGCATCACTTTGGAGAGAGACCCATAAACTACAGGCAGATGTTCTATGTGTGCAGGAGACACATTTTTTGTCTACCAACCCGCCCAAATGCCAGCATCAAAATTATCCCCAAATCGACCTAGCCTCAGTGCAAAGAAAGAAGGCTGGAGCCCTTGTTGCTGTCAAAGATTCTATCTCCTTTGCCCCAAAAGACATTCTAATAGACTCTGAGGGCAGATATCTAATTCTCATAGGAATACTCAACAACAGGACTTATACAATAATCAACTTGTATGCCCCTAATAAGCAACAGCTGAGGTTCGTGAAGAGACTATTCCACAAAATCAACAAGGTTAAACAAGGAGATTTAATTATCTGTGGTCACTACAACATCACAGCTGACTTTAACATAGACTCCACTACCAAAGCAAAACATCCGCTACCTACGCTACAAAATCTCCTACATGCAGAAGATGTGTACGATGCCTGGAGGTGCTAACATCCCAGCGAGCGAGATTACATCTTCCACTCCCCTAGGCACAACATGTACTCTCGCATAGATATGATTATTGTGGATAGGAATGTATTGTCAAGGGTGTCCTTCTCCGCCATCCACAACATTTTGTGGTCTGACCACGCTCCAATGGTGGTGAAGGGGCACACTCTGAATCAACCACGGGTGTGGCAAGCTAATACACGTATTATCCACTCCCCTACACATGTAAGTCTGATTACATATCACCTGAAGACTTTTTTTGAGACAAATGAAGGATCAGTGATCAGCCCCTGTACCCTATGGTATGCCCACAAGGCCTTTATTAGAAGCATTCTCCTACAGGCATGTTCAAGGGAGAAGAGGCTTAGGGTGCAGAGGGTGGACACCCTACTGGCTGAAATAAAACTTCTAGAGTCTCAAAACAAAGTCCAGGCCTCTGGGGAACTAGCAAACAAACTAAATAATCTCTGTTTCGACCTTATAAATATGTTCCTGGAGCAGTACAGTAAACATGTGGATAAGCTTAAATGAACCCACTACTCCTCCAGCAATCAAGTGGGTAAAATATTATCACACAGACTAAAAGAGCGCAGGGTACGGTCTAGGATCCCTTACCTGACCATATCCTCAGACAAAAGCAAAATTGTAGACCTTAATGCCATTGCAGATTCCTTTGCAGATTTCTATTATTCCCTATACAATCTCAGAGATGACCCCGACACTACCCAACCATCAAATGATATGACTCAAACCTTTTTGAAATCCATTAGGCTTCCCTCAGTTTCCAAGACCCAATTAGAAGAACGAAACGCCCCTATCACCACATCTGAGATTTTAAAAATGATTACAACTCTACCACAGGGGAAATCCCCCGGGCCGGATGGGCTCCCCAAAGACTATTATAAAGCATTATGTCACACTCTAACCCCAAGACTAGAAGCAGTCTATTCCCAAGCTATGAGCTCTGCCTCTTTCCCCTTGGAAATGTTCAAAGCATATATCATAACTATCCCGAAGCCGGGCAAAGATCCCACTACACCTCCTAACGTTAGACCAATATCATTACTGAATACCGACGTAAAACTATGCTCCAAAATGCTGGCACACAGACTCCTTCCAATCCTCCCTGAGCTAATCAAGCTGGATCAGACGGGCTTCACAGCTGGGAGGAAACCTTTGATGCTACCTGGAGGGTCATAGATATTATTCAATATGTGAGGTCCTGTCGGACTCCTTCTCTGCTCCTCTCCCTGGATGCGGAGAAGGCATTCGGCAGGATCCACTGGGGATATATGAGGCAGGTTCTAATAAAATTTGGATTTGCTGGACCCATCTTGTCTGCCATCCTGGTGCTCTACTCAGCCCCTGCGCCCAAGTATTCACCTCAAACACCCTCTCCAAAATTTTTTGAAATCACAAATGGGACAAGGCAGGGATGCCCTCTGTCGCCCTCAATCTTCAACCTTCTCATAGAGCCCCTCGCGGAAAGGATAAGGTCCCACCCTGATATCTCAGGAATAGCCCTCAAAAATAAATCTTCCAACCTTTTTGCTGACAATATCATCCTGTTCATATCAGCTTCGGCTGATTCCCTACCCCATGCCCATCATACCTTGGATGAATTCAGCAAAATATCCTACTACAAGGTAAACTGCACTAAATCATTCATACTGAACATAGGGATGCCTCCAAAACTCCAATCCCAGTTAATGGTAACATTACCATATTGGAATGTATAATTATAGTGAATAACTGCGCTAAAAACCTAACTTTGATTAATGCAATTATACATGAATCAGTGACAACACATATGCAGCCGCTGTAAAGAATAAACCCCAAATAAAACCAATAACCAACAAATTATAGTTGGGGTGGAGCCACACAACGATCCAAACGGAGCGTTGGTTGTCCAACCGTGTCACTGCAATACAGTGGAAAGGCGATCGTGGATGGGTAACAACCGCTCGTTTGTCTATATATCAACGATTGTTGCTAGTTTTCACATGTAAGCACATGTGCAATAAAAGTTGTTTTTAAATGATACACTATGAGGGGCCTCTCTGTTTGTCCTTTCCATGAGTGATCCATTTGGAGGAACACGGAGGAATTGCTAGCTGGCTTGATATGCTAATAACCCCTGGTGCTTTTGTGATTCTTCTGGAGGAGCATGGAGGAGTGATAGCCCCATTTGGGAGATGCTGTTAACCCTTTGAAGTTCTGGTGAGCCTCAGTATGTGTACACTTCACGTGGTGACACGGGTGAAGGAGTTCTCGGATTGAAGTTACTTCACTATGCATGGAGTCTTTCACTATATTGAACTTTTAAATAAGCACTAGCACTTTATATACATTTATGCTTTTCACTTATATATATTTTGTGTGAATTTTTTATTGCGCTGCTGATAACTATAATTTGTTGGTTATTGGTTTTATTTAACATCACCATATTCCTGGGCAAACTCCACTGTACCATACTTAGGCATCAATCTAACAGCCAACCCTTTTAAACTAGCAGAGGCAAACTTCCTGCCCTTAATAGAAAAGACTACCAAAGAAATGAACAGACTTTCTAAGACAGAGCTGTCATGGTTGGGGTGCTTGGCTTCATACAAAATGCTGATACTCCCTCAGATACTGTATCTGTTTCATACACTACCCGTCCCACTCAAACCTAAATACCTGAAAGCACTTAATGACCTCCTAAAAAATTTCATAAGGCAATCTAAACATCCTAGATGTGCCAAATCTACCCTAGTCAAACACAGGTCTGCAGGAGGCATGGAATTTACTGGCCTACAAGACTATTACCATGCTTCAGTGCTCACGCAACTCAAATCCTAGTTTCAAATGAATAGCCTTGTCCCGTGGCGAGCTATAGAACAGGAGCTAACCCCAACTAAAGATCTTAAAACCCTTTTACTACTAGATACCTGGAAACCATTCCCTCTCCAACAGTTTCCACTAACCATCCAGGCTACCCTGTTAGCTTGGCGAGGACTTTATAAACTAGAGACTAGCCCAGAAAGCACCATTGACATCCCTGTACCTATAGAAGTCCTTTCCAAAGAAATACCCAACTTAGATACGTCAGAGTGGGGTGCCAAAGGCATCAACTACAGGGTGGGCCATTTATATGGATACACCTTAATAAAATGGGAATGGTTGGTGATATTAACTTCCTGTTTGTGGCACATTAGTATATGTGAGGGGGGAAACTTTTCAAAATGGGTGGTGACCATGGCGGCCATTTTGAAGTTGGCCATTTTGAATCCAACTTTTGTTTTTTCAATAGGAAGAGGGTCATGTGACACATCAAACTTATTGGGAATTTCCCAAGAAAAACAATGGTGTGCTTGGTTTTAACGTAACTTTATTCTTTCATGAGTTATTTACAAGTTTCTGACCACTTATAAAATGTGTTCAATGTGCTGCACAGACAATTGCCTTCAGATGACCCCAAAGATAAAAGTCTAAGGGGGTCAGATCAGGAGACCTTGGGGGCCATTCAACTGGCCCACGACGACCAATCCACTTTCCAGGAAACTGTTCATCTAGGAATTCTCAGATCTGACACCCATAATGTGGTGGTGCACCATCTTGCTGGAACTATGATGTCGGTGATAGGGAATTGCTAGCCATCAAGTCGGCTTTGGAGGAATGGCGGTACCTCCTGGAAGGAGCAGCTCACCCGGTATTGGTATTTACTGACCATAAAACCATAAAAAAACCATATGCTGTGAAGATACGAGATGTGCAGCACCTGAAACTAAGGATACTGGAAGCCTGTGCTAGCATTTCTCCTGCGGTGTTGCTATCAGTGTGTTTACACGACGGGTAACACAACCTAACAGTTACGTTGGGAGAAGAGGGTGAGAAGTGTGTGACTATCGTTGTGGCGTCCTCTTTACGATCGTGTCCGAAGGTCATAGGAATCAAAGTCCACGACGTGTAGAGCATAGAAGTGTCGTATACCAAAAAAATACCAAAATACCAGTCATTTATGGTTATGGCCCACTCGACGAGGAAGGTCCTCCATGGCGGTAAGGAGGTTTCGGCTGAACTACCGATCGTTAAGGGATAGTGGCTGTAGTATCAAGGTCGTTCTACCACGTGGTGGTGTAATACC